>JAGIQG010000020.1:2476607-2595971 GCA_024679065.1 Sphyrna mokarran
AGTCAGCACCTTCAGGAACTGTATCCCAGTGAGAGTCAGCACCTTCAGGAACTGTATCCCAGTGAGAGTCAGCACCTACATGAACTGTATCCCAGTGAGAGTCAGCACCTTCATGAACTGTATCCCAGTGAGAGTCAGCACCTTCAGGAACTGTATCCCAGTGAGAGTCAGCACCTACATGCACTGTATCCCAGTGAGAGTCAGCACCTTCAGGAAGTGTATCCCAGTGAGAGTCAGCACCTACATGAACTAAATCCCAGTGAGAGTCAGCACATTCAGGGACTGTATCCCAGTGAGAGTCAGCACCTTCAGGAACTGTATCCCAGTGAGAGTCAGCACCTTTAGGAACTGATCCCAGTGAGAGTCAGCACCTACATGAACTGAATCCAGTGAGAATCAGCACCTTCAGGAACTGTATCCCAGTAAGAGTCAGCACCTTCAGTAACTGTATTCCAGTGAGAGTCAACACCTTCAGGAATGTATCCCAGTGCGAGTCAGCACCTTCATGAACTGGATCCCAGTGAGAGTCAGCACCTTCAGGAACTGTATCCCAGTGCGACTCAGCACCTTCATGAACTGGATCCCAGTGAGAGTCAGCACCTACATGAACTGTATCCCAGTGAGAGTCAGCACCTTCATGAACTGGATCCCAGTGAGAGTCAGCACCTTCAGGAACTGTATCCCAGTGAGAGTCAGCACCTTCAGGAACTGTATCCCAGTGAGAGTCAGCACCTTCAGGAACTGTATCCCAGTGAGAGTCAGCACCTTCAGGAACTGTATCCCAGTGAGAGTCAGCACCTTCAGGAACTGTATCCCAGTGAGAGTCAGCGCCTTCAGGAACTGTATCCCAGTGAGAGTCAGCACCTTCAGGAACTGTATCCCAGTGAGAGTCAGCACCTTCAGGAACTGTATCCCAGTGAGAGTCAGCACCTTCAGGAACTGTATCCCAGTGAGAGTCAGCACCTTCAGGAACTGTATCCCAGTGAGAGTCAGCACCTTCAGGAACTGTATCCCAGTGAGAGTCAGCACCTTCAGGAACTGTATCCCAGTGAGAGTCAGCACCTTCAGGAACTGTATCCCAGTGAGAGTCAGCACCTTCAGGAACTGTATCCCAGTGAGAGTCAGCACCTTCAGGAACTGTATCCCAGTGAGAGTCAGCACCTTCAGGAACTGTGTCCCAGTGAGAGTCAGCACCTTCAGGAACTGTATCCCAGTGAGAGTCAGCACCTTCAGGAACTGTATCCCAGTGAGAGTCAGCACCTTCAGGAACTGTATCCCAGTGAGAGTCAGCACCTTCAGGAACTGTATCCCAGTGAGAGTCAGCACCTTCAGGAACTGTATTCCAGTGAGAGTCAGCACCTTCAGGAACTGTATTCCAGTGAGAGTCAGCACCTTCAGGAACTGTATCCCAGTGAGAGTCAGCACCTTCAGGAACTGTATCCCAGTGAGAGTCAGCACCTTCAGGCACTGTATTCCAGTGAGAGTCAGCACCTTCAGGCAACTGTATCCCAGTGAGAGTCAGCACCTTCAGGAACTGTATCCCAGTGAGAGTCAGCACCTTCAGGAACTGTATCCCAGTGAGAGTCAGCACCTTCAGGAACTGTATCCCAGTGAGAGTCAGCACCTTCAGGAACTGTATCCCAGTGAGAGTCAGCACCTTCAGGAACTGTATCCCAGTGAGAGTCAGCACCTTCATGAACTGTCTCCCAGTGAGAGTCAGCACCTTCAGGCACTCTCCCCCAATGAGAGTCAGCACCTTCAGCAACTGTATTCCAGTCAGAGTCAGTACCTTCAGGAACTGTATCCCAGTGAGAGTCAGCACCTTCAGGCACTCTCCCCCAATGAGAGTCAGCACCTTCAGGAACTGTATTCCAGTGCGAGTCAGCACCTTCAGGAACTGTATCCCAGTGAGAGTCAGTACCTTCAGGAACTGTATCCCAGTGAGAGTCAGCATCTTCAGGAACTGTAGCCCAGTGAGAGTCAGAACCTTCAGGCACTCTCCCCCAATGAGAGTCAGCACCTTCAGGAACTGTATCCCAGTGAGAGTCAGCACCTTCAGGAACTGTGTCCCAGTGAGAGTCAGCGCCTTCAGGAACTGCATCCCAGTGAGAGTCAGCGCCTTCAGGAACTGTATCCCAGTGAGAGTCAGCGCCTTCAGGAACTGTATCCCAGTGAGAGTCAGCACCTTCAGGAACTGGATCCCAGTGAGAGTCAGCACCTTCAGGAACTGTGTCGCAGTGAGAGTCAGCACCTACATGAACTGTATCCCAGTGAGAGTCAGCACCTACATGAACTGTATCCCAGTGAGAGTCAGCACCTTCAGGAACTGTATCCCAGTGAGAGTCAGCACCTACATGAACTGTATCCCAGTGAGAGTCAGCACCTACATGAACTGTATCCCAGTGAGAGTCAGCACCTACATGAACTGTATCCCAGTGAGAGTCAGCACCTTCAGGAACTGTATTCCAGTGCGAGTCAGCACCTTCAGGAACTGTATCCCAGTGAGAGTTAGCACTTCAGGAACTGTATCCCAGTGAGAGTCAGCACCTTCAGGAACTGTACCCCAATGAGAGTCAGCACCGATATGAACTGGATCCCAGTGAGAGTCAGCACCTTCAGGAACTGTATCCCAGTGAGAGTCAGCACCTTCAGGAACTGTATCCCAGTGAGAGTCAGCACCTTCAGGAACTGTATCCCAGTGAGAGTCAGCACCTTCAGGAACTGTATCCCAGTGAGAGTCAGCACCTTCAGGAACTGTATCCCAGTGAGAGTCAGCACCTTCAGGAACTGTATCCCAGTGAGAGTCAGCACCTTCAGGAACTGTATCCCAGTGAGAGTCAGCACCTTCAGGAACTGATACCCAGTGAAAATCAGCATCTTCAGGAATTGTATCCCAGTGAGCGTCAGCGCCTTCAGGAACTGTATCCCAGTGAGAGTCAGCGCCTTTAGGAACTGTATCCTAGTGAGAGTCAGCGCCTTGAGGAACTGTATCCCAGTGAGAGTCAGCACCTTCAGGAACTGTATCCCAGTGAGAGTCAGCACCTTCAGGAACTGTATCCCAGTGAGAGTCAGCACTTCAGGAACTCTATCCTCGTGAGAGTCAGCACCTTCAGGAACTGTATCCCAGTGAGAGTCAGCACCTTCAGGAACTGTATCCCAGTGAGAGTCAGCAACTTCAGGAACTGTGTCCCAGTGAGAGTCAGCACCTTCAGGAACTGTATCCCAGTGAGAGTCAGCACCTTCAGGAACTGTATCCCAGTGAGAGTCAGCACCTTCAGGAACTGTATCCCAGTGAGAGTCAGCACCTTCAGGAACTGTATCCCAGTGAGAGTCAGCACCTTCAGGAACTGTATCCCAGTGAGAGTCAGCACCTTCAGGAACTGTATCCCAGTGAGAGTCAGCACCTTCAGGAACTGTATCCCAGTGAAAGTCAGCACCTTCAGGAACTGTATCCCAGTGAGAGCAGCACCTTCAGGACTTTTCCCAGTGAGAGTCAGCGCCTTCAGGAACTGTATCCCAGTGAGAGTCAGCACCTACATGAACTGTATCCCAGTGAGAGTCAGCACCTTCAGGAACTGTATCCCAGTGAGAGTCAGCACCTTCAGGAACTGTATGCCAGTGAGAGTCAGCACCTACATGAACTAATCCCAGTGAGAGTCAGCGCCTTCAGGAACTGTATGCCAGTGAGAGTCAGCACCTACGTGAACTGTATCCCAGTGAGAGTCAGCACCTTCAGGAACTGTATCCCAGTGAGAGTCAGCGCCTTCAGGAACTGTATGCCAGTGAGAGTCAGCACCTACATGAACTGTATCCCAGTGAGAGTCAGCACCTTCAGGAACTGTATTCCAGTGAGAGTCAGCACCTTCAGGAACTGTATTCCAGTGAGAGTCAGCACCTTCAGGAACTGTATCCCAGTGAGAGTCAGCACCTTCAGGAACTGTATTCCAGTGAGAGTCAGCACCTTCAGGAACTGTATTCCAGTGAGAGTCAGCACCTTCAGGAACTGTATTCCAGTGAGAGTCAGCACCTTCAGGAACTGTATCCCAGTGAGAGTCAGCACCTTCAGGAACTGTATCCCAGTGAGAGTCAGCACCTTCAGGAACTGTATCCCAGTGAGAGTCAGCACCTTCAGAACTGTATCCCAGTGAGAGTCAGCACCTTCAGGAACTGTATCCCAGTGAGAGTCAGCACCTTCAGGAACTGTATCCCAGTGAGAGTCAGCACCGACATGAACTGTATCCCAGTGAGAGTCAGCACCTTCAGGAACTGTATTCCAGTGAGAGTCAGCACCTTCAGAACTGTATTCCAGTGAGAGTCAGCACCTTCAGGAACTGTATCCCAGTGAGAGTCAGCACCTTCAGGAACTGTATCCCAGTGAGAGTCAGCACCGACATAACTGTATCCCAGTGAGAGTCAGCACCTCAGGAACTGTATCCCAGTGAGAGTCAGCACCTTCAGGAACTGTATCCCAGTGAGAGTCAGCACCTTCAGGACTGTATCCCAGTGAGAGTCAGCACCTTCAGGAACTGTATCCCAGTGAGAGTCAGCACCTTCAGGAACTGTATCCCAGTGAGAGTCAGCACCTTCAGGAACTGTATTCCAGTGAGAGTCAGCACCTTCAGGAACTGTATTCCAGTGAGATTCAGCACCTTCAGGCACTGTATTCCAGTGAGAGTCAGCACCTTCAGGAACTGTATTCCAGTGAGAGTCAGCACCTTCAGGCACTGTATTCCAGTGAGTGTCAGCACCTTCAGGAACTGTATCCCAGTGAGAGTCAGCACCTTCAGGAACTGTATCCCAGTGAAAATCAGCATCTTCAGGAATTGTATCCCAGTGAGAGTCAGCGCCTTCAGGAACTGTATCCCAGTGAGAGTCAGCACCTTCAGGAATTGTATCCCAGTGAGAGTCAGCACCTTCAGGCACTGTATTCCAGTGAGAGTCAGCACCTTCAGGAACTGTATTCCAGTGAGAGTCAGCACCTTCAGGCACTGTATTCCAGTGAGTGTCAGCACCTTCAGGAACTGTATCCCAGTGAGAGTCAGCACCTTCAGGAACTGTATCCCAGTGAAAATCAGCACCTTCAGGAATTGTATCCCAGTGAGAGTCAGCGCCTTCAGGAACTGTATCCCAGTGAGAGTCAGCACCTACATGAACTGTATCCCAGTGAGAGTCAGCACCTTGAGGAACTGTATCCCAGTGAGAGTCAGCACCTTCAGGAACTGTATCCCAGTGAGAGTCTGCACCTTCAGGAACTGTATCCCAGTGAGTGTCAGCACCTTCAGGAACTGTATTCCAGTGAGAGTCAGCTCCTTCAGGAACTGTATTCCAGTGAGAGTCAGCACCTTCAGGAACTGTATCCCTGTGAGAGTCAGCATCTTCAGGAATTGTATCCCAGTGAGAGTCAGCACCTTCATGAACTGTATCCCACTGAGAGTCAGCGCCTTCAGGAACTGTATCCCAGTGAGAGTCAGCACCTTCAGGAACTGTATCCCAGTGAGAGTCAGCGCTTCAGGAACTGTATCCCAGTGAGTGTCAGCACCTTCAGGAACTGTATCCCAGTGAGAGTCAGCACCTTCATGAACTGTATCCCAGTGAGAGTCAGCGCCTTCAGGAACTGTATCCCAGTGAGAGTCAGCACCTTCAGGAACTGTATCCCAGTGAGAATCAGCACCTACATGAACTGTATCCCAGTGAGAGTTGCACCTACATGAACTGAATCCCAGTGGAGTCAGCACCTTCAGGAACTGTAATCCATGAGTAGCACCCACATGAACTGTATCCCAGTGAGAGTCAGCACCTTCAGGAACTGTATCCCAGTGAGAGTCAGCACCTACAGGAACTGTATCCCAGTGAGAGTCAGCACCTACAGGAACTGTATCCCAGTGAGAGTCAGCACCTTCATGAACTGTATCCCAGTGAGAGTCAGCACCTTCAGGAACTGTATCCCAGTGAGAGTCAGCACCTTCAGGAACTGTATCCCAGTGAGAGTCAGCACCTTCAGGAACTGTATCCCAGTGAGAGTCAGCACCTTCAGGAACTGTATCCCAGTGAGAGTCAGCACCTTCAGGAACTGTATCCCAGTGAGAGTCAGCACCTTCAGGAACTGTATCCCAGTGAGAGTCAGCACCTACATGAACTGTACCCCAGTGAGAGTCAGCGCCATCAGGAACTGTATCCCAGTGAGAGTCAGCACCTACATGAACTGAATCCCAGTGAGAGTCAGCACCTTCAGGGTCTGTATCCCAGTGAGAGTCAGCACCTACATGAAATGAATCGCAGTGAGAATCAGCACCTTCAGGAACTGTATCCCAGTGAGAGTCAGCACCTTCAGGAACTGTATCCCAGTGTCACTCAGCACCTTCAGGGACTGTATCCCAGTGAGAGTCAGCACCTTCAGGGACTGTATCCCAGTGAGAGTCAGCACCTACATGAACTGAATCGCAGTGAGAATCAGCACCTTCAGGAACTGTATCCCAGTGAGAGTCAGCACCTTCAGGAACTGTATCCCAGTGAGAGTCAGCACCTTCATGAACTGTATCCCAGTGAGAGTCAGCACCTTCATGAACTGTATCCCAGTGAGAGTCAGCACCTTCAGGAACTGTATCCCAGTGAGAGTCAGCACCTTCAGGAACTGTATCCCAGTGAGAGTCAGCACCTTCAGGAACTGTATCCCAGTGAGAGTCAGCACCTTCAGGAACTGTATCCCAGTGAGAGTCAGCACCTTCAGGAACTGTATCCCAGTGAGAGTCAGCACCTTCAGGAACTGTATCCCAGTGAGAGTCAGCACCTTCAGGAACTGTATCCCAGTGAGAGTCAGCACCTTCAGGAACTGTATCCCAGTGAGAGTCAGCACCTTCAGGAACTGTATCCCAGTGAGAGTCAGCACCTTCAGGAACTGTATCCCAGTGAGAGTCAGCACCTTCAGGAACTGTATCCCAGTGAGAGTCAGCACCTTCATGAACTGTATCCCAGTGAGAGTCAGCACCTTCAGGAACTGTATCCCAGTGAGAGTCAGCACCTACATGAACTGTATCCCAGTGAGAGTCAGCACCTTCAGGAACTGTATCCCAGTGAGAGTCAGCACCTTCAGGAACTGTATCCCAGTGAGAGTCAGCACCTTCAGGAACTGTATCCCAGTGAGAGTCAGCACCTTCAGGAACTGTATCCCAGTGAGAGTCAGCACCTTCATGAACTGGATCCCAGTGAGAGTCAGCAACTTCAGGAACTGTATTCCAGTGCGAGTCAGCACCTTCAGGAACTGTATCCCAGTGAGAGTCAGCACCTTCAGGAACTGTATCCCAGTGAGAGTCAGTACCTTCAGGAACTGTATCCCGGTGAGAGTCAGCACCTACATGAACTGTATCCCAGTGAGAGTCAGCACCTTCAGGAACTGTATTCCAGTGCGAGTCAGCACCTTCAGGAACTGTATTCCAGTGCGAGTCAGCACCTTCAGGACTTCTATCCCAGTGCGAGTCAGCACCTTCCGGAACTGTATTCCAGTGCGAGTCAGCACCTTCAGGAACTGTATTCCAGTGCGAGTCAGCACCTTCAGGAAGTGTATCCCAGTGAGAGTCAGCACCTTCAGGAACTGGATCCCAGTGAGAGTCAGCGCCTTCAGGAACTGTATCCCAGTGAGAGTCAGCATCTTCAGGCACTGTATCCCAGTGAGAGTCAGCACCTTCAGAAACTGTATTCCAGTGAGAGTCAGCACCTTCAGGAACTGTATCCCAGTGAGAGTCAGCACCTACATGAACTGTATCCCAGTGAGAGCCAGCACCTTCAGGAACTGTATCCCAGTGGGAGTCAGCACCTTCAGGAACCGTATCCCAGTGAGAGTCAGCACCTACATGAACTGTATCCCAGTGAGAGTCAGCACCTTCAGGAACTGTATCCCAGTGAGAGTCAGTACCTTCAGGAACTGTATCCCGGTGAGAGTCAGCACCTACGCGAACTGTATCGCAGTGAGAGTCAGCACCTTCAGGAACTGTATCCCAGTGAGAGTCAGCACCTTCAGGAACTGTATCCCGGTGAGAGTCAGCATCTTCAGGAACTGTATCCCAGTGAGAGTCAGCGCCTTCAGGAACTGTATCCCAGTGAGAGTGAGTGCCTTCAGGAACTATATCCCAGTAAGAGTCAGCAACTACATGAACTGTATCCCAGTGAGAGTCAGCACCTTCAGGAACTGTATCCCAGTGAGAGTCAGTACCTTCAGGAACTGTATCCCAGTGAGAGTCAGCACCTTCAGGAACTGTATCCCAGTGAGAGTCAGCACCTTCAGGAACTGTATCCCAGTGAGAGTCAGCACCTACAGTAACTGTATCCCAGTGAGAGTCAGCACCTTCAGGAACTGTATCCCAGTGCAGTCAGCACCTTCAGGAACTGTATCCCAGTGAGAGTCAGCACCTACGTGAACTGTATCCCAGTGAGAGTCAGCACCTTCAGGAACTGTATTCCAGTGCGAGTCAGCACCTTCAGGAACTGTATCCCAGTGAGAGTCAGCACCTTCAGGAACTGTATCCCAGTGAGAGTCAGCACCTTCAGGAACTGTATCCCAGTGAGAGTCAGCACCTTCAGGAACTGTATCCCAGTGAGAGTCAGCACCTACATGAACTGTATCCCAGTGAGAGTCAGCACCTTCAGGAACTGTATTCCAGTGCGAGTCAGCACCTTCAGGAACTGTATCCCAGTGAGAGTCAGCACCTTCAGGAATTCTATCCCAGTGCGAGTCAGCACCTTCAGGAACTGTATTCCAGTGCGAGTCAGCACCTTCAGGAACTGTATTCCAGTGCGAGTCAGCACCTTCAGGAACTGTATCCCAGTGAGAGTCAGCACCTACATGAACTGTATCCCAGTGAGAGTCAGCACCTTCAGGAACTGTATCCCAGTGAGAGTCAGCACCTACATGAACTGTATCCCAGTGAGAGTCAGCACCTTCAGGAACTGTATCCCAGTGAGAGTCAGCGCCTTCAGGCACTCTCCCCCAATGAGAGTCAGCACCTTCAGGAACTGTATCCCAGTGAGAGTCAGCACCTTCAGGAACTGTATTCCAGTGAGAGTCAGCACCTTCAGGAACTGTATCCCAGTGAGAGTCAGCACCTTCAGGAACTGTATCCCAGTGAGAGTCAGCACCTTCAGGAACTGTATCCCAGTGAGAGTCAGCACCTTCAGGAACTGTATCCCAGTGAGAGTCAGCGCCTTCAGGAACTGGATCGCAGTGAGAGTCAGCACCTTCAGGAACTGTATCCCAGTGAGAGTCAGCGCCTTCAGGAACTGGATCGCAGTGTGAATTCACTTGACTGCTGATAAATATTTATTGTGGTGTTGTCAATGCTGGAATGTATGGAAGCATAACAGTTAATTTGTGCACAGGTATGTCCAACAACTCCCAAAGAAACAAATAGCCAGATAATCATTTTTGGTTAGAGGAAACTGGTGTCTAATATAGGGGGATGTTTGCTGAAATTGTTCTGCAGGTTTTTTTCATCTATCTTAAAAAGCAAGTTGGACTTTAGTTGAATGGCTTATTCAATACATAGTGGTATCCTCGTACGGCATTGAGAATGCATATTCCAGTCCTGAACTGGGGATTTGCACCCTCTGACACAGGTGAGGTTTTTATGAGCTGAGTTGAAGCTGTTTATTTAATATGACTTTTACTTTGATGAGCTGACCCTAGCGGTTTGAACATAGAACAATACAGCACAAACAGGCCCTTAGGCCCACGAGTTGCGCCGAACACATCTACCAATCCACAGACCTATCTATAACCCCCTCTCCTATTCTTTTCCATATACTCATCCAGAAGTCTCTTAAAAGACCCCAGTGAGTTTGCCTCAAGAACCTCCGACGGCAGTCGGTTCCATTCACTCACCACCCTCTGAGTGAAAAACCTACCCCTGACATCTCCTTTGTATTTGCTTCCCTGCACCTTAAATCTGTGTCCTCTCGTAGTGACCATTTCAGCTCGGGGAAATAGTCTCTGAGAGTCCACCCTATCTATTCCTCTCAACATTTTATAAACCTCTATCAGGTCGCCTCTCAACCTACGTCTCTCCAGTGAGAAGAGTCCCAGCTCCCTCAACCTATCTTCATAAGGCCTGCCTCCCAATCCAGGCAGCATCCTTGTAAATCTCCTCTGAACTCTCTGAATAGCCTCTACATCCTTCCTATAGTGAGGCGACCAGAACTGCGCGCAGTACTCCAACTGAACTCATTTGATACCAGCCTCTGCTTCATGTAATGTTGCTGATCATCTTAGTTTTCCAGAATGCTAAAAGTTTACTGAGGAATTACCTTTTTCAGATTAAAAGAATTCCTTCCTCATTATATTTGCTGAAAAGAACAATATAAATAGGGAGAAATTATAATGCAGCACAGCTTGTTGGGAATAAAGATAGGCTCTCAGACAGACGGTATTCTTACTTGTTGGAGTATGTGGTTCAGTTTCATTTTCTATTAAGCTGTTATAGCCGGTGCCAGTGCGCGCTGTCTCGGTGCCAGAGCCGGCGCCAGTGCGCGCTGTCTCGGTGCCAGAGCCAGCGCCAGTACGCGCTGTCTCGGTGCCAGAGCCGGCGCCAGTGATGCTGTGAATAGGGATAAATTTGTTGTGAATTCCTACACTGATTTATAAAGGCCTAATCATAAATTGATTGTCGTTCTTTGGTGTTGCAGTGAACCCAGGTTCTGTCCCAAGCCCAGCTGGTCGGACACAAACTGAAGAACAGCAATACCTAGACAAACTGAAGCAACTGTCAAAGTACATCGACCCTTTGAGGCGGATGATCAATAAAATAGACAAAAATGAAGGTGAGTTCTAATACCTGAAAGTGGACCTCGTGTTTATTTTTTGTGTATTGCACAGAGAGAAGACTCATGTGGACTCTTCCCTGCAGAGATGGCAGTATGGCAAAATATTCAGCCATTACAATACACTGCACTCACTTCCCATTTTAAAAAACAGTTTATACATTAAAATTTAACATGCACGTAATTTCCCAGAATACATGACTAAACCTTCCATAAATCAACAACAGGTTGGGATACGTGATAGTGTAGTGGTACCATTGTCGATTGATGGAAAAACCCATCTGGTTCACTAATACTCAAAAAAACAAAAAATATACATCACAGCCACAGGCATTTTGGCCCTCCAAGCCTGCACTGACCATACTACCTGACTGAACTAAAACCACCTACTGTCTCGGAGAACATATTCCTTCATTCCCATCCTATTCATGTTTTTGTCAATTCACTCCACTACGTCCCCCAGCAGCAAGTTCCAAGCACCCACAGCCCTCTGTATTAAAAAAAAATTTCCTCGTGTATTTCCTTTAAACTTGCCCCTCACAGCTTAAACCTATATCTTCTAGTAATTGACTTTCCCAAGCTGGGAATAAGGTTCTGACTATCCACTCTGTCCATGCCCCTCATAATCTTGTAGACTTGCATAAGGTTCCCCTCAACTTTCATTGTTCCAGTGAGAACAAACCAAGTTTTTCCAACATCTAATGTCCTCCTTACCAGGCAACATCCTGGTAAATATTTTCTGTACCTCTGATGTCCTCATTGCAATCCACAAATCCACGAACCTTTGTCTTGTCTGCAAACTTGCCAGTCAAACCAGTTACATTTTCCTCCAAATCATTTAAATATTACAAACAACAAAGGTCCCAGCACTGATCCCTGAGGAATGCCACTTGTCACAGCCCTCCATTCAGAAACACACCCTTCCCACTGCTACCCTCTGTCTTCTATGATCGAGCCAGTTCTGTATCCACCTTGCCAGCTCACCTCTGATCCCATGCAACTTCACTTTCTGTACCAGTCTGCTAGGAGGGACCTTGTTAAAGGCCTTACTGAAGTCCATGTAGACAATATCTACTGCCCCACCCTCATCAATCATCTTCATCTCTTCCTCAAAAAACTCAAATCAAGTTAGTGAAGCACCACTTTCCCTTCATAGAATCATGTTGCCTCTCATTAATACGTCCACTTATTTACAATTGGGAGTAAATCCTGTCTTGAAGAATCCTCTCCCATAATTTCCCTACCACTGATATAAGGCTCACCAGCCTGTAATTACTTGGATTACTCTTGCTGTTAAACCAAGGAACGACACTGGCTATTCTCCAATCTTCTGGGATTTCCTGTGTGGCCAGTGAGGATATAAAGATTTCTCTCAAGGTCCCAGCAATTTCCATCCTCTTTTCTCTCAGATTTTGGGCTATGTCCCATCAGGTCCTGGGGATTTGTTACCTTAGTATTTCTCAAGAGCTCCAATACCATCACCTTTTTGATCTCAACATTTCTCAAACTACCTACAGGTTCTTTCCCAAATTCATCATCCACCAAGTCCTTCTCTTTGCTGAATTAAATACTGATACAAAGTACTCATTTAATACCTTGCCTATTTCCTCTGGCTCCATACGTAGATTCCAAGTACTAATCCAAGCTTGCTTAAGTTCATCTGCCTTACCTGTTACACTTCTCACATTGAAACAAATGCACCTCAGTCCACCAGAGCCTCTCTGATTAGCAATCACAGTTCACCTCACGTTCTCTAAGTTTTACTGGCCCTACTCTCTGGTTCCCCTTCAGTTAATTCACCTTTGCCTTGGTTCCCACCTTCTGCCAAACTAGTTTAAATCCTCCCATGTGATACTAGCAAACCTGGCCACAATATTTATGCCCTTCCAAGTTAGATGCAACCTGCCCTCCTTGTACAAGTCCCACCTGCACTGGAAGAGATCCCAATGATCCAGGTATCTGAAACCCTCCCTCCTACACCAGCTGTTTAGCCATGTGTTGAACTGCATTATCTTTCTATTTCTAGCTTCACTGACACAAGGCAGAGGGAGTAATCCTGAGATTACAACCGTAGAGGTCCTGCTTTATAACTTTCTACCTAACTCCTAAACTGTTGCTGCAGTACCTCATCACTCTTCCTACCTATGTCGTTATTACTAATATGTACCATGACCTCTGGCTGCTCACCCTCTCCCTTCAGAATGCTTTCTGCCCGATCAGAGACATCTTGGACCCTGACAAAGGGGAGGCAACATACCACCCCGGAGTCGCTTTTACATCCACAGAAGCACCTATCTGCACCCCTAACTATAGAGTGCCCTTTAACTATCGATCTATTGCTTTAGATTCCTCTCTGCTTAACAACAGAGCCAGCTGTGGTGCCACTGCTCTGGCTGCTGTTAACCCCTGAGAGGCCCCCAACAGTATTCAAAATGGTATACTTGTTAGAGAGAAGGATGACCTCAGGGGATTCCTGCCCCTTCTATTGGTCCTTTATTTATCTGCCTGCACCATGGGTGTGACCATGTCTCTAAAGCTCCTGTCTATGATGCTTTTCACCGCCTTCATACTCCTGAGTGCATCCCAACCTATCAATGCAGTCTGTAGGGAGGTGCACTTCCTGCAGATGTAGTTGTCTGAGATGTTGGAAGCATCACAGATCTCCCGCATCTCACAAGTGCAGCACTTAATCCCACCAACACACATTCCTAGCACCAGTTACATTATTTAAGAAAATTTGTAAAAATCTTGCCTTCACTTTTACCTTCCTAAAGTGGCTATTTTTTTTGTTTTTATTTGGCCTCTATTTTGGTTAGAGGAGGAGGGAGGGAGGGAAATACTGATTTAGTATTTCAGGCTTACTGCTCCTTGACACCAGATCTTTGCTTCCCACTTCTTGGTGAATGTTGTTGGGCCGACTTCTCCCAGAATGCACCAGTCAAGTCCCTCAGCCACTTCTACCAGATGTTCTAACTCCTGTTTATCTCTGGAGGTGTTCTTTCGCTTCTCACTTCTTGGTAGATGTTACTGGACTGACTTCTCCTAGAATGTTCTTTAGGGAAGAAAATCTGCAGTCCTTACCTGTTCTGGCCTACATGTGACTCCAGATCCACAGCAACATGGTTGGCTCCCAACTGCACTTGACCAACTAAGGATGGGCAAAGAATGCTGGCCAGTCAGCAACACCCATGTCTCATTAAAACAAAACCTGAAACAGCTGCACTGAGGCTGACTCTGTTCCTCCTGTGCACAAGTGGACTGTCTTCTTCCTGCACAGTAACAGCAGAGTGTCACTGTCCATTCCCTTCTCCACTTTGCTCTCAGTGCAATACCTCAAGTGAGGCATACCTGAGCTACTCTGACGATTGGGAGAGATGCCTGTCTGTTGCCTCCTCTGAGTTTTTCCTGTCACCCTGCTCACTCAATATCTCAGAGCAACAATGATTATTTGCAATCACATAGTGTCTTTTTAAACATAAACAAGCCCTGTGTGTTTCACAGGGGAATGTGGATAGTGAGTGGCAGTAAAGAAGACCAACAAACAAGGAAGGTTCAGTGAATTTTTTTAATGTGAGAAGGGAACAGCGAAGCTACAGACTCGGTTGCTGACATAGAGGAGTGGTGATGGTACTTAGCTACTACCCTGGTGGAGAGTATCTGACCTGCTTTGACTTGGTAATGGGATGTGGAGCTTACCAAGTCTGTAATACAACAGGGTCATAGGAATAATTGTCACTGCATTAGTGCAAGCAAGTCTGTTTGGCCTCGCAGTGTTTTCAATGATTGTATTAAGCTTCATGTTATGTAGTTCTCATTTGTGTAAATGCTTGCAACATGATTATGGAGTAAAATGATCTTACAGACTAACTACTCTCTATTACAGACAGAAAGAAAGATCTAAGTAAGATGAAGAGTCTCCTAGACATCCTCACTGACCCGAATAAGCGGTATGAGATGTATTCTACTGATATACAAAGATGATATTTTATAATGGGGCTGCCTCCAATATCTCTCTGTTCCTTGGGTCATGGTAGCTAATTACAGGCAAGGCTACAATCTCATCAATTTAAAAAGTCATGAGCGGGCATATCCAGTCCTTCCAGCTTGTTCCTATCTTTCAGTTAGATCAGTGTTGTCAAATATGATTTCAATGCTTGCTAAACTTCTAGCGATCAAGCATCGTATTCACCACATGATCTCTGCAAGGTGAACAAAACAAATGTACAATCTTTTGAAAATAGGTTGAAATTTTAATCCATCAGCAATCAAGATCGATAAACTCTTTGTCAGAGCCAGGTGAACAGCTTCGAAATGATCTTGCAATTCAACTATTCTGCAAAACATGCCTGTTATATACACTCAAGTGCTGGCAATCTGTTCACTGAAAAATTCTGTCCCTGACAGTGTCCTTCAGTTTATTAAAATAAATTCTTCAAGATTAGACATGCAGTGAGTCTCTAATGTATTGGACAACACTGTATTGGACAGGATACAGAGGAGATTTAGAAGCATTGTGCTTGGAATAGAGGATTTTAGCTATTGGAAGGCTAGAGATGTTACCTTTTGAACCCAGAATGCTGAGGAGTATAAAATTGAGAGGTTTGGATAGAGTGGACATGAAGGCCCTATTAACAGAGAGGTCAATAAGTAGGGATATATCATTTAGTGGAAGGATTAGATGGGAGTTGAGGACTAAATCTTTTACCTAGATAGTAGGATTTGCAAATCATTGCCTGGAAAGATGACAGAAACAGAAGCCCTCATCTCATTTAAAAATACTTGGATGTGATCTTGAGATGTTGTAATCTGCAGAGTTCCAGAGCAATTACTGAAAGGTGGTATTTACCAGGATAGTTTCTTTTAAGCCTAACCTGAATGTTTCTATATTAAAGGATTGATTCTTCTGTTGATGATGTTAAAGGACTCGTGTGTTTATTTTCACAGATGTTCTTTGGCAACTCTCCAAAAATGTGAAATAGCTTTGGAAAAGCTGAAAAATGACATGGCTGTGGTGAGTTGTTTGATGTAGGAATCAGAGAGCTTCAGTACATTTTTTTTTGAACCAATCTTCTCCCCTTCTGCAGACTCTGATTTAAATGGAGTGCAGATTTCACGCCCTTGAAATGGAAGAGCATTCCAGGTAGATGCTCTTGTACCTTGTCAAGTACCCTTTTATTATGTGTTGATCTAGTCACTGGGACCTGGCAACCCTGACTGTGGTGGATGTCCCTGCCTCATTATGTTCTACCCTCACAGGAAGAGGTCGTTCAGCCCCTCAAGCTTGTTCCACACCATTCATAGATCCTACCAGCAATCACTGGATAGAAATTAGGAGAGAAATATAGTTAGAGTATTTAGCTCCTTTCTCCTAACCAGCCTTGAAGGTTGAAATGCTTTTCCTGTTCCAGCTCACCCAACAGACCAAGAGTTGAGCCTTTATGGTTCAGTGCTGCATCATCTGATTGGGTGAATGGAGGTGAAGTTTGATTTAAGAGCATTGTTGGTATTGATCATGTATAAATGCACCACTGGAGAATTTGTGCTGCTTCAGCCCCTCCAAAATTTTAACTAGTTAAATATTGTCACAATTTACTGAATTATCAATAGACTTTAACAATTGCACAAAAAGCAAATCTGTGCTACACGTACCTTTTGATGTAAAATTATTAAGAGTCCCTCTGAAATCTTCTGGGCTAGTTTACGGTTCTCGCCGGTCCCATTTCTTGGACAACTGGTTCAAGAGTTCCCCAGTATGCTTATCGTAGGAATTTAGGACTTAGCAGCAGTAATGTTTATGGAATACCCTAGCATAACATCTCAGTGTAAAGACAAGTTTGTTCACCAGTGTGTGCATGGCAATTAAAATCTTTACTGAATTTTTATATTAAATGCTACTGAGTCTGTTAAAATTGGGAGCTATCTCTCCTTCAGACATAAGTTCTGTTTTGAGTGGTGAGTTTACTCGTTCTTTCTGTCAGTAATCAAATGGTAATTAATAAAGTTTCTGATCTGCTCCTAGCCCACTCCTCCGCCTCCACCAATGTCCATCACAAAGCAGCAATACCTGTGCCAGCCACTCCTCGATGCCGTCCTGGCTAACATTCGCTCCCCAGTCTTCAACCATTCCCTACAGCGAACCTTTGGGCCTGCCATGACTGCCATCCATGGACCACCAATCACGTACGTACCATAATCTCATCCCTTCTGCCCAGAGTCTGCTTTCCAGTCTTTGCTTTGGCACTATTTTCAACATGTGCTTCGATGATGAGCTGACTTCCAGTTAATGCCTTGGGGTTAATTTCGGAAGAACTTGTTTTTATATTGTCCTAGTCTCACTTTTTCATTCCCAGTGCTGGTACAGTGTGTGCAACCCCTCCCTCATACAAGTCCACCCAGTGATGAAGCCTTCAGTGATCTCACCTGTAACGCGCAGTCTTTGTGAGGCTCCTTGAGATATTTTGCCACATTAAAGGCATGAGCAAAATTGAATTTCTGTACATTTTGTTGCCTTCAAAGTGAGGGCTGATCATGTAGAAACACAAGGTAAGGGAACTTAGCAAAGATCTAAGATTGATGGTTTGATTTGATTTGATTTAATTTATTGTCATGTCTTAGTACACAGTGAAAAGTATTGTTTCTTGTGCATCATACTGACAAAGCATACCGTTCATAGAGAAGGAAAGGAGAGATCTCCTGTCAAGCGCTGATGCTAATGGGAGCAATTGATGATAAGACAAAGCCAAGAGCTAAGATCTTTTGCACCCTTCCCCCTGCCAACCCAGCATCTTATTGCCCCCCTCCCTGCCCCAGCCAAGCATCTTACTGCCCCCCTCCCGACATCCCTGCCCAGCACCTCATTGCTCCCTTCCCCTGCCGCCCAGCACCTCACTGTTCCCCCCACCTAATACATCGCTGCCCAGCCAGCCCAACATCTCACTGGCCCTCTGTGCCACACTGCTCCCTCAGCCCAGTGTCTCACTGGATTGAAATTATATATGAGGCTGCTCATTAGAAATAGGCAAGGGGCAAGTCATGTGCACCTATGAGCCTTATTGAACAGGGTGGGGTAGGAGTTGTAGATTTTGATGAGGGGAGAGTGTTTTGGAATGATGAGATGGTTAGAAAGGGACAGTATAAGACCCTGAAGGGACTTGTCCTTTCTGACCACTCCACTGTAGTTCTTTGAGAAGTTGATGAGGTGAGGGTCAGAAGCACCAGCATAAAGAGGAAAAGTAACAATAATACAGAAATCTGTGATGTGCATGTTATGGGTAAGTATTATGTGTAATTGAAGCTAAGATGTGGAGATGCTGGTGTTGGACAGGGATAAACAGTAAGAAGTCTCACAACTTCTTGTTCCACACATCTGACAAAGAAATACTGTTTCTGAAAGCTTGTGGGATTACTATCAAATAAACTATTTCGACTTAAACCTAGTGTTGTGAGTCTTCTTACTAATTGAAGCTAATACGTGGTTTAGATTGAATTATTAAGACTTCACAGAGCAGTGCTTCATAAACAGGTTAATGTAGAAACATGAAAAGATTTGTGTAAGGATTATAACTAGTGTATGTTTGGTTTCACATGTTGGTACAGTGTGATGTTTGTCAGTGGGCAAGATTGTATTATCTTCTATATTCCAGTCAGAATCGAGAGTCAGAAGTGATGCAACATGGCCACCTATTGGTCCAGCAGCATATGACACACAAAAATGACATGATGATCTTGGGTGATAAAGTTTAGAGCAAGTTATCGGACATTGTTCCTCCAAGCGTACAAATAGTCTCACTTTCCATGATTCTTGAGAGCTCAACTGCATTGGTCAGTTATTCATTCACATCCCTCAGTAGATACTTTACCAGTATGGATGAATGTATGTATGATCTGTTTGCACTTTCCAACAGTGTTACTAACAAGCTGTTTTAACTCTGGTGTATAAAACTACGTACAATGTAAATCAGGATTAATGTTGAATATGTGATTTCAAAAAGGCCTGAGTTACTTCCCACAATGTAGAGATGCTGGCGTTGGACATGGGTGGGTACGGTAAGAAGTCTCACAACAATAAGTTAAAGTCCAACAGGTTTATTCGGTAGCAAACGCCACTAGCTTTCGGAGCCCTGATGTTAAACCTGGTGTTGTGAGACTTAATGTGCTTACTTTCCAGAAAACAGACATATGAGATACTTGCAATGAATCTGTAAGGACAGTGTGTCAGTGAATAGTAGAATGAAAGAATGATGGTGCATATGAGGCATCAGGGTGGAAGTAATCATTAGAGAAGTTCCAAAGAGGCCAGTCTTTATTATCCTTTGTCACAGAATGTTGTCTGAATTTGCAGGTAACAGCAGTGTGCTATGATAATCAACGCAGGGTAAGCTGGAGAGATCTGATTCACCACGGTCACTAGGCAGAGATGTGATCTAGATAATAAAATCAACAACCGGGAGGTAGCAGCAGGAAAGAAATTCAGAGGATCATGTGGAGAATTCATTCTTTCTGTGTAGTCAGGAAAGCAAGTAAAATATTAGGATGAAGTATTAGGGGAATGAGCTACATCAGAAAATTGATGAAGTTACACCTGGTTTTGATGAGACTATCTGGAGCACTATAATAGGCAAGGAAAGCTACTGAGTTATACAGAAAGATTGTGCACATTGGGAGCTTGACTGTCTAGAGAAGAGGATCTTGATAGATATCTCTGGAAACTTTCAGTGAAAATTGAGCTAGCAATGTTTCACTGTCAGAGAAAGGATACAGGGGCTGGTAGGCTGTTTAAAATGACTGAGTAAATATTAAAGCAGCCAGTGGATTTGGAGGTGGGGTTGGAACTTGTGCTTCTTATTTAGAATGATGAACCCATGCCAAAATTACCCCAGAGTATCCTGAGTAAAGCAGGAATAATTGTCCACAAAATGCAGTAAAAGGGGTATCATTACCTAATGCAGATTCTGTGCATTGCCAGTCACAGCAGTGTGGTTCTGGGCATGATTTTGATGAGGGAGATTAGTGATTAGTGAGGGGATTATCCAGTCGCCTGCCGCTTCTTGGGACTTGTTGCAGCACTATATTTAACCTTAAAGTTCAGGGATAACAAAATGGACATTAGAAACATGGAATAAACTACCAGAGGGAGCAGTAACTATGGCGGGATTTACAGAAGGAATGGATGGCTTCCTTACTTAGACTTAGAATCCCTGCAGTGCAGAAAGAGGCCATTCGGCCCATCGAGACTGCACCGACCACAATCCCACCTAGGCCCTACCCCCATATTTCTACATATTTACCCACTAATTCCTCTAACCTATACATCTCAGGACACTAAAGGCATTTTTGGATTGTGGGAGGAAACTGGAGCACCACGAAACCCACGCAGACACGAGGAGAACATGCAAACTCCACACAGACAGTGACCCAAGCTGGGAATCGAACCCTGTTAGTAAATAGGTCAGAGCTTTCAGTCTGTGTGTGGACTCGTGATCTGGTTTGAGAGGGGAGATGTATAGACTGTCACTGAGTAAAGATAAGAGAGGAATAGGAGGATGTGTTGTTGCACATATATTCCGAAAATGTGGGTGCTGTGATCTGTTAGCTGTTGCAGCACAGCATTTTGAGTGACTTCAATTCTGCAGTTATGTTTAATGTTCCTGATTTATTTGTTAGTTTGTTGATTTTATTTCACACAGAGTTTGAGTCATTAACTTTCTTCACAAAGCAGCTCCGAGTGGAACAGTGACTTCCTGCTTTGTTATGGTTGTGCTTCTTGCCATGATAACACCAAAACCTTTAGTCCTGTTACCAAGTTGTCTTGTCCATTATTAACCGCTGACATGGTGTCAGCCATAATGGTCAGCAATACTGGTTAACACTGCTGATTCACAGCTCCGGAGACCTGGGTTCGATTCACTGTGTGGAGTTTGCACATTCTCCTCCTATCTGCGTAGGTTTCCTCCGGGTGCTCCGATTTCCTCCCACAGTCCAAAGATATGCGGGTTAGATTGATTGGCCATGCTAAAAAAGTTGTCTGTTGGTATCCTGGGATGTGTAGGTTAGCGGGTAAATGTGTAGGGATATGGGGATAGAGCCTGGTGGGATTGTAGTCAGTGCAGACTCAGTGGGCCGAAGGGCCTGTTTCTGCACTGTAGGCTTCTATTATTCTATGATACCTGACAAACAGGTCCTGCCATTACCCTGCTTACTGAGCAACGAGAACTCAGGCTGAAGTTGCAATGGGCAGGCACCAGGCAGAAGAGAGTGATGATAAACAACAGGTCCAAGGGTTCTGTTGAAACTGACTGAACCTGGAATAGCCCTTCCAGCTTACGGCCATCCCTCTCCTTCCGCTGTTGGAGAGGGAATAATATTGATTCTATTCAGTACCACAAGCTCAGAGAGGAGGATGGAACAGCAAGTTTGTCAGAGGCCACAAGTAAATGAGAGAATTGATCTGAAATGATGATCAGGCATTTTGAGAGCATTGCTGAGACAACTCAGTGAGGGATAGTATGTGATCATGTATGGGGAATAAACAGGACCGCAAAGCTAAGGTTCTCAAAACTTAGCAGCGCTTGGTTCACAGTCCAACTCAACTAAACATCGATCGTCTCTTCCCAACAGAGCTCCTCTGATATCCCCACGGAAACGCAAGCACGATGAGGATGACAGGCAGACTATTCCCAATGTTTTACAGGGAGAAGTCGCACGATTAAATCCTAAATTCCTGGTGAATTTGGATCCTTCCCACTGCAGTAATAATGGAACAGTCCATCTTATATGCAAATTAGGTGAGTAGAGACAGATGCTGCCTCTGTTTTGATCAATATTCAGTTTTATTCAAATATTATTGATTTCATGTTGTTTGAAATTATTAAACTGCTTTGCTTTTGTAAGATTAGCTGGTATTTAATGCATGTTCTTGTGGATGGGAGGGTGCAATGTGATGTATAGAGTATTGGTTTCTATATTTAAGCAAAGATGTAAATGCATTAAAAAACAGATCAGAGAAAGTTTACTGGACTAAAACCAGGAATGGGCAGGTTGTTTTATGAGGAAAGATTGGAGGGGGAGATACAAATTGATTTATTACTCTAGAGTTTAGAAGAATAAGACTTGATCAAAGCCTTTAAAATCCTGAGGGGTATTGACAGGATGGATGTGGAGAGGATATTTCTTCTTGTGAAAGAATCTAGAACTAAGGGTCACTGTTTAAAAATAAGACGTTGCTCACTTAAGATAGAGATCAGAAGAATTGCTTTCTCTGTGAGTCGAGTATTCTTGGAACTTTCTTCCTTAAAAGGGAGTGGAAGCAAATTCTAAAATATTTTTAAGGCAGAGCTAGATAGATTTTTAATTAATTAAAGCCTGAAAAATTATAGGGGGCAGGCAGAAATGTGGGGCTGAGTTACAATCAGATCAGCCGTAATCTTACTGAATAGTGGAATAGGCTAAAGGGTCCCGTTCCTAACTTATATGTTGGAATGACAATGTTGCAACATGAATCCTTCAATTCAGAGTAGCTTATTGCTGATTTGTTGAACTAATATTGATCTACTCTTTTCTGTCAGATGATAAAAGTCTCCCCAGCGTCCCTCCACTGCAGCTGAGCGTTCCAGCTGATTACCCAGATCAGAGTCCTCAATGGACAGATGACTCCCAGCAGTATGGTAAGAGAGGGAGGGGATGGTTGATCTCTTTCTGCATATGTTATATTACAGTATGTAACTGTCTAGGAAAACAGATGACATCTCCCTGCAGGCAGCAGTTCCTGATGTGTTTATTCCAGAAGGCTAGAACTGATGTCAAACTTTACCCTCTCTTTTCAGCACGTATTTATAATGTTACACATTACAAGCAAGCATCTCCTAAACCCCAGTGCCATGGTTTCAGTCTGTCTGATTGCTCCTCTTTTTGAATCACTAAGTGCTTACAAGTGAACACAATTAGTATACTTTTAGCATGTAATAGTGTTGTCCAATAGAACAGAAGAGAACAAAGATGAACTTATACAATACAGTGGAGATCTAAAAATGGGAATAAGAATGAGAGTAGCAACTGATGTAAAGTCCATTATAAATATATAAAGAGGAATAGAATAGTCAAATGAAGTTTGGAGGAGGTAAGGAACCAAAACGAGTTAAGGTAGAGGGAAACATAGAAACAAATTATGAGCAGGAATGGGTCTTTGAGCCTGCTCTGCCATTCATTATGATCATGGATGATCATCCAACTCACTAGTCTATTCCACAACCACCGCACATCCGTCCCGGCCAACTTCCTGTGATCCCTTTAGCCCCAAGAGCTACATCTAACTCCTTCTTGAAAACATTTCTATGATAGTGAATTCCACAGACTTAGCACTTTCTGGATGAAGGAATTTAATTTAATTTCATCTCATCTCAGTATCTCAGTCCTAAAGTGTTTACCCCATATCTTAAATTTTGATCCCTGGTTCTTGACTCCCCCAAACATCAGCAACATCTTTCCTTCATCCACCTTGTGTAGACCTGTTAGAATCTTATAGGTTTTTACAAGATCCCTCCTCATTCTTCTGAAGTTTAGCGAATATAGTCCTAATCAACTCAATATCTCTTCATATGTCAGTCCCATCATTCCAGGAATCAGTCTTGTAAACCATCACTGTACTCCCTCTATAGCAAGAACATACTTCCTCAGGTAAAGAGACCAAAACTGTATGCAATATTCCAAGTATGGTCTCACAAGACCCTGTCTAATTGCAGCAAGACATCCCTGCTCCTGTACTCATATAGGCAGTATGGTGATATATTCCCGGCTTGGATTACTGTCTGTGTGGAGTTTGCACATTCTCTCCATGTCTGCATGGACCCTTCAAGCCTGAACTGATCATGCTGCCAGACTTAACTAAATCCCTTTATCCTTCCGGGGACCATATCCCTCTGTTCCCATCCTATTCCAGTTCCCTCCTACAGTCCAAAGATGTGCTTTTTAGGTAGATAGGTCAAGATAAATTCTCCCTCAGTGTACCTGAACAGGTGCTGGATTGTGGTGACTAGGGGATTTTTACAGTGACTTCATTGTAGTGTAAATGTAAGTCCACTTGTGACTAATAAACTTTAAAACTTTACTTTAGCAGTTGTTACATCAAGTTTATTTATTAGTCACAAGTACAGCCTATATTAACACTGCAATGAAATTACTGTGAAATTCCCCAAGTTGCCACAATCCGACCCCTGTTCGAATCAGTGCACCTAACCAATGATCCTAGGTGGCTGATATCATTATTTTGGTCTAGCTTGTCTCTTTTACATGTTCCAACGTTTACTCAAGAAGGTGCTGCTACACTGTCACAGTAAAAAGATCAGACAGTGGCAGCAATGGACAGGATAAAAGTGGATCAGGAGGAGGAACATAAAACCTTGGTAGAGCAGGGCTTGGTTTATTAAGGGGAAGTAAGAATGAAAGTTGCAAAGGCTGTGGCCATAATCTCCCAATGATTAAAGATAGAATTACTAATTATAAGACAGGATATAATGAGATATGCTAACTATGGAGACTTCATGGACAGAATTAAAAATTAGAAGAAGGTTTAAGATGAGTAGGCTTTTAGTATAGGCTCCCTGGTAACAGCTGTGAAGTGGTAGATTGTATAAATGTAGAGAGTGGACAAACATGAAGAAAAGGGAGATTGTTCTAATAGAAGATGTTAACGATGTATATATAAATTGATGTAACAAGCAGAGTTAATAATATATCGTAGAATGCAACAAAGGGCATATCACATATTTAGATATATGTCGTGAGCCAGATTTACTGACCAGCTTAATGCATGAACATTTATCTAACACCAATCATGATGTAATCGAGTTTGATGTTGTGATGTAGACAGGGAGAAATGTAGAATAACTACTAAAATGTAACTCAGGCTGAGTTCAATAGGATGAGACTAGGTAAATCTGTTAAAGGATAAAATGACAGAAGATCAGTGGGAGATGTTTAAAGTAGAATTTAAGGTGATGTAGAACGGAGTTATACCCCTATAGGCTATACGCTCCATTTGCCAAATAAACAGCTGTGGACAAGTTAATGAGGTCCGAGACAGCATAAAACAAACAGAAAAAGTATACAAAAATGCAAAAGATATCACAGATCCTGACATGGATAAAATTTGAAGAACAGAAAAGGGTGAGTAAGCAGATAGTAAAAGCCACAAAAGCAGAATATATAAAGAAACTTTTCAGATAAATGAACGTGCAAGTGTTACTGTTTCAGCAGAAGTGTAAGTAGGAAGTGTAACATTGATGCGCCAAGTTTGGTGGCGTTTAAAAGGTTAGTTGATAAGTTTATGGAAGAGAAGGGAATGGTTTAGTTTGGAGGGGCATTGCTTTTTATTTTGGTCGGCGCAACATCGAAGGCCAAAGGGCCTGTTCTGCGCTGTAATGTTCTATGTTCTTTAGAACATTAGAACATAGAACATTACAGCACAGAACAGGCCCTTCGGCCTTCGATGTTGCGCCGACCATTATAAAAAGCAATGCCCCTCCAAACTAAACCATTCCCTTCTCTTCCATATACTTATCAACTAACCTCTTAAACGCCACCAAACTTGGCGCATCTACAACTGCTGCAGGCAGGGCATTCCACTCCCGAACCACCCTCTGGGTAAAGAACCTACCTCTGATATCCGTCCTATAACTATCACCCCTTAATTTAAAGCTATGTCCCCTCGTGCTAGCTTTCTCCATCCTAGGAAAAAGGCTATCACTGTCCACCCTATCTAAACCTCTAATCATCTTATATGTTTCGATAAGGTCCCCTCTTAGCCGCCTCCTTTCTAACGAAAACAACCTCAAATCCCTCAGCCTCTCCTCATAAGACCTGCCCTCCATACCAGGCAACATCCTGGTAAACCTCCTCTGTACCCTCTCCAATGCCTCCACATCTTTCTTATAATGTGGGGACCAGAACTGCACACAATACTCCAAGTGCGGCCGCACTAGAGTTTTGTACAGTTGCAACATGACGTTGCGGCTCCGAAATTCAATCCCCCTACCAATAAAAGCTAAGACTCCATATGCCTTCTTAACAACCTTATCGACTTGACTGCCTACTTTCAGGGATCTATGCACATACACACCAAGATCCCTCTGTTCATCAACACTATTAAGAATCCTACCATTAGCCCTATACTCTACACATTTTTATTCCTGCCAAGTGCATTACCTCACACTTTTCCACATTAAACTCCATTTGCCACCTCTCGGCCCAGCTCTGCAACTTGTTCCAAGTCTCTCTGCAAACTATAACACCCCTCTTCACTATCTACCACTCCACCGACTTTAGTGTCATCTGCAAATTTACTAATCCATCCCTCAATACCCTCATCCAGATCATTTATAAAAATTACAAACAGCAGGGGCCCCAAAACAGACCCCTGAGGTACACCACTTGTCACCGAACTCCACAATGAATATCTCCCATCAACCACCACCCTCTGTCTTCTATCTGCTAGCCAATTCCTAACCCAATTAGCTAAATCACCCTCTATCCCATACATCTGCATTTTCTGCAGAAGTCTTCCATGGGCCACCTTATCAAACGCCTTACTAAAGTCCATATATACCACATCAACCGCCTTACCCCCATCCACCTCTTTGGTCACTTTTTCAAAAAACTCAATAAGGTTAGTAAGGCACGACCTACCCTTCACAAAACCATGCTGACTATCCCCAATCAATTCATTTCTCTCTAAATAACTATAAATCCTATCCCTAATAATTCTCTCCAATACTTTGCCCACAACAGAAGTAAGACTCACTGGCCTATAATTCCCTGGAAGGTCTCTCTTCCCCTTCTTGAACAATGGGACCACATTCGCTATCCTCCAGTCCTCCGGAACCACACCCGTAACCAACGACGACCTGAAGATCAGAGCCAGAGGCTCTGCAATCGCCTCTCTTGCCTCCCAGAGAATCCTAGGGTAAATCCCGTCCGGCCCAGGGGACTTATCCAACTTCAAACCCTCGAGAATATCTAGCACATCCTCCCTATCTACTTCAATACTTTCAGTTTGCAACCCTGTACCTCAGTGTTCTCCATAACTACATTTACATCACCCTGCGTGAATACCGAAGAGAAATATTTATTCAGTGCCTCTCCAATCTCTTCAGGCTCCACGCACAACTTCCCACTGCTGTCTATGACTGGCCCTAATCTTGCCCTAACCAATCTTCTATTCTTAACATATCTAAAGAAAGCTTTAGGATTCTCCTTAATCCTATCAGCCAAAGTCTTCTCGTGTCCCCTCTTAGCTCTCCTCAATTCACTCTTTAGCTCCCTCCTGGCTAATCTATAGCTATCCATTGCACTAACTGAGCCTTCAAGCCTCATCCTGACATAAGCCTCCTTTTTCCTTTTAACCAGCAAATCAACTTTTTTCGTACACCAAGGTTCCCTTACTCGACCATTTCCTCCTTGCCTGACAGGGACATACTTATCAAGGACTCGCAGCAGCTGCTCCTTGAATAAGCTCCACATTCCCGATGTTCCCAGTCCCTGTAGTTTCCTAGTCCAATCTATGCACCCTAATTCTCTCCTAATGGCCTCATAATTACCCTTCCCCCAGCTATAACTACTGCCCCCAGCTTCATGCCTATCCCTATCCATCACTAAGGTGAACGTAACCGAATTGTGGTCACTATGTTCTATTACAAAATGAATAAGATTCTGGCAAATGGATTTCAGTGTTGGTAAATATAAGGTCACCGACTTCGCACTTCAAAAGGATAGAAGAGGATATTTTCTAAAACATGAAAAGCTAGAATCAGAGGGGTTTTGCATATCCAAGTACCTAAATCATAGGTGTCACAAATTGGTACAGAAATTAATTTAACGAAGCTAGTGGAATGTTGATCTTTATACATTGAGGACTGGGATACAAGAGGATAGAAATTATGTCTCAGCCATAGAAAGCTCTGGTTAAGTCACTGCTGGATTCCTGGGGGGAGGGGGGAGGTGGAGTGTACACAGAGTCAGTGTTTGGGGGGCTGGATTTCGTGATGGATTGGGGGAGAGTTGTCACACCTTCGCAAGGATAAATTGGTCTTGGAGTGGGTGCAGCAAAGATTTACCAGAATTAATTTACCAAGGTTCCAGGAATTATGAGGAGAGATTTGCACAAAGTAAGGTTGTATTCTTGAAGATTAAGTGGTGATTTGTGCAAAGTTTCACAAAAATTTCCTGCTGGTTGGGGGGTCCAAAATCAGGGAGAATTATTTAAAAATTAGAGCCAGATCTTTCAGGTGGAAATCAGCAAATATTTCTGCACGCTGTGTGAAAGATGTTTGAAACTTTCTCTCTCAGTCAGCAACTGATGCAAGTTCATTGATTAAATTCAGATCTAGAACTGCTATATTCTTGTTTATCAAGAGTATTAATGTGCAGGGGGAAAGGCCTTCAGATAGAGTTAGGTCACAGATCAGTCTTCATCTCGTTGCATGTTACAACAAGTTAAACAGGCCAAACTCCTGTTCCTATATCCTGAGTCTGGGTGCTGCAGCACACTGAGGTGATAACCAAGGCCCTTTTTATCCTCTTGGGTCAGTGTAATAGAATTCGGGGTACGATTTGAAAAAGAACGGGGCGGTGGGGTTATGTTGTTCTGACCAAAATTTGTTCAGAACTCCCAGCCGCCTGACGAAGGGATAGGCTGTCCCGAAAGCTTGTGGCTTTTGCTACAAATAAACCTGTTTGGACTTTAAACTGGTGTTATGGGATTTCTTTTAGTTTCACCCCAGTCCAACGCTGGTATCTCCACATCAAAATTTATTCCTCAGTGAACTTCACTAAAAGCAGATTGATCCATCAACTGATATGTAGATGGACACTGCTTGCCTACACCATGTTTATACTTTTAAACTTGTTGGACTTGAAGCTGATGTTGTGGGATTTCTTTCTGTTTTACCCCAGTCCAACATCAGCATCTCCACATCAAGCCTACGCCACAGCAGTTGCCCCCATTTTATTAATATGATTAATTGTATTTCATTAGCCCAGTGGAATTTGATGTAATTAGGTTATTGTCAAGTTATTACTATAGTTTAGATTTCAGTAGACTGGAGTAATCAGAAGCAAGCTATTTGATCATAACCATGCTATTTGATCATAACCATGTACAATGAAATCCAGGACTCTACCTGTCTGTCATTTATAGCTTGAGATTCATGACCATCCTGTACTCAGCTGCAGTGACATTATTTCATTAAGGATCAAATAGGTTTTTTACAGAAAGTGCAACATCTAATTGCTGGTTGATGTTTTAGTGGATAATAATGCTGAGTGTTTTAACACTGGGCCCATTTCCATTCACTTGCAGAAGCCAACCCATTCCTGCAGATGGTTCACCGTGCGATGACGTCCAGACTTCTGCAACTACCAGACAAGCACTCAGTCACCGCGCTGCTGAACACGTGGGCACAGAGTGTGAAGCAGGCCTGTCTGTCTGCAGCATAATCCTTTCAGGAAGGAGTGTATCCATTCCAACCTGAAATCAATACGTTACCAAGGAGCCTTCTAATGGATTCACTGAGAAGCTAAATGTGTGGAAAAATCAAGAAGGACTTGCACCAATTAGCTCTCTTCCTGATCACTTTAAACAATATGGGACCTTTCCCTTGCATTTTTTTGGATATAAAGATATGTATCAAGAATTCAGTACTTTATTTACAGTCCTTGTTTCTATTTCAGATACTGTGTTTGCTCATAGCCCAATGAGGATGACTCTTAATATCCTGTATGTTACCTGGGCATGTGTGTTTTTAATAATGTATCAGTGAAATTGGCACTGGAGTAAATTTTTTTCCAAAGATTGGTTAATTGCCCCTTTATTTACGTAGAGCTTGATGCTATAGAAGTGTATATAGCAGGGGCCAGCCTAGCTTGTCCCTGAGTCAGGGCTTGTAGGTTCGAGCTGTACCCATAATGGAGGCTGGTACTCGCATTAGAAGTACGCTATTGGATGCGATGTTAAATCGCTACTGACGTGATATTTGAAGAATTCTCCTGGTCTCCCCTGGCCATGCCCTGAACAAACTTCACTAAAAACAATTGACTCAATCACTTGCCACCTTATTGTTTTGTGGGAACCTGCAGCATTCAAAGTGACAGTAGTCTTATAGTCACTCTGTCCCATAGTAATTTATCCAAAGTGTTTGTGGTACTCTGAGATTTGCATTTTAATGTCCTGTAGAGGAAAAAGAATCTCTCCTTGTGTCAGTTCGCTTGATGGATCTGAACACTGACAGCAGGGTTGTAAACCCATGGTGGCACACTGCTAAGCACTGTGGCCTCACAGCACCAGAGACCCAAGTTTGATTCTGAGACTGTGCAGAGTCTGCACATTTTCCCAGGATCTGCTGCTTCTGTGTGCTGTGGTTTCCTCCCACAGTCTGAAAGATGTGCATTGGCCATGCTAAATTCTCCCTCAGTATATATATACCCAAACAGCCACTGGAGTGTGGTGACTAGGGAATTTTCACAGTAACTTCATTGCAGTGTTAATGTAAGCCTACTTGATTTATTATTGTCACATATTAGAATACAGTGAAAAGTATTGTTTCTTGGGCACTATGCAAACAAAGCACATCATTCAGAGAAGGAAATGGGAGAGTGCAGAATGTAGTGTTAAATTGCTAGGATGTAAAAAAAAATCAACTTAACGCAGGATAAGTCCATTCAAAAGTCTAATGGCAGCAGGAAGAATCTGTTCTTAGGTCAGTTGTATGTGACCTTAGACTCTTGTATCTTTTTCCTGACGGAAGAAAGTAGAAGAGAGAATGTCTGGGGTGTGTGGGGTCCTTAATTATGCTTTGCAAGACAGTGGGAAGTGTACACAGAGTCAGTGTTTGGGAGGCTGGTTTGCGTGATGGATTGGGTGACGGTCATGATCTTTTGTAGTTTCTTTGCAGTCTTGGGCAGAGCAGGAGCCATACCAAGCTGTGATACGACCAGAAAGAATGCTTTCTACGATGCATTTGTAAACGTTGGTGACAGTCATAGTTGACATGCCAAATTTCACATAGAACATAGAACATTACAGCGCAATACAGGCCCTTCGTCCCTCGATGTTGCACCGGCCAGTGGACCCTCTAACCTAAACTATTCCAATATCATCCATATGCCTATCCACCGAACATTTGAATGCCCCCAAAGTAGGCGAGTCCACAACTGCTGCAGGCAGGGCATTCCACGCTCTCACCACCCTCTGTGTAAAGAACCTGCCTCTGACATCCGTCCTATAACTACCACCTCTTAATTTAAAGTTATGTCCCCTCGTGTTGGTCATCACCATCCGACGGAAAAAGGCTCTCACTATCCACCCTATCCAATCCCTTGATCATCTTATACGCCTCAATTAGGTCACCGCGTAACCTTCTTCTCTCTAATGAAAATAACCTCAGGTCCCTCAGCCTTTCCTCATAAGGCCTTCCCACCATACCAGGCAACATCCTGGTAAACCTCCTCTGCACCCTTTCCAATGCTTCCACATCTTTCTTATAATGCGGCGACCAGAACTGTACGCAATACTCCAAGTGCGGCCGCACCAGAGTTTTGTACAGTTGTAACATAACCTCACGGCTCCTAAATTCAATCCCTCTACCAATAAAAGCTAACACACCGTACGCCTTCTTAACAACTTTATCAACCTGGGTGCCAACTTTCAAAGAGCTATGTACTTGTACCCCAAGATCCCTCTGCTCGACAACACTATTAAGGGTCCTTCCATTAGCCCTATATTTCATATGCCTGTTATTCCTACCAAAGTGAATCACCTCACACTTATCCGTATTGAATTCCATTTGCCACCTCACGGCCCAGCTCTGCAACCTATCTATGTCCCTCTGCAAACTGTAACATCCATCCTCGCTGTCTACAACTCCCCCCACTTTGGTATCATCAGCAAATTTACTAATCCAACCCTCTACACCCTCATCTAGGTCATTTATAAAAATGACAAACAGCAGTGGCCCTAAAACAGATCCTTGAGGTACACCACTTGTAACTGCACTCCAGGTTGAATATTTCCCATCAATCACCACCCTCTGTCTTCTATCAGCTAGCCAATTCCTAATCCAAACTGCTAAATCACCTTCAATCCCATGCATCTGCACTTTCTGCAGTAGCCTACCATGGGGAACCTTATCAAACGCTTTGCTAAAATCCATATACACTACATCAACTGCCTTACCCTTATCTACCTCTTTGGTCACATCCTCAAAAAACTCAATAAGGTTTGTGAGGCACGACCTACCCTTCACAAAACCGTGCTGACTATCCCTAATCAATTTATTTCTCTCTAGATGCTTACAGCACAAACAGGCCCTTCGGCCCACAAGTTGCACCGATCATATCTCTACCTACTAGGCTTACTATAACCCTCAATCCTATTTAGTCCCGTGTGCTCATCCAGAAGTCTCTTAAAAGACCCTAACGAATTTGGCTCCACCACTACCAACAGCAGCTGATTCCACTCACCCACCACCCTCTGAGTGAAAAATTTACCCTATTTCCTTAGTCTTCTGAGAAAGTAGAGATGGTGGGCTTTCTTAACTATAAGTGTTGGCCTGGGGGGAACCAGGACAGATTGTTGGTGATCTAGACACCTAAAAGTTTGAAGGTCTCGATCCTCCTATATCATCCCCGTTGATGTAGACGGGGCATGCTCTCCAGTACGCTTCCTGAAGCTGATGACTATCTCCTTTGTTGATGTTGTGGGAGAGATTATTGTTGCCACACCAGTTCACCAGATTCTCCATCTCATTCCTATACTCCATCTCATCATTGTTTGAGATCCAACCCACTACAGTGATGTTCATCAGCAAACTTGAAAATTGAGTTGGAGGGGAATTTGGCTGCTCAGTCGTAGGTCTATAAGGAGTATAGTAGGGGGCTGAGAACACAGCCTTGTGGGGCACCGTGTTGAAGACGATCATGGAGGTGTTATTGCCTGTCCTTACTGATTGCGGTGTGTGGATTAGGAAGTTCAGGATCCAGTTGCAGAAGGAGGAGCTGAGCCCCAGGCTACGGAGTTTGGAGATGAGTTTTGTGGGAATAATGATGTTGAAGGCTGAGCTATAGTCAATAAATAGGAGTCTGACAATAGGTATCTTTGTTAGCTAGGTGGTCCAGGGTTGAGTGCAGGGCCAGGGAGATGGCATGTGCTGTGGAGCTGTTGTGATGGTAGATGAAGTGTAGTGGATTCAGGCAGTCCAGGAGGCCGGAATTGATTTGTGCCATGACTAACCTTTCAAAGCACTTTGTAATGGTGGATGTCAGAGCCCGCGGCCGAGAGTCATTAAGGTACGCTGCTTGGCTTTTCTTAAGTACTAGGATGATGGTCGACTTCTTGAAGCAGATAGGGAACTTAGATTATTGTAAAGAGAGGTTGAAGATGTCTGTGAATACCTCCGCCAGCTTATCTGCACAGGATCTGAGTGCTCATTCTGGTATCTCACCCGGGCCAGTCCCTTTCCTTGGTTTGAATTTCAAGGAAAGCTGCTCTGACATCTGCTGTAGTGACCTCAGATACAGGTTCATCCAGGGCTCTCGGGGTGGAGGAGAACTTGTGATTAATAAATAAATAAACTTCAATATCCGAGCAGTCAACATTTTCACTCCTGCCGTTGGATGAGAACAGCAGGATTTAACTGAGGCACTCCAGATTGATATAGACGGAACAGTCATTGTGTCAGACCGTGTGAAGAATGAGCACTTGAGAGAAGATCTTGGAACTCCTCATGGGAAGAACTTACACTTACAAAGCACTTCTCACGCAAGAATATCTCAACGGGGAGTGGTGTGGATAATTTAATCCAAAACACTGTCACATAGAACATAGAACAATACAGCACAGAACAGGCCCTTCGGCCTTCGATGTTGTGCCGACCAAAATAAAAAGCAATGCCCCTCCTAACTAAACCATTCCCTTCTCATCCATATACTTATCAACTAACCTCTTAAACGCCACCAAACTTGGCGCATCTACAACAGCTGCAGGCAGGGCATTCCACTCCCTAATCACTCTTTGAGTAAAGAACCTACCTCTGATATCCGTCCTATAACTCATACCCCTTAATTTAAAGTTGTGTCCCCTCGTGCTAGCTTTCTCCATCCTAGGAAAAAGGCTATCACTGTCCACCCTATCCAAACCTCTAATCATCTTATATGCTTCAATAATATCCCCCCTTAGCCGCCTCCTTTCTAACGAAAACAACCTCAAATCCTTCAACCTCTCTTCATAGGACCTGCCCTCCATACCAGGCAACATCCTGTAAACCTCCTCTGTACCCTCTCCAATGCCTCCACATCTTTCTTATAATGTGGCGACCAGAACTGCACACAATACTCCAAGTGCGGCCGCACTAGAGTTTTGTACAGCTGCAACATGATGCTGCGGCTCCTAAATTCAATCCCCCTACCAATAAAAGCTAAGACTCCATAAGCCTTCTTAACAACTTTATCCACTTGACTGCCTACTTTCAGGGATCTATTACACATACACCAAGATCCTTCTGTTCCTCAACACTATTAAGAGCCCTACCATTAGCCCTATACTCTACACATTTATTGTTCCTGCCAAAGTGCATTACCTCACACTTTCCCACATTAAACTCCATTTGCCACCTCTCGGCCCAGCTCTGCAACTTGTCCAAGTCACTCTGTAAACTAAAACACCCCTCTTCACTATCTACCACACCACCAACTTTATTATCATCTGCAAATTTACTGATCCATCCCTCAATACCCTCATCCAGATCATTTATAAAAATTACAAACAGCAGGGGCCCCAAAACAGACCCCTGAGGCACACCACTCGTCACCGAACTCCACGATGAATATCTCCCATCAACCACCACCCTCTGTCTTCTATCTGCCAGCCAATTCCTAATCCAATTAGCTAAATCACCCTCTATTCCACACATCTGCATTTTCTGTAGAAGTCTTCCATGGGCCACCTTATCAAAAGCCTTACTAAAGTCCATATATACTACATCAACCGCCTTACCCCCATCCACCTCTCTGGTCACTTTCTCAAAAAACTCAATGAGGTTAGTAAGGCATGACCTACCCTTCACGAAACCATGCTGACTATCCCCAATCAATTCATTTCTCTCTAAATAACTATAAATCCTATCCCTAATAATTCTCTCCAATACCTTGCCCACCACAGAAGTAAGACTCACTGGCCTATAATTCCCAGGAAGGTCTCTCTTCCCCTTCTTAAAGAGGAAAGCACATCCAAGAGGAAAGCACAGGTTCAGGAAAAGGATAATTGTAGGGATTCCTGGGGAGGTTGTGAAGGAGATTCCACAGACATTGGTCCTGTCCAACAACGTCCTTACAACAGGGAGGATACCCATAACGCAGACCAAGATCCAAAAGGTTGTCCAAGAGGTGGGATAGAGCCGAATAAAAATGTTGCACTGATGCAGGATTCTATAATTAAGGGGGAAAGAAGGCCTCCTCTGTACTAATGAATGAGAATGCTGAGACTGTGGCTCCTACCTGAATATTTCAAAGCAGCTGGAAAGTAATTTGAAAAGTGAGGAAATAAGTCCAGCTGTCATGGTTTGTTCTCAAGCATGCAAAAGTAGAGGAAAGCAGGCATCCTACTGCAGGAACATCAGGAGTTCAGGACTTAAAAAAAAGCAGCACATTGAGCAAAATAATCTCTGGATTATTGTCCGGGGCATGTGGAAATTGGAAAAGATCAAACGAGCTAACACGTTTCAAAGGCATGGGTATGAGAAAGAGGCGTCCTTTTCATGGAAAACAGGAACAATGTTGGGACAGGAAGGAGCTGCATTGAACAGACTGGAGCCACCTGAACCAGATTGGGACATGTGTCCTAGTAGAATGGATAATCAGAGAGTTGGCGAAGGCTTTAAATTAGTAAACTGGAGGAAGGGATGATAAATGAAATAAGCTGACATGTAATGAATATAAATGAAACTGGAGAGCATGGGACAGTGTTACACGACCATATACAAAAGTGGCACGATGGTTAGCATTGCTGCTTCTCAGCTCCAGGAACACGTGCAATTCCGGCCTCTCATAACTGTGTGGTGTTTGTACATTTTCACTGTGTCTGCATGGGTTTCTTCTGGGTGCTCCTGTTTCCTCCTACAGTCCAAAGATGTGCAGGTTAGGTGGATTGCCCTTTAATGGCAGGGATTAGCGGGGTAAATACATAGGGTTATGGGAATAGGACCTGGGTGGGATTGTTGTTGTTGTAGGCTTGATGGGCTGAATGGCCTGCTTCTGCATCGCAGGTTCTATGAGAAGGCATTTCCTTAAGGTGTCTCCTGAGCTAAGAAATTTGTGTTACTGTAGCCCTCATTTAGTTTATGAATAGTTCAATTTAAAAATAACCCAGACATGCTTCTGACATAAACAAGGTAAAGGTTAGCTTATTACACAAAATATTTAAAGTTACTAGCTAAAATACAGAAACAATGATTAGAAGTTGATTAAAAAATACTTGGATATTAACTTGAAGTCTCATCTTTGTGAGATATTGTTAGAGGTCCATTATTTGAATTGAAGCAAAGGCACTGGAATCTGAGGTTTGGTTTAGCAGACGTGAGGGCTTCTGTAGTTGAAGAGTTGGAGTTCATGGTTTGTAGATGGATTCAGCAAATGGAATTGTCCTTAGCAGTGAATGAGAGCTCATATTTGCACTACAGGAGATGGCTCTTGATAGCCTGATTTATTACAACTTTTTGTTGAAATCTCTCTTGTTCTCTCCCTGTTGAGAAAGAGTTTTGTCAAGATTCATGATGATTCTACATACACAATGCTGTTTGCAGCCAGTGTTTGTATAATTCCAAAGTTTAGCTGAGGCGGCACAGTGGCTAGCACTGCTGCCTCAGTGCCACTGACCCAGGTTCAATTTCCAGCATTGGGACTTTGTCCCTTCTCCCCATGTCTGCTTGGGTTTCGTCCAGGTTACTCTGGTTCCTTTACACACTCTGGGATAAGTGGATTGGCTATGCTAAGTTGACCCTTAGTATCCCAAAATATATGTCCCTCTATTGAAAAAAGGAATTAGGGAGCAAATGGAATTATAGAGCAGTGAGCATAAAGTTAGTATTGGGGAAGTTGCTAGAGCCCATTATCAAGGAGTTCACAGCACAGCATTTGGAAGGCAGTAATATAATCAAAGTCAGTATAGATTTACAAAAGGGAATTATGCTTGACAAATCTACTGCAATTCTTTGAGGAAGTAATTAGTAGAGTTGAGTAGGGAGAACTGGTGGATGTGATTTATTTAGATTTCCAGACTTTTGACAAGATCTCACAAAACAGACTACTATGTAAAGTTAAAATGCATGGGGTTACAGGCAGTGTCTTGAGATGGATAGAAAGCTGGTTTGCAGTCAGGAAGTGTTGGAATAAATGGGTCTTTTTCTAATTGGCAGGCAGTGACTAGTGACACCAAAGGCAACTGTACTAGGACCCCAAGTTTATACCTATGTAAATGATTTGGTTGGGGGAACTAAATGTTATTTCCAAATTTGCAGATGATACAAAGTTGGCTGGAAGGATAAGCTGTGAGGAGGATGCAGAGATGCTTCAGTGTGTTGTGGACAGCGTGAATGAGTGGGTATATGTATGGCAGATGCAGTATAATGTGGATAAATGTCAGGTTCAGAAGGCAGATTATTTCAATGGATATAAATATAGACAATAAAGAAAGCAAATGATATGTTGGCCTTTATAGCGAGAGGATTTAAGTATGGGAATAGGGGGATGTTTTATTGCAATTGTATAGAGCATTGTGAGGCTGCACTTGGAGTCTGTGCAGTTTTGGTCCTTAACTGAGGAAGGATGTCCTTGCTATGGAAGGAGTGTAGCAAAGTTTACAGGCTTATTTCTGGTATGGCAGGTCTGTCATGTGAGGAGAGACTAAGATAGTTAGGATTATATTCATTGAAGGTTTGAAGAATCTCAAAAATCTAACAGGGTTAGAGTGGGTAAAACAGAAAAATGTTTGCAATGGTTAGGGGAATGCAGCTCTAATTGTTTGAGGATAAGGGGTAAACCTTTTAGGAATGAGACGAGAAGAAATTTCTTCATCCAAAGAGTGATGAATCTGTGGAATTCACTAGCACAGAATGTAATTAAGGCTAAAACGTTGTCTGATTTCAAGAAGGAATTAGAAACAGCTCTTGGGGCTAAAAGGAAATGGGGGAAGGTGGGTCACGATAGATGATCAGTCATAATGATTAATGGCAGAGCAGACTCAAAAGGCCAAATCCCTACTCCTGCTTTTACTTTATGTATGTTTCACAAATCCATGTTGATAGCTCAAACCTCTTCAAATTCTTGATTTTTTTTTTCCCTGACTATTGTAATGTAAAGGAGGAGATTTAATTTAAAACAGCCCCAATCTCTCCCCATGCCAAGCATCTGTAAGCAAAAAGATGTTTTTGATTTTAATTTCTAATATTTCCCGTACTCTTCAGATTTGGAGTGATCCAATCTTCCATTAATAGCGCCAAGCAAACACGAGGGTTAGTTTATTTTGCACACAAGGGAAAGAAAGAGTAAAGATCACTGACAGAACAAGAATTATTGTTTCACGAGTCCAGAATCAAAAGTTGGACAGTACATTCCTTCACAGAAGTTAGCAGGCTGAAGCTGATGTGGAGTAATCCACTTTTCCAGTGACGTTGACTTCCACAATGAGAGAGATGTGGAAATGAATTAGTCTTGTAGTGGCCACTGGTACTAGCATTAGGAACAGTGTAGATGAGGACCAGGCAGTGTAAATCTGGACAAAGCTCTGGTTCTGCCATTGTTTGATGGAAGATGACAGACTGCCTCCTTTAGCTTCACAAAGCAATTTTACATGTTCTGGTTTGGGAGGGGGGAGGGGAGGGTCATGCAACATAACTCTCGCTTTTTCCCACCCCTTGGTTTCAATAAAGGATGTAGATTCCTGGTAAGATACTTGTGATGACTAATGTTTCATTCATTAAGTTTATTAGAGGTTTCAAAATCCTTTGACTTCACAGATGGAACATCTCCATTGGCTTGGCCTTTGCCTCAAGTGTAAAATGTCTTTATACATTTTCTCAATTTGATTTTTGCGCCACAGGAGACATTTTGACACCTCTTTTACTTGCTATAGTTCTCTGAAGGCTTAACATTCCTTTTGAGAGTTGTAACCAGTATAAAGACTTTATTTTTTTTGAACAAAGTAACCAGAGTGATTATACATATATATCCTTCATGTCTTCTTGATATGACAATTATTTTTAAAACCTTAACCTGCTCTGATGTTAAACTGTGGTTAGTAGGAATGTCTTCAGAGCCTTGCTGGAAAAACGGTGTTATATTTGCCATTCTCCAATTCTCTGGTACCTCACTTGTATACTACAAAGAAAAACGAGGATTATCCAATCCATTACACAAACCCACCTCCCATCTATTGACTCTGTCTGCATTTCCTATTGCCTCGGCAAAGCGACCAGCATAATTAAGGACCCCACGCATCTCAGACATTCTCTCTTTCATCAGGAAAAAGACACAAAAGGCTGAGGGCACATATCAATCGACTTAATTCAGCTTCTTCCCTGCTGCTGTCAGATTTTTGAATGGATTTGCCTTGCATTAAGTTGAACTTTCTGTACACCCTAGCTATGACTGTAACACTACACTTTGCACTCTTGTTTCTTTCTCTATGATTGGTATGTTGTATGTGTATAGTGTGCAAGAAACAATACTTTTCACTTTAAATAAATGTGACAATAATCAAATCAAAAGGAGCCCTTCCATCATCTGTTCCCGACCAGCGACGCAAGCCATCTGGACAAGATGACTTAACCATTCTAGACATCCACTTGCACTGATATTTTACCATATTTATTTCCATAATAAACACTGATACAAAATACTCATGCAGAGTTCTAGCCTTGCTCTGCACTTTAAAACATATATCTTTGTCCCCAGTAGGCCCCCACCCAACATCTTACTGACATGCCAGTAGGATATTTTTGGGTTTCCTTTTATGTTCTATACTCTCTCTTTGCCAGTTTAATTTTCCTCTCCAATTTGGTCTTGTTCTTAGAATTTAGCTGACACAAATCATACACCCTAATTTTTTGTTTCATCATATTAAAAGAACAAAGAACAAAAAAGATTACTTCACAAGAACAGTCTCTTTGGTCCTCCCAGTCTGCACAGACCATGTTGCTTATCTGAACCATAACCCCCTACCTCGCTGGGGACCGTTTCCCATTCTATTCATGTATTTATCAAGATACCCCCTTAAAAGTCACTATTGTATCTACTTCCGCTACCTCCCCCCGGCAACAAGTTCCAGACACCTTTCACCTCTGTTGGAAAATAGTCAGTCTATATCTGAAACATCTGCTTCTTAAAGATAAGCTGTTTTCTTCCTGTCAATCTTTGGTTTCATTTTACTCAGCCTCGATCTCCTTCATTCCATTGGGATTAGCCATCTTCCAATTTTATTCCTTGTTTTCCAGTGCTAATCAAAAGCATATGATTGCTGTTGGCTAACTGTTCCCCCAAAGACGCTTGTTCCATTGATCAACCTTGGCTCAGCCAGCACCAGATCCAAATGCCTTCTTCCTAATTGGGCCTGAGATCATACCAAATCAGCAAATTCAGAAATTCCTCCCCATTGTAACTGATATTTTAGTAATTAAAATCTCCCAATTTATTTCACATCTGATTCCCCTGCAGACTCCTCCAGCTCTCTAATCAGAATAGAATACCACCAGTAGCCTGAGCATACAATACATGCTTCTCAACACTAATCAAACAACTTGTCTTTGCTTTCCCAAGCCATTCTCTCTTTCCAACACTAAAATATCTTCCCTGAACAATACATTCACTCAAACTTTTTTTTTGCCTTCTCTATCTTTCTGAATACCAAGCCCAATTCACATCATTTTTCAGTCTTTTTTTTGTTACAAATTTCCACATTGATATTTGTGCTTATACCCTCTTGAAAAGTAAAAGGATGAGAAGAGAAGGGATAGGACCTATAAAAGGTGAAGGGGGAAAAGTCTGTATGGAACCGGAAGAAATGGCAGAGGTACTTAATGAGTACTTTGTCTCAGTATTCACGGTGGAAAGTGATCTGGGAGGACTACAAGTTTGCGGCAGACTGAAAAGATTGAGTATGTAGATATTAAGGAAGCGGATGTGTTAGAACTTCTAAATGCTATCAAGATAGACAAGTCTCCGGGACCAGATGGGATGTACCCCAGGTTATTGTGGGAGGTGAGGGATGTCATTGCAGAGCCCCTGGCGATGATCTTTGCGTCGTCGATGGAGACAGGAGAGGTTCCGGAGGATTGGAGGATTGCGGATGTGGTCCCTATTTTCAAGAAAGGGAACAGGGATAGTCCTGGAAATTACCGACCGGTGAGTCTGACCTCAGTGGTTGGTAAGCTGATGGAGAGGCTTCTGAGGGACAAGATTTACGAGCATGTCAGCATGGTTTTGTAAAAGGCAGGTCGTGCCTTACGAGCTTAATTGAGTTCTTCGAAAATGTGACTGAACACATTGACGAAGGAAGAGCAGTGGACGTGGTGTACATGGACTTCAGCAAGGCATTTGACAAGGTCCCACATGCAAGACTTCTTGAGAAGGTGAGAGGCCATGGGATCCAAGGGGCTTTGGCCTTGTGGATCCAGAACTGGCTTGCCTGCAGAAGGCAGAGGGTGGTTGTGGATGGCTCTTTTTCTGCATGGAGGTCGGTCACCAGTGGAGTGCCCCAGGGATCTGTTCTAGGACCCTTGCTGTTTGTCATTTTCATAAATGACCTGGATGAGGAAGTGGAGGGATGGGTGAGTAAGTTCGCCGATGACACGGTCGGTGGTGTTGTGGATGGTCTGGAGGGATGTCAGAAGTTGCAGCATGACATCGACAGGATGCAAGACTGGGCGGAGAAGTGGCAGATGGACTTCAACGCGGATAAATGTGTTGTGGTCCATTTTGGCAGATCCAACGGGATGAATGAGTACACTATCAAAGGTAGGAGTCTTAGCTGTGTGGAAGAGCAGAGGGATCTTGGGGTCCGGGTCCATAAGACTCTCAAATCGGCCTCCCAGGTGGAGGATGTGGTTAAGAAAGCTTACGGTGTACTGGCCTTCATTCATCGAGGGATTGAGTTCAGGAGTCAGGAGGTAATGCTGCAGCTTTATAGGACCCTTGTCAGACCACACTTGGAGTACTGTGCGCAGTTCTGGTCGCCTCACTATAGAAAGGACGTGGAAGCTATTGAAAGGGTGCAGAGGAGATTTACAAGGATGTTGCCTGGATTGGGAGGCATGCCTTATGAAGACAGGTTGAGGGAGCTGGGACTGTTCTCCCTGGAGAGACGAAGGTTGAGAGGCGACCTGATAGAGGTTTACAAGATGTTGAGAGGAATAGATAGGGTGGACTCTCAGAGACTATTTCCCAGGGCTGAAATGGTCGCGACGAGAGGGCACAGATTTAAGGTGCAGGGAAGCAAGTACAGAGGGGATGCTAGGGGAAAGTTTTTCACTCAGAGGGTGGTGAGTGAATGGAATCGGCTGCCGTCGGTGGTGGTCGAGGCGAACTCGCTGGGGTCTTTTAAAAGACTTCTGGATGAGTATATGGGATCCAATGGGATTGGGGGTTATAGATAGGTCTATGGCTGGGTAGGTTTTGATGTGTTCGGCACAACTTGTGGGCCGAAGGGCCTGTTTGTGCTGTAGTGTTCTATGTTCTATGTGTACCCAACCAACCTTATTCAACATGCTTGCTGAATTTATATAAATACATTAAACTTGCCTTTGTATTTGTCATATTCACTCCTATCTAAATAGAACTATCCTTTTCCACTACACAACTCTCTTCATGCGCCTGATTGCTCTTTTCTACTTTCAAATGCCTGTGTCCATCATCCTGCCAATTTAGTTTAAACACACTTGTGAACCTTCATGTGAGAGCATTGGTCCCAATCCTATTGAGGTGCAACCCATTGCTACGAAATGGGTGCTTCCTGTTTCATAAATGGGGTCTTAACGCTCCAAGAATTTGTGGTCCTCCTTCCTGCACTTTGCCTCAAGTCACACACTGATTCTCCCCATCTTCTACTAGGCAGCACTGGGATTAATCCAGAGATTACAACCTTTGAGATCCTACTCTAACTTCCTTTCTAACTCATAAAAATATCACTGTAAGACCTCTGTTTCTTTGCTATAGTTGCCAGCATCTGAGCTATCGCCTCCTTAAAAATGCAGCCAGTCCAACACAAAGTCTTACTCACCTATGATAACAATCTGTGCTGACTTACAGTGCACCATACAAAGCATTGACTTCAAAATCATTCCCTTCCTCTATAAATCTTCTTAGATTCTCAACCTTCCCTACTTTAGAACCTTCTGAATCATAAAGGTCGGTTTTATGGTGTCAAGGTCAGGTTGGATGTATTCCTGGAGAACTTCAAATGCCTGATTTTTCCTCCTATTGACAGTTTGACAAACATCAGTCTCTCTTTTTCCCACCAGTAGTGTGCGGGACAGTCTGCATGCAACTGAATGGAGAACCAGTGACACTAAAGTTGATGAATAGAGCAATGGCTGCTGCTGAGTCTACCTTTGGTATGAACATGCCCCACCTCCTCTAAGTGACCCCTCAACCCAGTGACCCCCTCCCACTGACCCCTCCGACCTAGTGACCCTTCTCCCACCCCAGTATCCTCCCTCCCACTGACCCTCCAACCCAATGACCCCCCCCTTCCCCCAGTGTCCCCCACATTGACCCCCCCAACCCAATACCCAACCCTCCCCCCACTGACCCTCCAACCCATTGACCTCCCCTCCCATCCCAGTGTCCCCCCTCCCACTGACCCTCCAACCCTTGACCTCCCTCCCACCCACAGTGTCCCCCCCTCCCACTGACCCTCCAACCCATTGACCTCCCTCCCATCCCAGTGTCCCCCCTCCCACTGACCTCCAAACCATGAACCTCCCTCCCATCCCAGTGTCCCCCACTCCTCCAACTGACCCTCCCACTGACCCTCCAACCCATTGACCTCCCTCCCATCCCAGTGTCCCCCCCTCCCACTGACCCTCCAACCCATTGACCTCCCTCCCACCCTCCTCCTCCTCCTAACCCTATAACCTCCGACTCTCTCTCGCTCCGCGGGGTTGCTTTGTGACCGGGGGCCGGTTCCCCATGTCCGATTGTCCCCCCCCGGGGTGAGCACGCGATCCCGGACACCGCCCCCCCCTCCTCCCGCGGTCGGTTTGTTGCTCCGGAAGTGGGAGGTTCTTGTTGCCGGGGTAACGCGGTCGGTTACTAGGGAACAGTCGTCGCCCTTGGAAACAGTCGACCGCCCGACCAGCGCCGCCCGCCGCCTGCCTTCCAGCGCCCGCTCGGTGAGTGTCTCAGCCCGGGCCCGGGATCCCCTCAGCAGCACCCACCCCCCCGCCCCCCCAAAAACCCAAACCCTCAACACCCCCCACCCCAAACCCAACCCCTCAGACCGGGGCCCAAATCTAACCCCTCAGCACCCCCCCACCCCAAACCCAACCCTCAGCACCCCCCCACCCCCCCACCCACCCACCCTCCCCCCCCACCCCCCCCACCCAAACCCAACCCTCAGCACCCCCTCACCCCAACCCAACCCTCAGCACCCCCCCACCCCCTCCCCAAACCCAACCCTCAGCACCCCCCCCACCCCCCCCCCCAAACCCCAACCCCTCAGCACCCCCCCCACCCCCCCCCACCCAAACCCAACCCTCAGCACCCCCCCTCCAACCCTCAGCACCCACCCCCCTCAGCACCCCCCCTACCCCCCCACCCAAACCCAACCCTCAGCACCCCCCCCCCCACCCAAAACCCAACCTCAGCACCCACCCCCCTAACCCCAAACCCAACCCTCAGCACCCCCCTCCACCCCAAACCAACCCTCAGCACCCCCCCTCCACCCCAAACCCAAACCCCTCAGCCCCACCCTCAGCACCCCCCCCCAAACCCAACCCTCAGGCCCCCCCCCCCACCCCCAACCTCAGCACCCCCCTAACCCCCACACAAACCCAACCCTCAGCACCCCCCCCACCCCCCAAACCCAACCCTCAGCACCCCCCTCACCCCAAACCCAACCCTCAGCACCCCCCACCCCAAACCCAACCCTCAGCACCCCCCCTCCCCAAACCCCCCCCCCCCCCACCCCCCCACCCAACCCAACCCTCAGCACCCCCCCACCCAAACCCAACCCTCAGCACCCCCCCCCCCCCCCCACCCAAACCCAAACTCAGCACCCCCCCACCCCCCCCCACCCAAAACCCCAACCCTCAGCACCCCCCACCCCAAACCCAACCCTCAGCACCCCCCCTCCCCCCTCCACCCCAAACCCAACCTCAGACCCCCCCCACCCCAAACCCAACCCTCAGCACCCCCCCCCCCAAACCCAAACCCCTCACCACACCCCCCCCACCCCAAACCCAATCACCAAACCATACCCTCAGCACCCCCCACCCCAACCCAACCTCTGAGACCCGGGATCCCCTCAGCACCCGGGCACAAACCAACCCCTCAGCACACCCCCATTTACCCCAAACCCAACTTCTCAGCATATCCGCCATCTACCCCAAACCAAACTCCTCAGCACACCCCCCATCTACCCCAAACCCAACTCCTCAGCACACCCCCATCTACCCCAAAACCCAACCTCTCAGCTCCCCACCCTCCCCCAAACCCAATCCTCAGACCCCTGCCCTAAAATCTAACCCCTCAGCAACCACCCCCCAAACCCAACCCTCAGATCTGGGGCCCCAAATCTATCCCCTCAGACCTCTGCCCCTAAAACCCAATCCCTCAGCAGCCCCCATCTCCCTCAAACCCAGGAACCCAACACCAACCCCCCCCCCACAAAGCTCTACCCCTCCCCCAAAACATGACCCTCCCCCAACTCGACCTCTCAGACTTGGGATCCCCTCATACCTTCCCCCCCCGTCCCTAAAACCCAACCCCTCACAGCACCCCCTCCACCAAACTCCCCTCCCCACCCCCCCAAACCCCCCCACCCCCCCCAACCACCCCCCACCCCCCCAAACCCAAACCCTCAGATCAGGGGCCCAGAGTCACCCCTCCAAAGCCCTACCCCCCAAACCCAGGAGCCCAAACACCACCTCCCCCACCTCCCCAACTCAACCTCTCAGACCCGGGCCCACAGACCCCCAAACCCAACCTGCAGAACCGGGATCCAAAACAACATCCCCCCTCACCCACAACCCTAGGACCCAAAGCACCCTACCCCCACCAAAACCCAACCCATCAGATCTGGGATCCCCCTCTAAAACCCAACCCGTCAGCACGCCCCCCTCACCTTCCCCCTAAAACACAACCCCTCAGACACGGGGCCCAAACATCCCCCCCTCACCATCCCTCAAACTCAGAGTCGGGACCGAGGACCCTCCTCAATCAGGACCCTCAGACTGGCACCCCACCCCCTCCCCAATCTGCCAGCCCGGGACTCCAGGACCCCTCCCACTGGTCCTGGGGAAGGGGTGCAGGGCAGTGGAGGGGGGTGTTTGCTGATTCCATAGGATCCTGTGATGGTCAACATCACTCCCTCTGTCATCAGCCCCCTTCACCAGCATCATCAACTCCCCCAGGGAAGTCTCACCAACCCCCTCCAAACTATCACACTGACCCACACCACCTCTCCCAAACCATCACACTAATCCACATTCCCCCTGCGCCAACCACCACACTGACCCACACCACCCCCCCCCCCCCCAAACCATCACACTCACCCAACATCACCCCGTGCACCAACCATCACCCTGACCCACACAGACCCCCCCCAAACCATCACAGTGATCCACATTCCTTCTACACAACCACCACATTGACCCACACCACCCGCCTCCCCAAACCATCACACTGACCCACAACCCTCCCCATGCCAACCATCATTCTGACCCACACCATCCCTTCCATAACCACCACACTGATTCACATCCCCACCGGATCAGCCATCACACTAACCCACATCACCTCTTGCCCCAACCATCACACTGACCCACGTTATCTCCCGCTCCAACCATCACACTGACCCACATCTCCACCTGCCAACCATCACACTGATCCACATCCCTACACCCCCCACCTCAACTGTCTCACTGACCCACATCCTGACACTCCTCACCTCAACTGTCTCACTGACCCACATCCCTACACCCCCTGCCCCAAACATCACACTGACCCACCTCCCTACACCTGCTGCCCCACCATCACACTGACCCACATCCCTACACCCCCTGCCCCAACCGTCACACTGACCCACCTCCCTACACCCTCCCACCCCAACCGTCACACTGACCCACCTCCCTACACCCTCCCACCCCAACTATCACACTGACCCACATCCCCACTCACCAACCATCACAATGACCCACATCCCTACAACCATCACACTGACCCACATCCCTACATCCCCCCCACCCTAACCGTCACACTGACCCACATGCCTACACCCCCACCTCAAACCGTCACACGACTCACAGCCTACACCCCCCACCCAACCATCACACTGACCCACATCCCTACACCCCCCACCCCAACCATCACACTGACCCACATCCCTACACCCCTCACTTCAACCATCACACTGACCCACATCCCTACACCTCCTAACTCCAACCATCACACTGACCCACATCCCTACAACCATCACACTGACCCAAATCCCTACATCCCCCCACCCTAACCGTCACACTGACCCACATGCCTACACCCCCACCTCAACCATCACACTGACCCACATTCCTACACCTCTCAACCCCAACCATCACACTGACCCACATTGTCAGTATTCCAAGATATTTAGTCTGATCTTCAGTGGAGCTGTGAACCCCACAATTTATCAACCACAAAGACCCTGCTGCCAATCCCTTAATTTACACTTACCAATAGTCAACTGCATTATATAGAGTCTGGAAATACCCTTCCAGCACATGCATCATAGAACCATAGAAAATAATAGAGTAAATAAAAGAGCCACTCGACCCATTGACACCCAGTTTTCCTTTCTAATCCCATCTTCCTGCTCATGACCCTATCTGCTATCTTTCTGCAACCCTTCTGCTTCTTTCTACTATCTCCTTTGTGTGATATATGATATCCTCTACATACTGGCCTTTCATAAACTTCAATGGATTATAACTATTTGATTTCTGTATTTGGTGTAATATATTTAAAGCGTCTACCACAGCATCTAGCTGCTTTTTTTTAAACTGGTCCAATACTTCCCCTCTAGCAATCCATCTTTCCTTCAGCCCTAACATCTGGAGTACTTCCTTCCCATATCATCTCCCCCTTAAGGATTTTAAGAATCCACCTCTTGCTCCTTGATTTTCCCCTCCTAATATCTCCTCCCTGCAGCATGTGGACAAGTGTGAGCAATAAGGTGCTGTTTCCATTGCTTCTCTGGCAGTTCAATAACCTTTCAGTCCCTGGGTTAGAAGCTCAGCAAACACTTTGGCACAGTGTGTGCCTCCCTGTGAGCTCGGATAGGAGTTTTAGAAAGAACACCAGCAGCAAATGGCTCATTCATTTATTATTCATTAACCTCTACTTCTCCTGCAGTGATCTGATTGGATACATCCCAAGTGTTGCGACTCGACAAATCGAAGCAGAAAATGCAGCAAAGCGATGACACCAGGAGCAGGAGCATTGAGAACAGTCCTGAGTGTTTCTGCCAACAGCAGAGAGACCAGATGCAGTTGTGGAATTAGACAGGAGAAGGACACTGCAGTGAAGTCAGCTCTAAGTCATCCACATTGGGGATTCAGGAAACTTTGCAAAGCTGCACCTTCTCTGAGGAAGACAGTGGACATTCACTAGGAGGGGAAAATCACGTACAGGAATCTGTATAGATTGAACTAAACACCCAGCCTTTAAACTGAATAGAGCAGTTTGGATAAAATCCAAGCTGAAATTAACTGTGTGTTCTATTATTGTTTAATGACCTGAGGGATTTATTTTTATTTGAAACTTGGTAAAGCCTGCACCACTGCCACACAGCTCTGACTCTATGGAAGCACTTTCCCCTGGGGACATGTCCAGCGCCAGTCTACCTCCTCTACGAAACCTGCCCCAGTGGTCCCGTGTCGGGACCCTTGAGAGAAGCCGCTATCCTTGCTCCTTCTTCCAGGACAATAATGTCAAGCACCTCCCTCTGTCTCCTAGTCCCAAGACACCCAAAAGTGAAGCCCCCCAACAGCTCAGCCCCCTGTACGAGCAGCGCGAACTGGACCCTAACTTGAGGGTGATCACTTTGGAAAAGAATCTTCAGTTCCTCCAGGAGCAGCACTCGGAAACTCTGGGCAAACTTCATGAGGAAATTGAACTGCTTAAACGAGCGAACCAAGGTCTGTGTGGTGTGGGAGAGAGGGAGCAAGATAAACTGAAGTAGTTTCGGAAAAAGGTTCCTGTTTATATTGGTATTTTTACAAGAAATGCAAGATTAGGACAGACATGGAGGAGGACATGTCTACAAGATTATGAGAGGCATAAACAGAGTGGATAGTCAGAAGCTTTTTCACAGGGTAGAAGAGTCAGTTACTAGTGGGCATAGGTTTAAGGTGCGAGGGGGCAAGGTTTAAAAGAGATGTACAAGGCAGATTTTTTGGGTGCCTGGAATTTGGGGGAGGTAGTGGAAGTGGATACGGTAATGACTTTTAATGGGCGTCTTGACAAATACACGAATGGGATGGGAAGAGTAGGGGGTTTTAGTTAAATCAGGCAACATGGTTGGTGCAGGCTCGGAGGGCCAAAGGGCCTGTTCCTCTTTGCTTTTTAAACCACCCCAGTAGGACCCAGAGCATTTTACAGCTAATGACATACTTTCCTATTTTAAAGTGTAGTTGAAAAGCCAACAGCCAATGTGCACACAGCAAGATCCCACAAATAGCAGTGTTTCCATTTTAGAGTGATGTAGGTTGAAGGACAAAGCTAGAATGCCGGAGATAATGCCTTCGCTCTTCCAAGTAGATGAGGTCTAAGGTTCCCCAGTTTAATGTCTTATTTGCTGACAGTGCAGCACTCAGTAATGCACAGAAGCGTCAGCCTGGATTACGTACTCAAGTTTTTGAAGAATAAAATTTAAACTAACACTTTCCAATTCAGGTAAAGTTCTGCCAATTGAACCACAGTTGCTATTATTTGGATGTAGTTCAGATTCAGCTTTTTAACTGAATCGTAGATGGAAACCCTTCTTGGCAAACTTAAACATAGAAAATAGAAGCAGGTGTTGGCCATTCGTTTTGATCATGGAATTCAATATTCTGATCCTCCCTTCCTTCCCATATCTTTGGTCCCTTTAGCCCTTAGAGCTCTATCTAATTTCTTCTTGAAATCAGACAATGTTTTGCTCTCAACTACGTTCTATGGTATTGAATTCCACACATTCACCCTCCTCTAGGTGAAGAAATTTCTCCTTACCTCAGTTCAAAAAAGTTTACTCCTTATCCTTAAAGTATAATCCCTAGTTCTGGACTCCCACATCATTGGGAACATTCTTTCAGATCTAGAATTTTGCAGGTTTCTATGGGATCCCATCTCACTCTTCTCAATTCCAGTAAATATAGTGCTAACTGATTTAGTGTCTCCTCAAATGACACACCTGCCATCCCAGGAATCAGCCTGGTAAACCCATACTCCTTCAATAGGACACAAAACTACATGCAATACTGTAGATTTGGCCTCATCAACATGCTATACAATTGCAGCAAAACATTCCTATCCTGATAAAGGCCAGCATACACTCTGCCTTCTTTACTGCCTGCTCTACCTGCATGCTTACTTTCAGTGACTGATGCACGAGGACTCAAAAGATCTCTTTGAGTATTCACCTCTCTCAATTTAAACCCATTCAAGTAATAATTTGTCTTCCTATTATTGCTACCAAAATGGACAACCTCACATTTATCCACATTATACTGCCTCTGCCTCGCAGGTGCCTGTCCAAATCATAATGAAGCATTTCTGCATCCTCCTCACAGCTCACCCTCTTACCCAACTTTGTATCATCTGTGTTATGGGGTACTCAAGGTGACTAGTACTGCCCAAAGTTTAGACAATACAAGACTTGTGAGGCAGGTATATCTCTATAAACTTTATTTAAACCAGTGGCTAGCAGGAATTCGAAGGGTTAAGCAACTCTGACATAAAGCAGCAGAACCTATCTGATGAATCTAACATCTACAATCAAAAACAATCAATTATAGTTTTTTCTTATCAATAATTCCTGTGACTCCTTGTTAAAAGCCTTCTGAAAGTCTGCATAAATCACATCCACTGATTCTCCTTGGTCAACTCTACTGGTTACATCCTTAAAGAATTCCAATAGATGCATCAAGCATGACTTTTCCCCTCTAGAGTACTATCCATTTATTACGTCGTCCAAGTAATTATTCTTACATGTGAAATAAGACAGTAAATGCTGCCAGTCTAACATTGGATGAGTGATGACGGTTGCATTTATTGCTCTTGAGCAGATAGTGGGGAAATAGTGCTGTCTGTACAGTGTTATTTCAGCCATGAGAATACTGTCTAAGCCGGTTACTTACTAGGAACTGGATCTAAACAGTATAATCGTTTAAAGAACACAAGTCGTGGAGGGATTAAGCAACAGACCTCCAAGATTAAATTGAAACACTAAAAAGAATTGTTACTGTACCTTTCATTCTGATAGGTTTTTAAAATATACTCATTCCTGAGAGGTAGTTTTTCTCTGAGTTTGGTTGCACAGATCAGTGGTATATCCCTACTAGTACGGCCTCCTGGTCCAAGTGTAGGTATCATTGCTGATCAGTTACATGCCACAATCCACTAGACGCACACTTACACTCGTCAACTCGTAGCTGGGTTTCTCTTTATAGAACTATGTGGTTTTTTCCAAAGAAATCTCTGGAACTCCCTCTTTTCTTCTCTAAACATACATAACCTGAATTATCTAATTAAACATAATAGACTGGATGTCTGCAGCCTCCAGGCCAGCTTCTTTTACACTTATATAGAAAATCCACCAGTTTTCCTTTTGAATATGGCACTACGCCCTGCAATTTTAAGTTAAGTTTACATAAGAACTAGGAGTAGGAGTTGGCCATCTGGCCCCTCGAGCCTGCTCTGCCATTCAATAAGATAATGGCTGATCTTTTCGTGGACTCAGCTCCATTTATCTGCCTGCTCACCCTTAATTTCATTACTGTTCAAAAATTTATTTATCCTTGCCTTAAAAAAATTCAATGAGATAGTCTCAACTGCTTCACTGGGCAAGGAATTCCACAGATTCACAACTCTGTGTGAAGGAGTTCCTTCTCAACTCAGTCCTACATCTACTCCCCCTTATTTTGAGGTTATGTCCCCTAGTTCTATTTTCACCCGCCAATAGAAACAACTTCCCTGCTTCTATCTTATCTATTCCCTTCATAATCTTATGTCTTTCTATAAAATCTTCCCTCATTCTTCTGAATTCCAATGAGTATAGCCCCAGTCTACTCAGTCTCTCCTTATAAGCCAACCTTCTCAACTGCAGAATCAACCTGGTGAATCTCCTCTGCATCCCCTTCAATGCCAGTATATTCTTTCTCAAGTAAGGAGATCAAAACTGTACACAATACTACAGTGTGGACTCACCACCACCTTATACAGCTGTAACATAATCTCGCTGTTTTTAAACTCCATCCCTCTAGCAATGAAGGATAAAATTCCATTTGTCTTAATTACCTATTACATCTGCAAACCAACCTTGAGATTCTTGCACAAGAACAGCCAGGTCCCTCTGCAGAGCAACATGCTGTAATTCTTTACAATTTAAAAGATAGTTTCGCTGTTATTCCTACCAAAATGGATGACCTCACATTTACCAACATTGTACTCCATCTGCCAGACCCTCGCCCATTTACTTAGACTGTCAGACTTTCAGCATCCTCTGCACACTTTGCTCTACCACCCATTTTGACATACTACAGTTGACTCCTACTCCAAATCATCTATATAAATCATAAACAATTGCAGTCCCAACATTGATCCCTGTGGCTCACCATTAGTCACTGATTGCCAACCAGAAAAACACCCATTTACCCCCACTCTTTGCTTTCTGTTGGTTAACCAATCCTCTATTCATGCTAATACATAGCTTTAAATTAAGGGGTGGTAGTTATAGGACGAATGTCAGAGGTAGGTTCTTTACCCAGAGGGTGGTTAGGGAGTGGAATGCCCTGCCTGCTGCAGTTGTAGATGCGCCAAGTTTGGTGGCGTTTGAGAGGTTAGTAGATAAGTTTATGGACGAAAAGCGAATGGTTTAGGTTAGAGGGTCACTGCTTGTTTCTAATTGGTCGGCGCAACATCGAAGGCCGAAGGGCCTGTTCTGCGCTGTAATGTTCTATGTTCTAATACATTACCTGTAACACTGTGTACTTTTATCTTATGCAGCAGTACCTTGTCAAATTTATTAGTCACAAATAAGCTCAAATTAACACCTACAAAAGTGAAAATCCCCTCATGCCACATGCTGGCACCTGTTTGGGTACGCCATGGGAGGGTTTTGCATGGCCAATGCACCTAACAGCACAACTTTCCGAAGGTGGGAGGAAACCAGAGCAGCTGTAGGAAACCCATGCAGACATGGGGAGAATGCCACACAGTGACCTAAGCCAGAAATCAAACCCAGGTCCCTGGCGCTGTGAAGCAGCAGTGCTCACCACTGTGCCACTGTATCCACTCTTATGGATCCTTTTCATAGAACATAGAACATTACAGCGCAGAACAGGCCCTTCGGCCTGTTTCAAGTCCTTCTTGCTTCTAAAAAGCCCCGCCTACTAGTTCAAAGGTTCAAGCATGGTTTTTAAACACACAATCATACTAAACCAAATCAAGAGTGGACCATCCAATATTCACCTTATTCAACATTTTTACCCCTCAGTACAAATGACAATAGTTATAACAATGGTGAAGGTACTCCATAAATTTGATGTTATTCTCCGATGTCTGCAATCTATTTTCTTCAGTGATTGGGAGCTATCTTTAATTCTCTTGAACTGCTGGTGTTCATTTGAAGAGAGAGTTCCTGCAAAGCTCTTAGGTAGGGAATTCCAAGAATTTAATCTGGTCATTTGAAGGTATTTGTCAATCTGGGATAGTATGTTACTTGGTGAAGAACCCATGATGGTGTTCACATGGATCTACTCTTTTTAAAAGTTCATTGACGGCATGTGGGCATCACTGGCTAGACCAGCATTTATTGCTCATCCCTAATTGCCCTTCAGAAAATAGTGCTGAGCTGCCTCCTTGAAGCACTATAGCCCCTGTGGTGTAGATATTCTCACAGTGCTGTTAGGAAGAAAGTTTCAGGATTTTGATCCAGTGACAGTGAAGGAATGGCAAGTCAGGATGGTGAGCAGCTTGGAGTGGAACTTCCAGATGTGGTGTTCCTAGGTTTCTGGTGCTCTCGCCTTTCTAGGTAGTGGTGGTGATAAGTTTGAAAGGTGCTTCCCAGGAAACCTTAGTGAGTGCATCTTGGAGATGGTAGACATAACTATAATGCTGTCGATGGTGGAGAGGTTGAATGTTTGTGTAAGAGTAGTAATCAAGCTGCTGCTTTGCCCTGGATGGTGTTGAGCTTTTTGACTGTTGTTAGAGTGCACTCATCCAGACAAGTGGAAAGTATTTAATTACTCTCCTGACCTGTGCCTTATACATCATAGACAGGCTTTAGGGAGTCAGGTAGTGAGTTATTTGCCACAGGACACATAGCCCCTGGTCTACTCTTACAGCCACAGTATTTATAATGGCTGGACCAATTCAATTTATATGTGACTCTGGAGTTACATATAGGCCAGGTCAGGTAAGCATGGCAGTTTTCCTTCCCTAAAGGACATTAGTGAACCAGATGGGTTTTTCCAGCATTCGACAATGGTTTCACAGTCATCAGTAGATTCCAGGTTTTTTTTTAAGAATTCCACCTAGCAGGATTCAAACCCCCCAAACATTAGCTGAGTTTGTGGATTGGTAGTCTTGAGATAATATCACTAGGATGTCGCCACCCCCTGTAGTGATGTCCTGGAACTGAGATTATTGATCTCACAATCATCTTCCTTTGTGGTGGGTATGACTCCATCTTGCAGAGGGTTTTCCCCTATCCCCATTGACCCTAGTTGCTAGGTCTCCTTCTTTACCACAATCAGTCCAGTGCTGTCTTGATGTCAAGGACCTCTGGCATTCAGTTCTTTTTTCTGTGTTTGAACCAAAGCTGTAATGAGGTCAGGAGGTGAGTGACCCTGATGGAACCTACACTGACTGTCAGAGAACAGTGCTGAGACTGCAAGAAACTACAAAGGGTCATGAACGAAGTCCAGTCCATCACTCAAAACCAGTCTCCTACCCTTTGACTCTGTCTACATTTCAGGCTGCCTCAGGAAAGCATAATTAAACACCCTATGATCCTGGACATTCTCTCTCCCTCCTCCTCCCATCAGAAGAAAGGTACAAAAGTCTGAGGACGCATACCAACCGAGTCAAGAACAGCTTCTTCCCCTGCTGCCATCAGACTTTTGAATAGAACCAATTCGCATGAAGTAGATCTTTCTCTTCACCCTAGCTATGACTGTAACACTACATTTTTCACTCTCTCCTTTCCTTCTCTATGAATGGTATGCTTTGTATACGAATACATGTGACAATAATAAATAAATCAAAAAGGTTATTGTTGAGTAAATGCATTTGATAGCAGTGTTAATGGCCCCTTCCATCACTTTATTTGTTACTCTTATTTTTCTAGTTGGTAGAGCATAGGTTTGGAATGTACTGTCAAAAGAAACTTGGTAAGAAGTCTGACAACATCAGGTTTAAATCCAACCGATTTATTTGATAGTAAACTCACAAGCTTTCGACCCTCTGGTCTTCGTCAGGTGAATGTGTTCATTACACATTATGAATCTTTACACATTCGCATTCAAATCAATAATCTGTAAACAGTCTGTGCTGTTATTTTGCTGTTTGAGACACCTGATGAAGACCAGAGGGTCGAAAGCTTGTGAGTTTACTATGAAATAAATCGGTTGAATTTAAACCTGGTGTTGTCAGACTTCTTACTGTGTTTACCCCAGTCCAATGCCAGTATCTCTACATCAAAAGAAACTTGGTAGTTGATGCAGTATGTTGTGTCAATAGTACACACTGCTGCCATTGAGCACTGGTGGTGGAGAAAGTGAATATTTAAGATGTTGAATGTGGTGCCAATCAAACAGGGTGCTTTTTGTCATAGATAGATAGTGTCATAGAGTTTTAGAGCATGAAAATAGGCACTTTGGCCCAACTTGTCCATGCCGCCTTTATTTTTTTTTTAAAACCCCTAAGCTAATCCCAATTGCCCACATTTAGCCCATATTCCTCTATACCCATCATACCCATGTAACTAGTCTTGGATTGTTGCCAGCTGCCTCAGTGTTTTGGGAGTTGTACATATCCAGGCAATTAGAATATTTCAAATCACAATACACTTCTTAGAATCATGAAATGGTTAAGCACAGAAGATTATTCAGCCTATCATCTATTCTGACTCTCTGACAGACTAATGCACCTAGTGACAGTCCCCCGCTAATCTCCTGATTCTGTTCATTTTCCGTCTTGAAAGCCTTGATTGAAGCTGTCTCTATCACACTCAATAATAAACAAAGAAATAGGCAAGGCCAAATAGCCCTTCACCATTCAATATGATCAAGGTTGATTTTCTGCTTCAACTCCACTTTCCCCTCACTGCTTATATCCCTCAGCTTCCTGAGAAACTAAAAACTTGTCTTTCTGAGCCTTGAATGCATTCAGTGGAGCACTCATAAGCCACTGGGCTAGTGAATTCCAAAGATTTTCAGCACACTGAAGAAATTTCTCAACTAGGTCCTAAATGATTAACCCCTTCTCATGAGAACAAAGAAGAAGGAAGAACCAACAAGCCCGTGTCTTTAAATGAGAGCGTGCACCCATGTTCTAGATTCCTCAATCAGCAGAAACACATCTCAGTATTTACCTATCAATCCCCTTCTATTAGGTCACTACTCATTTCTTCTAAACTTCAGAATATAGGCCAAGTTTACTCAGCATAGGATAACTGAATCACAGGAACAGCCAAACCTTTGCTCTTTCATTTCCAATGGAGGTATATGTGTCCTTGCTAATAGAGATCAAAGCTGCATAGAGCATTCCACGTGTGATCTTAACAAAACCTTATACAATTATAGGAAGACTTGTATTCTTGTAAGCCACTCACCTTGCACTAAAAGCCAACATACCATTTGTTTTCCCAGGTTCATGCTAACTTTGTGTTCCTTCTATGAGCACACCCAAATGTCTCTAAAACCAACATTTAGAAGTTTCATGCCTTTTGTTTTAGAAACAAAAAATGCTTTGCTAATTTCACTACCAAAATGAGTAATTTTACACATCTCTAATTTATACCTCATCTGCCATCTTGTTGCCTACTCACCTAACCTAAGTAAGTTCCAGGTACTATTTGAACTTAAATTCAGTTTTGTTCATTTGAGACTTACAGGAAAGCAGAAATTTTCATAAACTGTAAATTAATATTTATCAAACAGGGCAGTGACTTTCCAAAAATACTGCAGTCCTTGCTTCCTGATTCAGCTTTGGGCACAGGTTGACACTCAGTCTCTGTTCTCTTTGTTACTACTGCAGACAGCAGGTTCTACAAACATTAGTTTCAAACTTGTTGTGTGCTTTGGTCAGTGAAAGCTACTGCTTGTTAACTCTTTCCAAATCACAGCATGATCAATGATATTATTACATTCTGATTGGCCTAAATGAGGCATGGCTATTTCCTAATTGGCTCCCAAGGAGCTTGTGATCAATCTGTGATTGGCTCCCGAGAATGATGGCTCATCAATTGAAGTCACTTCCCAGTATCCTCTGACTGTTTTCTTACAAAGTCAATTATTCATAGCATTAACATCCTCATTAAAGTTTGTTTCTGTTACTCCTTGCTAAGGTAAAAGGATTTTTTTTAATATATCTTCTTTGCCTATTTGTTTAGATTAGGAGGAATTGTGCTGTCACTCTCATGAATGATACCTTGAGCTTACTGTTTCAGCCTTAATTAGTTGGTATTAAATCAGACCCCCTAGCATTGACTCTGTTTTTAGACGCCATTTGCTGGCTGATGTTTTTCTCTCTGTCATTTTTAGCATTTGCAAAGTTATTACTTCCAAAAAAGAGGTGGAGGTAAATTGCTCATAACCTTAAAACTGAATAAAGAAGATTGCAAAGTATAAATACAAAATATTCCTAATTAGATAGTTCTTAAAAGTTATATAGTATATAAAATATAAGTGCGTGGCGTAATCATTGTTTAAAGTCTACTTAGAATGGTTCAGGTGTCTCCTTTATTTGAGATGAGACAACATGACATTTGGGAACACCAATTCATCAGTCTAAGTGTCTTCATTGATCAATAGGTAACTTCATTAAAACAAGTGCTTATCAGTGCTTTTGTGGAGAACTGCTTTGCCAAAATATGTTTTTGTTATATTTGTCAGTGCTTTTTATAAGTCAGTTAAAATACAGCATAGCCTTACAAAACTTAAAGTTGTACACAAAGTCTGGTTGAAATCAATGCTTGTTGGAAGTGATTGTTGTGTTAAGTATAAGAAAAATAATAATTCAAATCACACACATTCCTGAGTGATGAATGTTAAAAGCACTATAGAGTTATAAAATTAATTATAGAACTTCAGTCTAAACTTGCAACATCAAAAATGGTCACATACTGTGAAAGAAAGTGACCTTGTCTTTAAACACTATAATTTAAACTGCACTAATTCCATGCATAACGCTAAATGTTTTAACACATTTTTCTTTCCATAATACATCTTCGAATTTAGGAACATAACTGATAAGTTTTAATTGCTAGGGAAGTTGATGGTTCCACACCAGAACTCTTCGACCTTGATGTCTTGTTGCACAGCCTAAAGGGCCATATGGTTTTTGTCCCTTGTTCAGTATGAGTGTGATACTAACAAAGATCAAGTCATGTGATGAGCGGGTGTTTCAGAATTCAGCATAAAATTATATTATATTAACATACTTTGATAATTTGACTAGTACCCATAACAACATGATGATGTAGCTTTAATGATGCAGCTCTATAAGACCCTTGTCAGACCCCACTTGGGGTATTGTGCGCAGTTCTGGTTGCCTCACTATGGGAAGGATGTAGAGGCTATTAAGAGAGTGCAGAGGAGATTTACAAGGATGCTGCCTGGATTGGGGGGCAGGCCTTATGAAGATAGATTGAGGGAGCTGGGACTCTTCTCACTGGAGAGACGTAGGTTGAGAGGCGACCTGATAGAGGTTTATAAAATGTTGAGAGGAATAAATAGGGTGGACTCTCAGAGACTATTTCCCCGAGCTGAAATGGTCACTACGAGAGGACACAGATTTAAGGTGCAGGGAAGCAAATACAGAGGGGATGTTAGGGGTAAGTTTTTCACTCAGAGGGTGGTGAGCGAATGGAATCGGCTACCGTCGGAGGTTGTTGAGGCAAACTCGCTGGGGTCTTTTAAAAGACTTCTGGATGAGTATACGGAAATGAATGGGATAGGGGGTTATAGATAGGTCTGTGGATTGGTAGATATAGATGTGATCGGCGCAACTTATGGGCCGAAGGGCCTGTTTGTGCTGTATTGTTCTATGTACGTTATCAAACTTAAATGTTTCTACACCTGTGTCTCTCTCTCTCCCTTTACAGCCTCTTTGTGTTTCCTCACAACTTGCGTTCCATCCAGTTTTGCATCATCAGTAATCTAGGATACATTACTCTGTTTGTCTAAGTCATTAATATGAATTAGAACATAGAACATTACAGCGCAGAACAGGCCCTTTGGCCCTCGATGTTGCGCCGACAAATTAGGAACAAGCAGTGACCCTCTAACCTAAACCATTCCCTTTTCATCCATAAACTTATCTACTATCCTCTTAAACGCCACCAAACTTGGCGCATCTACAACTGACGCAGGCAAGGCATTCCATACCCTTACCACCCTCTGGATAAAGAACCTACCTCTGACATCTGTCCTAAAACCACCACCCCTTAATTTAAAGCTATGTCCCCTCGTGCTAGCTTTCTCCATCCTAGGAAAAAGGCTATCACTGTCCACCCTATCTAAACCTCTAATCATCTTATATGTTTCAATAAGGTCTCCTCTTAGCCGCCTCCTTTCTAACGAAAACAACCTCAAATCCCTCAGCCTCTCTTCATAAGACCTGCCCTCCATACCAGGCAACATCCTGGTAAACCTCCTCTGTACCCTCTCCAATGCCTCCACATCTTTCTTATAATGCGGGGACCAGAACTGCACACAATACTCCAAGTGCGGCCGCACTAGAGTTTTGTACAGTTGCAACATGACGTTGCGGCTCCGAAATTCAATCCCCCTACCAATAAAAGCTAAGACTCCGTATGCCTTCTTAACAACCTTATCGACTTGATTGCCAACTTTCAGGGATCTATGCACACGTACACCAAGATCCCTCTGTTCATCAACACTATTAAGAGTCCTACCATTAGCCCTATACTCTACACATTTGTTATTCCTGCCAAAGTGAATTACCTTACACTTTTCCACATTAAACTCCATTTGCCACCTCTCGGCCACCTTTGCCACCTGCATTTGTCACCTTAATTGTAAATAACTGAGGCCCCAACACTGACCCTTGTGGTACTCCAGTGGTTATGGCCTACCAACTGAAACATTCCCTGTTTACTCTTGACTTCTTGTTCCTTAACCAATCCCAGCTCCGAGTTCTTATTAACTGTTATCAACTGGTCTCAGAAGGCCTCAGTGCACGGGTGAATCCTCTGTACTCTGTGTCCGTGGAAACAAAAAGACAAGCCTTCAGGCTTTGTGCCTTAATGTGCAGAACATTCTCAAATTGGATGAATTAATCATGCAAATAGATGTAAACAGGTTTGATACAGTCGGGATTATGGAGACATGGCTACAGGATAACTAGGGATGGTAATTGAACATCCAGGGGTATTCTGTATTTAGGAAGGGTATGGGTAAAGCTGAGAAATACCAAGGGATAAAAAACTTTAGTGAAGGTTGGATATAGATCCCTAAACTGTCATGATGATGTTGGGAATGGCATTAAACAAGAAATTGAAGATGCTTGCAATAAAGAAGTATTTGTAATGATCTGCATATAGATTGAGCAAATCAAGTTAGTCACAATATTGTAGAGGAGGAATTCCTGGAGCGTATATGGAGATGTGGATTTCTGGACCAATATGTTGAGGAACCAGCTAGAGAACAGGCCATCCTAGAATGGGCATTGTGTAATGAGAAAGGAATAACTGGTAATCTTATTGAACGAGATACCTTGGGAATGAGTGACCATAATATAATAGAATTCTTCATCAAAGATGGAGAGCGATGTGTTGATTCTGAGTCTAAGGTCCTGAATCTTAAGAAGGGAAACTATAGTGGTATGAGGTATGAGTTGGCTATGATGGATTGGGGAATGTTATTTAAAGGGATGAGAGTGAATAGACAATGGCAAACATTCAAAGAACATATGAGTGAATTGCAACAATTTTTTCGTTTTGGTCTAATGCAAAAATAAAATTGGAAAGATGGCTAAACCATGGGTTAGAAGGGAAATTAGAGACAGTATTAAATCCAATGAAGAGGCATACATATTAGCCAGAAAAAAGCAGCAGACCCCAGGATTGGGAGCAGTTTAGACTTCAACAAAGGAGAATCAAGGATTTGATTAATAAGGAGAAAACAGAATACAAGAGTGAGCTTGTGGAGCACATAAAAACTGACCATAGATGTTTTTACAGGTGTGTGAAGAGAATAAGATTAGTGACGACAAATTAGTGACCTTACAGTCAGAAACAGAGGAATATAATTTACAACAGAGGAAATACATTGGTTCTACCTTCACAAAGGATGACACAAATAATGCATGAGAAATGAAGGGGAACATAGGGTTTGGTGAGAGGGAGGAACTGAAGGCCACCAATATTATTAGAGGAATGGTGTTGGGAAACTAATAGGATTGAAGGCCAATAAATCCCCAGGGCCTAATAATCTAATTCAGATTACTTAAGGAAGTGACCCAAGAAATATTCGATGTATTGCTTGTCATCTTCCAAGCTTCCATAAACTCTGGAGTAGTTCCTACAGATTAGAGGATAGCTAATGTAAACCCACTAGTTAAAAAGGGAGATAGAGAGAAAACAGAGCATTATACACCAGTAAGCCTGATCTTAGTAATGGGGAAAATTTAGCATTCACTATCAAAGATTTTATAGTAGAGCATTTGGAAAATAGTAGTAGAAACAGACAGAGTCTATGTTCTGTGAGTCAGCATGAATTTATGAAGGGGAAATCATGCTTGACTACTGGAATTCTTCAAAGAAATAACTAGTGGAGTTAGTGAAGGGGAGCAATGGATATAGTTTATTTGGACTTTCAGAAGGCTTTCAACAAAATCCCATATAATAAAATTAGAGCATATGCAATTACAAAGAACAAAGAACAACACAGCACGGGAAACAGGCCCTTCAGCCCAACGAGCCCGCGCCACCATCCTAATGTCTTAATGACATATAGAGACCAATATAGGACAATTTGTTACTCAATCAGCCTAAGAGCACATTTTTGGGATGTGGGAGGAAACCGGAGCACCCGGAGAAAACCCATGCAACCACGGGGAGAACGCGCAAACTTCCCAGACTCAGGCCCAAATCCATGTGTCTGCACAGCAACAGCGATAGTCTCCGAGCTGTCACGTTGCCCATCTGATGGTCCAGTTTAAGCATACACTAATGACATGAAGCCCTAGGCCACTCCTGAAGTAACATCCAGGAGCAGCCCTCGCACAACCTGCCGAATGCATGCACCTTGTTGGTCAACAAGGTGGACCGAATAGCCTGTGGAAACAAATAAAGTATTTAAACAGTCCTCCTATATCCCTCTATCTGCAGACTGCTCATGTGGCTGTCCAGGAGACCCTTAAACAACCCTAGCGTGCCTGCTCCCACCACCTTACTCGGTAGTGCATTCCACACCCCCACTACCCTTTGTGTGAAAAAATGCCCTCTAATATTAGTCTTATACATAGCCCCCTTCACCCTAAGGCCGTGACCCCTCGTTCTATCAGAATCTAATGGTGGAAAAAGCTTACCACCATTTACTCCATCTATACCCCTCATAATCTTATATACCTCTAATAGATCCCCTCTCAGCCGACGTCTTTCAAGGGAAAACAACCCCAGCGCGTTCAACCTTTAATTGAGGGTAGTGTGTTGAGATGGATAGAAAAATAGTTGACAATGTACTGGGGATTCTTTAATGGTGACTTGATTCTCTTAAAAACTTAAGAAAACCTAAGAATTAAATTCACAAAGGCAAAATCTCAGCTCAAATGTAACCAAAATTTAATTAAAAACATGAAAAATCGTATAAGACAAACTAAACATCTGTGGCCATGAGAGGCCTTCAGATGATCGAATAGCTCTGGGTCAGTGCTCAAGACCTCACCAAAGATCTTAGGCACTGAGCCAAAATTCATTATAATTATAGCTGTGCTACCTAGCATACACCTTCCAATTAGCTTAAATTCAATTTCATTTCATATTAATATGTCAGCCCACAACATGACAGAGTACCTGCTTAACATAATTATATTCCATTTGTCTGTTCAAAAACTGGATCTCCTCTCTGGCAAGACTTATTTCCTTGTTGCTGACTTATTCCCTGTTGCTATATAATTAGGACGCCTCTACCCAAATACCATTCCTATAGGCGTACTGCCAAAACAATCTGATAATGTCCTTTCTGAGCCCAAGAAATGACACTTCCTATGTCTTGGACAATAGACACCTTATGATTTTAAATACTTAATGTTTCAATAACTGTTCCAAAACTAAAATGTATCTTCTGCTGATTAATGGATGTAGCTATTGAACTCTTGAACTTTTACCACCATCTCTGCAATGCTCACATTTTGACTGAGGTAAACAAATATATTAGAAATATACTTGATATATTAAAATACATTTAATATGAAAATATAAATGCTTTTAATAGTTATTGCATCCACATATGAGCAAACTGTTAACATTATTTTGTTTGGTGAAAATCATCTTAACCCTTTCCTTCCCAGTTATTATTAAAAACTAAAATTCTGCCTATGGTTCTGCTGGCTAACTCAGAAGTCTCTTCCACAACAGATAGGAAACAATGAGTCTTTTTCCATTGGCAGGCAGTAACCTCAGCTATTCACAATATGTATCAATATTTTAGATGAGAAAATTATGGGAGACTGTACATTTTACCAGACAAACTGAACTATTACTCAGGACCCTCACCATGTAAAAGCTGCCCATTGTTCTAACACTAATAGAAACTGTCTGCACCCAACAGTTGGCAGGTTTTGTCATCAGTGAAATGTTGAAGAACCACCTGCAGTGTAGAGGAAGGACTTGGGGACTAGCTGAATGTAGAGTGATCTAGCTGAGCAAATTGAGGGAACCTTACTATTGCTGTGTGCATGGGATTAGTCAGTTAAATTCCCACTGTAGTGAGGACCTCCTCCAATACGCAGCCATGTCGGTGTCCAAATGTCCAAGCCTAATGTATAAACTTTTCAATCCAGAAACTTGTTTGAGGGGCTTTATTTATTCACTGCCTACAATGAGCAGAATCTATTAGGTGGTTGATCTAACTAGAGCCATTTTTCTCTCATAGTTGTCCAACAAGAAGCCTGTTTTCTGGAGCTTTCCATGGTTCATTTTCTCTTTATCAGCAGGAGTTTATCATGGATGCTTGTTGGTATTCAAAATACATGTTATCAACAGTACAAAGCCTGAAGAGATTGGTGAGGCACCTGAAGAGATTGGTGAGGCACTGAATAAATATTTCTCTTTGGTATTCACGCAGAGTGCTGGAAATGTAGCTATGGAGAGCACTGAGGTACAGGGTTGCAAATTGGGAAGTATTGTAGTAGATAGGGAGGATGTGTTAGAAATTCTCGAGGGTTTGAAGTTGGATAAGTCCCCTGGGCCGGACGGGATTTACCCTAGGATTCTCTGGGAGGCAAGAGAGGAGATTGCAGAGCCTCTGGCTCTGATCTTCAGGTCCTCGTTGGTTACGGGTGTGGTTCCGGAGGACTGGAGGATAGCGAATGTGGTCCCATTGTTTAAGAAGGGGAAGAGAGACCTTCCAGGGAATTATAGGCCAGTGAGTCTTACTTCTGTTGTGGGCAAAGTATTGGAGAGAATTATTAGGGATAGGATTTATAGTTATTTAGAGAGAAATGAATTGATTGGGGATAGTCAGCATGGTTTCGTGAAGGGTAGGTCATGCCTTACTAACCTCATTGAGTTTTTTGAGAAAGTGACCAGAGAGGTGGATGGGGGTAAGGCGGTTGATGTAGTATATATGGACTTTAGTAAGGCGTTTGATAAGGTGGCCCATGGAAGACTTCTACAGAAAATGCAGATGTGTGGAATAGAGGGTGATTTAGCTAATTGGATTAGGAATTGGCTGGCAGATAGAAGACAGAGGGTGGTGGTTGATGGGAGATATTCATCGTGGAGTTCGGTGACAAGTGGTGTGCCTCAGGGGTCTGTTTTGGGGCCCCTGCTGTTTGTAATTTTTATAAATGATCTGGATGAGGGTATTGAGGGATGGATCAGTAAATTTGCAGATGATACTAAAGTTGGTGGTGTGGTAGATAGTGAAGAGGGGTGTTTTAGTTTACAGAGTGACTTGGACAAGTTGCAGAGCTGGGCCGAGAGGTGGCAAATGGAGTTTAATGTGTAAAAGTGTGAGGTAATGCACTTTGGCAGGAACAATAAATGTGTAGAGTATAGGGCTAATGGTAGGGCTCTTAATAGTGTTGAGGAACAGAAGGATCTTGGTGTGTATGTGCATAGATCCCTGAAAGTAGGCAGTCAAGTGGATAAAGTTGTTAAGAAGGCATATGGAGTCTTAGCTTTTATTGGTAGGGGGATTGAATTTAGGAGCCGCAGCATCATGTTGCAACTGTACAAAACTCTAGTGCGGCCGCACTTGGAGTATTGTGTGCAGTTCTGGTCCCCACATTATAAGAAAGATGTGGAGGCATTGGAGAGGGTACAGAGGAGGTTTACCAGGATGTTGCCTGTATGGAGGGCAGGTCTTATGAAGAGAGGCTGAGGGATTTGAGGTTGTTTTCGTTAGAAAGGAGGCGGCTAAGAGGGGACCTTATTGAAACATATAAGATGATTAGAGGTTTAGATAGGGTGGACAGTGATAGCCTTTTTTCCTAGGATGGAGAAAGCTAGCACGAGGGGACACAGCTTTAAATTAAGGGGTATGAGTTATAGGACGGATATCAGAGGTAGGTTCTTTACTCAAAGAGTGATTAGGGAGTGGAATGCCCTGCCTGCAGCTGTTGTAGATGCGCCAAGTTTGGTGGCGTTTAAGAGGTTAATTGATAAGTATATGGAAGAGAAGGGAATGGTTTAGTTTGGAGGGGCATTGCTTTTTATTTTGGTCGGCACAACATCGAAGGCCGAAGGGCCTGTTCTGTGCTGTATTGTTCTATGTTCTATGTAAAATCAAGCAAATTGTGGTCAGTTTTTTTTAAATGAACTAAACCCATATTGAATCAAGGTAAAGGAAGGCTTCAGAGTGCTGATGCTCTCGTACACCAATTCCATCATTGGGTCGGTGCCTGAGAAAATGCTTTCCTCCAATTCTTTCCAGGAGATGCTGATGCACACTGAGTTAGTGTCATAGCTCTCAGCAAGCTTGAGGTGATTAACCAAAGTGGACATTTTTCACCTTTCTGTTTGTTCCATCGTGGCATCATCACAGCTAAAGCTGAAATGCCCTATCCAGGTGCATTTTTCAGAAGAAGGGTTGGGTAGTGTTTGGAATTGAGAATAAAGGCTGATTTTCTTTCTTTCCTAGCCCAGGGCCTCTGAAGTTAGTCATTATCTTTCCTCTGTTAGCCTAGCTGAGGTTAGATTAATCAGCCTGCCTGACTGTAAATCAGTCCTTGTTGCTCTCAACACAAGCCCATCCATTAAGTCATTGAGAGAACAGAGCATGCACCTTAAATAGTTTTTTCCCATTCCTGACTCTTAATGCCTCACAGCAACTAATCCCACTGACCAACTTCTTTCTTAATTAAAGATATATTAATTCATGTAGACACATAGATCTATTATTTATCTACTAATTTAAACACCTTCCAAGCATTCCAGTTCAATGTGACAAATAAGATTAGAAGTCTTCTCAAATTCTCTTAACAATCTTCCTTTATTTAACACTTCAGGTACCAACTCAAATTCAAAACAGTTGCAACACTTTAACTCTTTTACTGAACTTTAACTCTTAACTGAAAACAAACACTACCCTGGTTAGAATGTGAAGTCCGCTCCCGATATAGAATCTGTCCTCATGGTCTCTCTGAAGATATTCTTAAGGGCGTATATTTTCTTGCGATAGTTAATCATTAGAGTTGTTGCTAGAAAGAACCAGAAATCAGTCTACCAACCTGGTTTCTTAATTCATAACATCTTGATCAATAGTTTGAACAGTTTGTTTCACTTGAATGAAAATTTGATAGGCAGTAACTAAATGTGTTTTAATATATTCTGAATTTTCAGGTGGTAGGTTGATAGTGTTATATTGCTCAAAACATTCACCTATAGTGTCTTGTCTTGTATTTTATGTTACATTTAATAGTGATTGCTGCCTTTGATGTATGCCAATTAATTCTATATAGCCTACTGTCGCTGCTATATGTGGAGTAACACAAGAAATAGTGTGGGTAATATTATAAATCAAAATTGACAATGAGGATAATGCAGTGTTCGCCCTTTTCTCTGTAAACTATTTTAGCAATGTCTGTATTTAAACGTCTAACTTCCTTGGTACAATTTATCAACTTTAAACCCACAAGAAGCTTGTTCATTTGAAGATGTGAGATATGGACAAACAATTATCCTTTCTGATTGTTAGCATCCTCTTAAGCTAGTACCCACAAAATTTCTCCCTCTCTTTACAACATACAGTAGAACATCGTCATATCCCATTCACATATCATCCACAATCATACCAATGTTCTGAATCTTTGATACTTTCCATGCCATTGCATCCATTGGAATCCTACCATGAATCCCAAAGCCTTATGTAACATTCCTCCACAATTACTCTCAAACCAAACCTTGGCTAATTATCAAAACTGACATCAAGACACATGAGGATGTCTTTGTTCATGACTTAAATAATCTAACTATACATTACGAATCCAAGAAGGAACTTTCCCCTGATTAGCATATTCTACATTCTTTCTAAGATGCTATAAAGTCCAGTTACTATGAACATGACATAAAGTTCCTTTCTGTTGTTTCCCATCGTCAGTTGCCTTGTATTTAATAATTTGATTAATTGTTTTAGCATGCCCTTCTAATATACTCAACAACTTAGCATGTTGTAGAAAGAAAGATCCTGATGCTGCATCCTGATTATTGTTATTTACTTCAGCCATTACTTGCTTAATCTGCCAGGTTAACATTCAAAGTTTAATGTCCAAATTTGCCAAATCAAAAGTTTTAACCATGAACACTCCGGCACTATAAATAGTTCCAAGTCATTAACTACCTTCCCTGGTGATCCTTTAAATCCAATAAGAATTCTCACAACACTAGCTTAAAGTTCAACAGCTTATTTGGTAGCACAAGCTTTCGGAGCATTGTCCCTTCATCAAGTGAGTAGGAGTTGTGTTCACAATCAAGGCATGTATAAACACAAACTCAATTTACAAGATAATGGTTGGAATGCGAGCCTTTACAGGTAATCAAGTCTTAAAGATACAGACAATGTGGGTGGAGAGAGGGTTAAGCACAGGTTAAAGAGATGTGTATTGTCTCCAGACAGGACAGTTAGTGAGATTTTGCAAGTCCAGACAAGTCACTGGGGGGGTGGGGTTACAGATAGTGTGACATGAACCCAAGATCCCGGCTGAGACTGTCATCATGTGTGTGGAACTTGGCTATCAGATTCTGCGTTGTCCTGCATCATGAAGGCCGCTTTGGAAAATGTTTACCAGAAGATCAGAGGCTGAATGCCCATGACTGCTGAAGTATTCCATGACAGGAAGAGAACACTCCTGCCTGGTGATTGTCATGCAGTGTTTGTTCATCTATTGTCATAGCATCTGCATGGTCTCCCCAGCATACCATGCCTTGGGACATCCTTTCCTGAAGTGTATCAGGTGGACAGCGCTCACAGGAGTATGTATGTGTACCTGGTGAATGGTATTCACATGTGAGATGATTGCATCCGTGTCGATGATCCGGCACGTCTTATAGAAGTTGCAGTGGCAGGGCTGTGTGGTGTCATGGTCGCTGTTCTCCTGAAGGCTGGATAGTTGCTGCGGACAATGGTCTGTTGGAAGTTGTGCAGTTATTTGAAGGCGAGAAGTGGGGGTGTGGGGATGGGGATGGCTTTGGCGAGATGTTCATCTTCATCAATAACATGTTGAAGGCTCCTGAGAAGATGTCATAGCTTCTCTGCTCTGGGGCAGTAGTGGACAACGAAGGGTACTCTGTCCGCTGTGTTCCATGTTTGTCTTCTGAGGAGTTCGATGTGGTTATTTTTGCTGTGGCGCATTGGAACTGTCAATTGATGAGTTGAGCGCCATAGCCTGTTCTTATGAGGGCCTCTGGAAGGCCGCTGCCTTCAACTCGATATGTATGCCAAGCCATCAGGAGGTGTGTCAATGCCAGATTCATCAGCCGCACTCACAAGGCAGCCCCGAACATCACTCAAGCACAGTGCAACACCATTCGCGCTCCGTTCCGATGCACCACAGCAAAAACCCACACCGACCTCCTCAGAAGACAAACACGGGACATGGTGGACAGAGTACCCTTTATTGTCCAGTCCTTCCCCAGAGCAGAGGAGCTACGACATCTTCTCCAGAGCCTTCACCATATCATTGATGAAGACGAGCATCTCACCAAGGCCATCTCCATACCTCCACTTCTTATCTTCAAACAATTACACAATGTCAAATAGACCATTATATGCAGCAAACTAGCCAGCCTTCAGGAGAACAGTGACCACATGCTAAATTCACTCTCGGTGTAACTGAACAGGTGTCGAAGTATGGTGTCTAGGGGATTTTCTGTGTTAATGTAAACCTACTTGTGACAATAACTTAAAAAGTAACACAAAACAAATATTACACAACCCTGTCACAGCAATCTCTGCAAGATGTACCAAATCATCGATATGGATACCATCATCTCACGTGAGAACATCATTTACTAGGTACATGGTACATACTCTTGTGATTCAGCTAACATTGTCTACCTGATACTCTACAGAAAAGGATGTCCAGAGGCTTGGTACATTGGGAAGACCCATTGCAGTGGCTGTGACAATGGATGAATGAACACCACTCGGCAATTACCGGGCAGGAGTGTTCTCTTCCAACTGGAGAACGCTTCAGCAGTCATGGGCATTCAGCCTCTGATCTTCGGGTAATTGTTCTTCAAGGCAGTCTTTACGACACACAACAACGCAGAGTTGCTAAGCAGAGACTGATAGCCAAGTTCCGCACACATGAGGACGGCTTCAACCTGAATCTTGGGTACATGCCACATGATCAGTAACACCCATGACTTGCCTGGCCTTGCAAAAAAATCTCACCAGCTGTCTGTGCCGGAGACAATATACATCTCTTTAACCTGTGTTTAATCCTCTCTCCGTTTAATCCTCTCTCCGTTCACATTGCCTGTAAATTTAAGACTTGGTTAACTGTAGAGACTTGAATTCCAACCATTATCTTGTAAATTGAATTTTTGTCTGTATATGCCCTGTTTGTGAACACAATTCCTACTCACTTGATGAAGGGACAGCGCTCTGAAAGCTCATGCTACCTGTTGGACTTTAAAGTGTTGTTGTGAGACTTCTTACTGTGCTTACCCCAGTCCAATGCCAGCATCTTTATATTATGACCTCCTCTGATCCTCATCTGTTATTTCTTGATTTAACAATCTTTGTGTTAAATAAGAATGTGATTTTCTAAGTTGAGTGACACACCAATCAGGTAAATATATTTTAGTGAAGTCCAATACAACCGGTACTACTTCATAGCAAGCATTATTATGTAATACTTTGTTCAAATTTGTTAATATTATGTCACTTTAGATCCAGGGTTATGCACAGGACAAAAATATGTATTGCTAGGAACGAAGGAATATTGGAATAAAATTTAAATTCAAGTTTAGGACGGTCATGTACTGAATGGATCAGTTGAACTCTCCAGTGTATTTGCTATTGAAAATGATCTGTATTTGCATAATAACCCTTTTGTCACAATTACCATTATATATCTTATTGAAGCATATAAGATGATTAGAGGTTTAGATAGGGTGGACAGTGATAGCCTTTTTCCTAGGATGGAGAAAGCTAGCACGAGGGGACACAGCTTTAAATTAAGGGGTATGAGTTATAGGACGGATATCAGAGGTAGGTTCTTTACTCAAAGAGTGATTAGGGAATGGAATGCCCTGCCTGCAGCTGTTGTAGATGCGCCAAGTTTGGTGGCGTTTAAGAGGTTAATTGATAAGTATATGGAAGAGAAGGGAATGGTTTAGTTTGGAGGGGCATTGCTTTTTATTTTGGTTGGCACAACATCGAAGGCCGAAGGGCCTGTTCTGTGCTGTAATGTTCTATGTTCTATGTTCTATATTTAAATTCCCAACAGTCACAGCGCAAAATCTGTCTCGTATTAGGTTCTTTTATGTCTCAATTAACCCAATGTACAAACAAGAAGTAATTCAAGTGATTTTATGCCAATCTAGTAAGTTGTAGAAGGAATTCCTCTATTATTTCATCAAGTTATTGGCCATTTTTTTAAGTAAATGAATACCGTGATCTGCATAAATGGGTTATTTTGTTCCTCTAAATGCTTTGATTCGTTTAACTGCAGATAGCTATATAATAGGAAAATCCTGTCATTTGTTGCAATGGCATTGACACTCCCCAGATTTACCACTATCTGACAATACACATCACTCTAAAGAGCACTTATTCACACAAAGGTTAACTCCTGACTTATCAGCATTTCAGTATATTGAATCAAAACAGATTTTACATATTCACACATGCATTTACTCAATATTAGTAAGGATGTCATTGAGGCACAGTGGTTAGCACTGTTGCCTCACAGTGTTGGGGACCTGGGTTCAATTCGCAGCTTGGGGTCACTGTCAATGCAGAGTTTGCACGTTCTCTTCATGTCTGTGTGGGTTTCCTTCGGTACTCCAGTTTCTTTGCAGTTTGAAAGATGTGCTGGTTAGGTGCATTGGCCATGCTAAATTCACTCTCAGTGTAACTGGACAGGTGCCAGACTGTGGAACCTAGGGGATTTTCAGTGTTAACATAAACCTACTTGTGACAACAACTTAAAAAGTAACACAGAACAAATATTACTTTATAAAAATTATTACAAATTCAAATGGTGACATCATGAACTGAGAATATGTTTCAATTTATCTCTCAAGAACAAATGAAAATTTTGATTTGCTTGAAACACAAAACCCATACAGACATTATTTCTATTACCCTGTACTTGTCAAAAATTTAAATTTATTTATCCTTTTAGAATTAAGATAATGACCCATTTGTATAGAGTCATAGAGGTTTACAGCATGGAAACAGGCCCTTCAGCCTAACTTCTATATGCCGTCTGTTTTTTTTAAACTCCTAAGATAGTCCCAATTGCCTGCATTTGGCCCATATCCCTCTATACCCATTTTACCCATGTAACTATCCAAACTCTTTTATAGAGTAGTATAGAATTGGCTATTCTATGCATTCAATTTATTCAATTAAACATCAGAAATTATAATATCTACAATTAAGTGTAATCAATCACTGTAATTCAAAAGGTAACAGGGTGAAAATCTGAATGAGTTAAACCCTTCCACAAAGGCAAAGCCTAAGTGCCAATTAACACTAAATTATGATAAACAATCTTGAAGCTGCTAGACTTGTTTATTATCAATAATTCACAATTCACCTATTTAAAACAAAACACAAAATACATTTGGTTTGGAGCCAAGTAAGTTAATTTGGCCTATAAATATCTTGTCAAATTAAAAAAAATAAAATTCGTAATCAGTGTATACAGATTCTCAATTACCAGATTAGGTAAATAATGAATTAAACAGAAAATGGTGAAACCTCCACCTGTTAAAAAACGAGAGTGAAACACATTCCAATCTAATAGCATCACCACCTCTTCAAACTAAATAAAGGAAAGCAAGCGCATGATTTCCTGCCAAACTTATTCACAATTTGAATTTATTCAAAATTTAAATTGGTTATTTCAAATCCCAATTTATGTACTTTGATTTTAAAATTTCAATTTACTTTCCAGAATTGTATTCAAGGTAATTTCCCATCAGTGTATATTCTGTGTCTCTTGAGAACAACTGGGGGCCTATTGATTATACTATCAATAAAACGAAGGGGGTTAGGCATTGACTTTCGGAAGTATAGTGGAGGACTGCACCTGTTTACACAACATCGCTGAAAATGGAAGTGCTTGGAGCTTCAAGTTCTAGGTGTCCGAATCACCAACACCCTGTCCCTGGCTCCTCCTCCCCCCCCTCCCCCCCTCCCCCTCCCCCTCCCCTCCAACCCTCCTCCCCCTCCCCTCCCCTCCTCCTCCTCCCTCTCTCCCCCCCCCCCCCCCCCCCCCCACCACCACACACACAACACACACACACACACACACTGACACTATAGTTAAGAAAGCCCACCAACACTCCTTTTTCAAGAAGCTAAGGAAATTTGGCATGTCCACTATGATCCTCATCAACCTTTACAAATGCATCAACTTTCTGATTGTATCACAGCTTGATATGGCTCCTGCTGTGTTCAGACTGCGAGAAACTACAAAAGGTTGAGAACAAAGTCCAGCCTCCCATCCACTGACTCTGTCTATACTTCCCGCTGCCTTGGAAAAGCAGCCAGCATATTCAAGGACCCCATGCATTCTCAATATACTCTCTTCTACCTTCTTCCATCGGGAAAAAGATACAAAAGTCTGAGGTCACGTACCAACTGACACAAGAACAGCTTCTTCCCTGCTGCTATCAGACTTTTGAATGGACCTACCTCACATTAAGTTGATCTTTCTCTTCACCCTAGTTATGACGGTAACACTAAATTCTGCACTCTCTCATTTACTCCCTATGAACAGTACGCTTTCTCTGTATAGCGCACAAGAAGCAATACTTTTTGCTGTAAGTTAGTATATGTGACAATAATAAACCAAAACAAAAATATTCATTAAAGGATTTCAAAAATTTGTCCCGTTTCAGTTTACACTTTTAATCCAATGCACTTCTACCATCTGATTTTCAACTCTGTATCAAACCAATATTGTCCAGTCCCAGTTTGTGGAAAACATTAAAGCAAGCAGCATAACAAAAGACCATCCACACATTAAACACGCATTCAGTCATGGAAACTTCCAAGCAATCAAGCATTTTGCTTTCATTCAGTCTTAATGTTTTAAGCTGGAATGAAAATAGAATATTCAAAGAAAATTATAAAAAATAGATTAAGACAGTAGTCTTCATTCTTCTTTCTTCAAAACTGTAATCAAATTCAAAGAAAAGATAAATTCTCAAGAAATTTTAAACTTAAGTTTAACACTCTCTCAGCTCCTTTACACTTTAATTTCAAAGTATTGTATTTATTATCCACAATCACTACTCTCACCAGAGCAAAGCAATCTTTCTTCTCAATCTAGTTCGGCACCATGTAAATTTGACAAGCAATCAGACCACACAAATACACTATAACGCAAAAACAACTCAAATTATCAGCTCAACTTCAGCTTCTCTCAAATCAATCTGGTGTTTTAAATGTGCTCTCAGAACAAAACAATTTAAAAATCTTCCCTAGACTGTTAATTAGTTTTTTCCAAATACGTGTTTTCTGATTTGTAATTGAGCTGGACTTCCCACCATGCTTACTGCACAGAAGTGAATCTGTAGGAAGGTTTTGTATCTTGTCAATCAATTTACAAATCTTTCCTGTAAGGTGATAGGTTTGAGTTTCTGCTCCATGTCTCATATGGTCTGTTTCAATGGGGTTCATGGACATAACATTTCCTAATAACACAACACTATCTGTCAGTGGCGAGGAGTGGTTTAGTCTGCACTTGGGACTACATACGGAATTGGGGTCCTTTAAGGCATTCATTCTTTCCCAACCAACAGTATCTCCTGGTAATTCCGTGCTCAGAACAGGAGCAAGTTCTAAGGGTGCTAAGGGATTTGGGATGTGGGGGTTCTCCATTAACATCATTCTCTTCTAAATATAATCTACAAATCACTCCAAAATCACCATCTTCCTCAGATTCATCTGTCCCAAACACAGACCTCAGCATTGACAGCTGAAATTTTAATTCATTGCTTGGAGTGATCAGAACAAAGAACAAAACAGCACGGGAATCAGGCCCTTCGGCCCAACGAGCGCACGCCGCCACCCCCATGTTCCCACCTCTACCCGTCATCCCTGTCTATGTTTATAGATCTATGGATTAAAAACCAAATTTGAAACAATTTAGGGAGAATTTGTTTTGCCAATTAACCTAAGAGCACATCTTTGGGATGTGGGAGGAAACCGGAGCACCCGGAGAATGTGCAAACTCCCACAGACACAGGCCCAAATCCATGCACCTGCACAGCACAGTGATAGTCACTGAGCTGTCGTGTTGCCCATCAAATGGTCCAGGTCAAGCGTACACTAACGACGTGAAGCACTAGGATACTCTCGAAAAAGATCCAAGAGCAGCCCTTTCAGTGACTATCGCTGTGCTGTGCAGATACATGGATTTGGGCCTGTGTCTGTGGGAGTTTGCGCATTCTCCCCGTGCTTGCGTGGGTTTTCTCCGGGTGCTCCGGTTTCCTCCCACATCCCAAAGATGTGCTCTTAGGCTAATTGGCAAAAAAAATTTTCCCTAAATTGTCTCAAATTTGGTTTTTAATCCATAGATCTATAAACATAGAAAGGGATCACGGGTAGAGGTGGGAACATCGGGATGGCGGCGTGGGCTCGTTGGGCCGAAGAGCCTGTTTCCCGTGCTGTTTTGTTCTTTGTTCTTTAACCCATCGCATGTATGCCCCTCATTAGACAACAAGGTGGACCAAAGCACCTGTAGGATAAAAACAAGTACATCAATATCATCATCTATTTACACACTTCCCAGGGACTCCCAAGGCACATGATCCCTATTTTAAATCAGTTTTCTATACCTCTCCATTCCCATTCTGTTCATGTGCCCAACGAAGTATTTCTTAAATAACTCCAGAGTGCATACCCCTGCCACTTTACTTGGCAGCGCATTCCATACCCCCACCACCCTCTGTGTGAAAAAACTCCCTCTCACATCCCAATTATACCTTACCCCCCTCACCCTAAGCCCGTGACCCCTCATGCTATTTGAGTCCATCCTAGGAAAAAGCTTAACCCTGTTTACTCTATCTATAACCTTCATAATCTTGTACACCTCTATCAGATCTCCTCTAAGTCTACGTCTTTCTAAGGAAAACAGTCCCAATTTGCCTAACCTCTCCTCATAACACAGACCTTCCATACCAGGCAGCATCCTGGTAAACCTCCTCTGCACTCTCTCCAGAGTCTCCACGTCCTTCCGGTAGTAAGGCGACCAGAACTGGATGCAGTATTCTAAATGAGGTCTAACCAGCGTTTTATACAACTGCAACATTAAAGGCCAGCTCTTGTACTCTATACCCATTCCTATAAAGGCTAGCATACTATATGCTTTCTTCACAACCTTCTCCACTTGCTCTGCCACCTTCAGAGACTTGTTCACCTGCACCCCCAGGTCCCTCTGCGTTTCTATACTCTTAATAGGTCTACCCTTTATCATATACCTCCCCCCTACATTCTTTCTTCCAAAATGCATCACCTCACATTTATCAGGATTGAATTCCATCAGTCTTCTGCCCAAGCTACCAGCCTATCTATGTCCTGCTGCATCACCTGACAATGCTCCTCACTATCCGCAAGTCCAGCCATCTTTGTATCATCTGCAAACTTGCTGATCACTTCACTTACTCCCTCTTCCAAGTCATTTATGTATATTACAAATAGAAGAGGTCCTAGTACTGAGCCCTGTGCCACACCACTAGTGACCGACCTCCAGCTAGAAAAACCTCCTTCCACTATTACTCTCTGTCTCCGTTACTCATCCATCTAGCTACCTGTCCTTGTATCCCATTAGCCTTGACCTTCTCAACTAACCTCCCATGAGGGACTTTGTCAAACGCCTTACTAAAATCCATATAGGCGACATCAACGGCTCGCCCTTTGTTGACCGTTTTCGTCAACTCCTCAAAAAATTCTACCAGATTTGTAAGGCACGACCTCCCCTTAACAAAGCCATGCTGCGTATCCCTAATCAGATCGCAACGCTCTAAGTGCCTATACATTCTATTTCTAAGAATTCCCTCTCACAGCTTCCCTACCACTGACGTCAAACTCACCGGCTTCGCTTCTCTTCACTAACTTGATATGCTTTCTCATGTTGAATTTTAAACTGACCCATATATATCTAACAGATTCCTTTGCTTCTGCTCTATCACTTTTCCATGTAATTGCTCATTTTCTTAAATTCTCAACAAATCTCATGTTTTTAACTCATCTTTTAACTTCATTTTCTCTGATTTCTCACTCTGCAACCCTTCTATCAAACCAATAATCACAATAGCTTTACTCAATTTCAAAACATGTTTTCCTTGATCTCTGTTTCTCTCATTACAATGTCTCTGACCTGTGGATCCCAGACCAGTAACAACTCTCTGCAGCATGCTGCCCACTTGGGCCATTTCTTGTTCAGATACTTTGTTAGTATCTGTTCCCAATCTTGGGGTTCTCCCATTTCTCTAGGCTTAGTTCCAGAAGCACAAGAAGTGACTGATGGGGTACAGCTACTGCTGATTTCCCAGTCAATTTGCAACTGCAAGAATTGAATCTTAGACCTATCTCATAGTTGACAATAGAGTTCATGCTTCTCCCTAACTAAATCTGCAGTTGTTCTGTCACACTAAGTTAAATGCCTGGATTATTTTTAATCACCTGGCAAATAAAAGGTCTGATTTCAGAGTAGCAGGAGCTCCTTATCGAAAGCCTACTTGGACACCAATATTATTCAGTTACTAATTCAAACACCCTCCAAGCATTCCTGTGTGATGTGATAAATAAAAATAGGAGACAACTCATTCTCTTAACAATCTTTCTTTATTTAACACTTTAGATACCAACTCAAACTTGCAAGAATTGCAACATTTTAACTGGTTAACTGCACTTTAACTGAACTTTAACTCTGAACTGAACATTAGCTCTTTAACTGAAAACAAATATTACCTGGCTAGAATGAAGTGGTCAAGTCTGTTCCTGATATAGAATCTGTCTCCATAGTCTCTCTGAAGCAGGGCACAATTCTTACAATGGTTAATCTTTAAAATTGTTGCTAAAGACAAAGGCTGCCAATGTGTCTTTTATCACACGCTTCCAGAAGATTCTCTGGCGTCTAGAGAATGGTATAGCTGGAAAACCGATACTTGACCCAATGAAATTACTTGGAAACGATGCCATTATACTTGGTTCAAATAGCCTCTAAAATCCATAAACTTTGGCGCCATCAGGTCTAATCAAACAACTTCCCATATCTGGTCAACTCAAATCTTCAAGTCACAATCACAGACCAGGCCATGGCTCACAGCAACTTTACAACCTGCCTCTCGTTTTAATTACAAGGTGACCAAAAATTCCAGCATGCCTAACTCTCAGCCAGAATAGACATTTTAAAGCTATTATCAACATTATTATTGTTAAACCATCGTTGTAGTTGTTCTTTCTCCATCTGTAGAATCCTGGCAGTTGCACTTGATAATGTTGTTCTCTTAGATACCTCTTCAGTTTTGCCTTATAGAGATGTGAGCTACTTGCTTATCTACCTTCCTTTTGCGTGCTGGTCCAATAGCCAGTGAACAAACATTTTCTCAATACGGAAAACAAAATAGTCAAAACCTGTAAGAAAAGCAGAAAGTTCTGGAAATCCATAGATAGGTCTGTGGATTGTTAGATGTGATCGGCACAACTCGTGGGCCGAAGGGCCTGTTTGTGCTGTATTGTTCCAAGTTCTATGTTCTACTCAGCGTGTCAGGAACATCAGGTGTGACATCAGCGTGTCAGGTGTGGTTCCGGAGGACTGGAGGATGGCGAATGTGGTCCCATTGTTTAAGAAGGGGAAGAGAGACCTTCCTGGGAATTATAGGCCAGTGAGTCTTACTTCTGTGGTGGGCAAGGTATTGGAGAGAATTATTAGGGATAGGATTTATAGTTATTTAGAGAGAAATGAATTGATTGGGGATAGTCAGCATGGTTTCGTGAAGGGTAGGTCATGCCTTACTAACCTCATTGAGTTTTTTGAGAAAGTGACCAGAGAGGTGGATGGGGGTAAGGCGGTTGATGTAGTATATATGGACTTTAGTAAGGCGTTTGATAAGGTGGCCCATGGAAGACTTCTACAGAAAATGCAGATGTGTGGAATAGAGGGTGATTTAGCTAATTGGATTAGGAATTGGCTGGCAGATAGAAGACAGAGGGTGGTGGTTGATGGGAGATATTCATCGTGGAGTTCGGTGACGAGTGGTGTGCCTCAGGGGTCTGTTTTGGGGCCCCTGCTGTTTGTAATTTTTATAAATGATCTGGATGAGGGTATTGAGGGATGGATCAGTAAATTTGCAGATGATACTAAAGTTGGTGGTGTGGTAGATAGTGAAGAGGGGTGTTTTAGTTTACAGAGTGACTTGGACAAGTTGCAGAGCTGGGCCGAGAGGTGGCAAATGGAGTTTAATGTGGAAAAGTGTGAGGTAATGCACTTTGGCAGGAACAATAAATGTGTAGAGTATAGGGCTAATGGTAGGGCTCTTAATAGTGTTGAGGAACAGAAGGATCTTGGTGTATGTGTCAATAGATCCTGAAAGTAGGCAGTCAAGTGGATAAAGTTGTTAAGAAGGCTTATGGAGTCTTAGCTTTTATTGGTAGGGGGATTGAATTTAGGAGCCGCAGCATCATGTTGCAGCTGTACAAAACTCTAGTGCGGCCGCACTTGGAGTATTGTGTGCAGTTCTGGTCGCCACATTATAAGAAAGATGTGGAGGCATTGGAGAGGGTACAGAGGAGGTTTACTAGGATGTTGCCTGGTATGGAGGGCAGGTCCTATGAAGAGAGGTTGAAGGATTTGAGGTTGTTTTCGTTAGAAAGGAGGCGGCTAAGGGGGGATCTTATTGAAGCATATAAGATAATTAGAGGTTTGGATAGGGTGGACAGTGATAGCCTTTTTCCTAGGATGGAGAAAGCTAGCACGAGGGGACACAACTTTAAATTAAGGGGTATGAGTTATAGGACGGATATCAGAGGTAGGTTCTTTACTCAAAGAGTGATTAGGGAGTGGAATGCCCTGCCTGCAGCTGTTGTAGATGCGCCAAGTTTGGTGGCGTTTAAGAGGTTAGTTGATAAGTATATGGATGAGAAGGGAATGGTTTAGTTAGGAGGGGCATTGCTTTTTATTTTGGTCGGCACAACATCGAAGGCCGAAGGGCCTGTTCTGTGCTGTATTGTTCTATGTTCTATGTTCTATCTGTGGAGAGAGACAGAGTTAACAGTTAGAATTGTACCCAACCGCCATGGGAATCGGTGCAGGTGAGGGGCGGACCACAAAAAGGTCCTTTGACCTCGAGCGGGATTTTACGATTTCAGAACATGTGAGGCCTTAAAGTCCCAGCTGATATTTCAGTTTGATGATTTACTTGGTCATGGATCAGGTATCTCAGTCTTGCAATATTTCCTTAAGTTTGGTAAGATATGATTACAGTTGTATCATTGTCACGTGAGTCATTTAGCTTATTGGTGCCAATGTGCCATCATTTCTTAGTCTTACTGTGTTGTGTGGTGTGGTTCAATGATCTTAATCATTCCCATAAACTATTCCCATATCCAGCAACACTATCAATGCTATAACTATCAATGCTTTGTCCTAGTGTTATGCAGTTCAACATCACTCTTCAAAATCCTGACCTGGATCAGACAGGGCTGTTTACTAGGTCCCATACTACTTACAATCTATCTGACAGTGCTATTCACCTCTGATATTAATATTCATTATTGTCCAGGTGGAAAGCTCTTCAGTCACCTCCATGCCAAAACTAAATTTACCACTGTGGACATGCATGATCTACAGTTTGTGTCTGCACCAGATTCACAAGCCACTCTTGGTTTCTTCAATCCTGCATGCAAAAACTTGGCCTGTTTTGGAATGTTTCCAAAGCAAAACTCACCAACTCAGACCTGTCAGCCAAATATTCCACCTCTCATATATATTGAAGGAAAGATATTTCCTATATCCTGGCAGCCATCCTTTTCTGAAAGGCCACCACTGACTAGGAGATCCTGTACTAGCTCAGTCTGCTACAGACTATAGCAGTGATAACAAAACCTCTGAAATTAACAAAGGTGTTGTTGCCACATTCCTTTACTGCAGTCAGATCTGGACTGTGGATCAACAACAAACAAGAGCAGTAGAGAAATTATATCTGTACTGCCTTCACCACATCCTCTGGATTCAATGGAAGCGTCAAACAGATGGTAGATAGTTTCCTTTTTGAAGCCAACTCCATAAACATTCTGGCAAAATGCCTGCAATGTCAAATTTGATAGCTGGGTCTAGATTGTCGAAAAGGTCTCCTCTATCTGCCAGATCTTGTTTTCCCAACTCCCAAATAGCCAAAGTTCCAGGGGAGGACACTGAAAACACTTCAAAGACATTCTGTAGCTCTTGAAGTGCAGTAGCATTAATGTTAGTGACTGGAAGGAGCTTGCTGCCAATCATTCAAAATGGTGATAACTTGTCTATTGAGCTGTACCATGCTCTGAGTCACAACATCTTAGCAATGAGACAGAAAGAAGGAAAGAAAAAGACAAATCCTGCACTCTGGAGCCCAATTTTTGGGAAATCCTGCTCCACCTGTCCAGAGATCTGTGGGTTGATAGCTGGAGGTCAGTCACTAGTGGTGTGCTGCAGCGCTCGGTACTGGGACCTCTTCTATTTGTAATATATATAAATGACTTGGAAGAGGGAGTAAGTGGAGTGATCAGCAAGTTTGCAGGCGATACAAAGATGGCTGGACTTGCGGATAGTGAGGAGCATTGTCAGGCAATGCAGCCGGACATAGGCTGGTAGCTTGGGCAGAGAGATGGCAGATGGAATTCAATCCTGATAAATGTGAGGTGATGCGTTTCGGGAGAAAGAATGTAGGGGGGAGGTATATGATAAAGGGTAGACCTATTAAGAGTATAGAAACGCAGAGGGACCTGGAGGTGCAGGTGAACAAGTCTCTGAAGGTGGCAGAGCAAGTGGAGAAGGTTGTGAAGAAAGCATATAGTATGTTAGCCTTTATAGGAAGGGGTATAGAGTACAAGAGCTGGCCTTTAATATTGCAGTTGTATAAAACGTTGGTTAGACCTCATTTAGAATACTGGAACTTTGGCTATTTGGGAGTTGGGAAAACAAGATCTGGCAGATAGAGGAGACCTTTTCGACAATCTAGACCCAGCTATCAAATTTGACATTGCTTTTTCCTAGGATGGACTCGAATAGCACGAGGGGTCACGGACTTAGGGTGAGGCGGGTAAGGTATAATTTGGATGCTAGAGGGAGTTTTTTCACACAGAGGGTGGTGGGGGTATGGAATGTGCTGCCAAGTAAAGTGGTGGAGGCAGGTACTCTGGAGTTATTTAAGAAATACTTAGATGGGCACATGAACAGAATGGGAATGGAGGGGTATAGAAACTGATTTAAAATGGGGATCATGAGCCTTGGGAGTCCCTGGGAAGTGTGTAAATAGATGATGATATTGATGTACTTGTTTTTATCCTACAGGTGCTTTGGTCCACCTTGTTGTCTAACGAGGGACATACACGCGATGGGTCGTGAGAGGGCTGCTCTTGGATTTTTTTCGAGAGTATCCTAGCGCTTCACATCGTTAGTGTACGCTTGACCTGGACCATTTGATGGGCAACACGACAGTTCAGTGACTATCGCTGTGCTGTGCAGATACATGGATTTGGGCCTGTGTCTGTGGGAGTTTGCGCATTCTCCCCGTGCTTGCGTGGGTTTTCTCCGGGTGCTCCGGTTTCCTCCCACATCCCAAAGATGTGCTCTTAGGCTAATTGGCAAAACAAATTCCCCCTAAATTGTCTCAAATTTGGTTTTTAATCCATAGATCTATAAACATGGACAGGGATTGTGGGTAGACATGGGAATATCGAGGTGGCGGCGCGGGCTTGTTGGGCCAAAGGGCCTGTTTCCCGTGCTGTTTTGTTCTTTGTTCTTCTTTGTTATACCTGTTCAGTCACATGAAGACCCAGGACAGAAACACGTGACCCAAGGTAGATGGAATCTGTGACGATAGTGCAGCTCAAGACCATCTTTCCAGGTCAACTCAAGTTCAAAAAGCTGGGTTATCGAATTGAGCCTTTGAAAGGTTCTCAAATGAAGTGCATGCAACATGGAAATTTCACACACACTTGTAATTTGCTTGGCTCAGTTTGTAGCTTTCTCCCCTTCAAGTAATAAGATTGTGGGTGGGATTCTCTGGCTTCCCCTTGTGCCATATTTCTTGTGGTGGAAGGTGATCCACTATTGACCAGCGGCGGGACCTTCTGATCCTGCTGTTGTCAATGGGATTTCTCATTGAATCTATCCCATGCTTGCTGGAAAACCTGCAGCGAAAGTGCACTATTGACAGGGCCAGCTCATCCCGCCAGCAGGAAGGACAGGATTTGATCCAGGAAATTGGGAATGGAACCTCGGCGAAAACTCTCTTGGTGAGATGCTTCGTTTTGGAACAATTTCAAGATTCTGTGGCACGATTTCAAGGAAGAACGTGTTTTTTGTGGTGTTTTGTGGAGTTTTTGTGGTGTTTTGGCCAATATTTATCCCCCAATCATTTGAGAAAAGATATTTAATCATTTATTATTTATTGTTTTTGGGATCTTGCTCTGTGAAAATTGACTGCTGGTTTCCTGCATGATAACATTGAGTACTAATCGAAAATACTTGATTTGCTGTGAAGCATTTTGAGACATCCTGATGCTATGAAAAATGCCATTTCAATGTAAGATCTTTATTGAAATCCAAGTGATATTGCTGTAACTGGGATTCGGGTATATTGTGGAATGCTCAGTGACTTTCTAATGAACTGAGTGCCATGTTCCTTTTCTCAAATAGTTTATTTCTTCATCTAACAAGTTGGTTTTTATTTTGCAACAGATCTCCACTTTAAAATGATAATGAATCAGATCCCTCAAGGTAAAGTGGTTTATCAATTTTTTATTGTTTAGTTAATTGTGTCTTTTCCAGGACTTTTAACAGACTAATAGTTTACAAATCTAACACATTCAGCAACTAACAGCAAAGCAAACAGGCTGTTGAACCACATGGCTAAACTAGTAGTTTCAAAAAGTAAAGAAGTCATAATTTAACTTTCTTGGTGTATGTGTCAGTAGATCCCTGAAAGTAGGCAGTCAAATGGATAAAGTTGTTAAGAAGGCTTATGGAGTCTTAGCTTTTATTGGTAGGGGGATTGAATTTAGGAGCCGCAGCATCATGTTGCAGCTGTACAAAACTCTAGTGCGGCCGCACTTGGAGTATTGTGTGCAGTTCTGGTCGCCACATTATAAGAAAGATGTGGAGGCATTGGAGAGGGTACAGAGGAGGTTTACTAGGATGTTGCCTGGTATGGAGGGCAGGTCCTATGAAGAGAGGTTGAAGGATTTGAGGTTGTTTTCGTTAGAAAGGAGGCGGCTAAGGGGGGATCTTAGTGAAGCATATAAGATAATTAGAGGTTTGGATAGGGTGGACAGTGATAGCCTTTTTCCTAGGATGGAGAAAGCTAGCACGAGGGGACACAACTTTAAATTAAGGGGTATGAGTTATAGGACGGATATCAGAGGTAGGTTCTTTACTCAAAGAGTGATTAGGGAGTGGAATGCCCTGCCTGCAGCTGTTGTAGATGCGCCAAGTTTGGTGGCGTTTAAGAGGTTAGTTGATAAGTATATGGATGAGAAGGGAATGGTTTAGTTAGGAGGGGCATTGCTTTTTATTTTGGTCGGCACAACATCGAAGGCCGAAGGGCCTGTTCTGTGCTGTATTGTTCTATGTTCTATGTTCTATGTTCTAACTGTATGGGCTCCAGTCAGGCCTCTCTAGAAAAGTGTATCCAGTTCAGGTTATTGAGACCTGATTTCAGTGCTGATGGGAATGAAGAGACGAACCGTGGAGCTGATCAACAGCATTGGGATTTACAAGAAAGGACTGGAGAAATTTAGCCTTTTCAGCTTAGGGAAAAATACTCAGTGGTGGACTCCTGAAGAGAGTAAGAGAGGGTAGACCCATTCTGGAATAACAGAGAAAGTGGGATTGTAGAGACTGAAGGTGTTAGGAATATTTAATAACTATTTTACATCCTTGTTTTGAAATAATTGCTGGAGAGAGAGCATTAATTGTTTAGCAAGCAATGGGTATGGATTTAAGAGTAGGTCATGAGATCTTAAGAAATAGGAGCAGGCACAGGCCATTCAGTCCCTCAAGCACTTCCCTATCTGTCTACCAGAACTCTTAACTCCCTTGTCAAGCAAAAATTCTGTGTAAATCGACTTTGAATATATTCAATGATCCAGCATCAGTTACTGTCTATAGAATAGAATTTCAAAGAATGATGACCTTCAGAGAAGAAATTCCTGCTTGGAACAAAACAAAAACAAAGAACAACACAGTATGGGAAACAGACCTTTTGCCCTAACGAGCCCGCGCCGCCATTTTAACGTTCCCACTTCCACCCATGACCCTTCTCTATGTTTATGGAAATCTGCAATGGAACCAAACTGGGGAGACAATTTAGGGACAATTTGTTTCGCCAATCAGCCTAAGAGCACGTAGAACATAGAACAATACAGCACAAACAGGCGCTTCGGCCCACGAGTTGCGCCGAACACATCTACCAATCCACAGACCTATCTATAACCCTCTATCCTATTCGTTTCCATATACTCATCCAGAAGTCTCTTAAAAGACCCAGTGAGTTTGCCTCAACAACCTCCGACGGCAGTCGGTTCCATTCACTCACCACCCTCTGAGTGAAAAACCTACCCCTGACATCTCCTTTGTATTTGCTTCCCTGCACCTTAAATCTGTGTCTTCTCGTAGTGACCATTTCAGCTTGGGGAAATAGTCTCTGAGAGTCCACCCTATCTATTCCTCTCAACATTTTATAAATCTCTATCAGGTCGCCTCTCAACCTACGTCTCTCCAGTGAGAAGAGTCCCGGCTCCCTCAATCTATCTTCATAAGGCCTGCCTCCCAATCCAGGCAGCATCCTTGTAAATCTCCTCTGCACTCTCTCATTAGCCTCTACATCCTTCCTATAGTGAGGCAACCAGAACTGCGCATAATACTCCAAGTGGGGTCTGACAAGAGTCTTATAGAGCTGCATCATTACCTCCTGACTCCTAAACTCTGTTCCTCGATTAATGAAGGCCAGTACACCGTACATCTTCCTGACCACTTCCTCCACCTGCGAGGCCAATTTAAGAGTCCTATGGACCGGGACCCCGAGATCCTTCTGCTCTACAACACAGCTAAGACTCCTCCCCCTTATATTTTACTCCTTCATCCCATTATTCCTTCCAAAATGGACCACTACACATTTATGTGCGTTGAAGTCCATCTGCCACTTCTCTGCCCAGTCTTGCATCCTGTCTATGTCCCGCTGCAACTTTTGATATCTTTGGGGTGTGGGAGGAAACCAGAGCACCCGGAGAAAACCCACGCAAGCACGGGGAGAATGCGCAAACTCCCACAGACACAGGCCCAAATCCATGTAACTGCACAGCACAGTGATAGTCACTGAGCTGTCGTGTTGCCCATCAAATGGTCCAGTTAAGTGTACACTAACAATGTGAAGCAATAGGCTACTTTTGAAAAATCCAAGAGCAGCCCTCTCACGACCCATCTCGTGTATGCCCCTTGTTAGACAATAAGGCGGCCAGAAGTACCTGTAGGATAAAAGAGAAATACATCAATAACATGTACAACTTTTACAATTCCCAGGAAAGTTCCAGGCTCATGATCCCTATTTAAGTCCGTTTACTATATCCCTCCATCTCTATTCCGCTCATGTGTATTACCAAGTATTTCTTAAATAACTCCAGAGTGCCTGCCTACACCACCTTACTTGGCAGTGCGTTCCATACCCCCACCACCCTCTGTGTGAAAAAACTCCCTCTAGCATCCAAATTATACCTTACCCCCCTCACCCTAAGCCCGTGACCCCTCGTGATATTTGATTCCAACCTGAGAAAAAGCTTACCACTGTTTACTGTATCTATACCCTTCATAATCTTGTACATTCCTTGTACATTGATCTCCTCTCAGTCTCTGTCTTTCTAAAGAAAACAGCCCCAATTTGCCTAACCGCTCCTCGTAACTCAGACCTTCCATACCAGGCAGCATCCTGGTAAACTTCCTCTGCACTCTCTCCAGAGTCTCCACGTCCTTCCGGTAGTAAGATGACCAGAACTGGATGCAGTATTCCAAATGAGGTTTAACCAACGTTTTATACAACTGCAACATTAAAGGCCAGCTCTTGTAGTCTATACCCCTTCCTATAAAGGCTAGCATACTATATGCTTTCTTCACAACCTTCTCCACTTGCTCTGCCACCTTCAGAGACTTGTTCACCTGCACCCCAGGTCCCTCTGCGTTTCTATACTCTTAATAGGTCTACCCTTTATCATATACCTCCCCCCTGCATTCTTTCTCCCGAAATGCAGCACCTCACATTTATCAGGATTAATTTCCTTATTTTCCCTTATTTTCATAGAATCCCCACAGTGTAGGAGGAGGCCAGGTCACATTACACTTCCCTTTTCCCTGAACTGCTACCATTCTGATAATCTTCCTTCCTGTTTTTGTCACAGAGGTGGATGACCTCATATTTACCCACATTTTATTGCATTTTCTGTGTATTTGCCCACTCAACCAGCCTGCAATTTCTTAGCATCCTCCTCACAGACACACTGCCACCCAGTTTGGTATCACCTGCAAATTTGTAGATACTGCATTCTATTCCTTTGTCCAAATAATTCACGTATATTGTGAATAGTTGGGGTCCCAGCACTGAACCCTGCAGTACCACACACACATCACTCCCTGCCATTCTGAAGAGGACACGTCTCTGCTTCCTGTCTGCCAACAGTTTTCTATCCACATCAAAACATTACACCCAGTACGATGAACTTTAATTTTGCTCACTAATCTCTCACGTGAAACCTTGTCCAAAGCCTTTTGAAAGTCCAGATACACAACATCCACTGGTCCATCTGTGGTCACATCCACTGGTCACATCCTCAAAAAATTGCAGATTTGTCAAGTACGATTGCCCTTTAGTGAACTCATGCTGACTTGGACCAATCCTAGCTTTCAGTTTCCTGTTAGCTAACCAAGCTTCTTTCCTTGTTGGTGTATCAGTTTTTAACACCATGGGCTCCTGTTCAGTAACTACTTTTGTGGCATATTATTACATGCAAATTCAAATACACTGTATCTACTGGCTCGCCTTTATCTACTCTGCTTGTTATATACACAAAGAATTCCAAAATATTTGTGAAACACAATTTTCCTTTCACTAAACCATGTTGACTCTGCCTGATTTTATTATGAGTTTCTAAATGTTCTATGACCACCCTCTTTAATAGATTCTGTTATTTTCCCAATGACAGATGTCAGATTAATTGACCTATAGTTTCCTGCTTTCTGTTGTCTTTCTTTCCTGAAATGAGGTGTTGCATTTGCAGCTTTCCAGTCCACTGGGACCTTTCCAGAACCCAGGGGATTTTGGAACATTACAGCACTATCTTTGGTACCAGCCATTTGGTCTGGGGACTTGTCAGCCTTTCATTAGCTTTCCAGTTGCATTTTCTTCAATGATTGCTTTGAGTTCCTCCAATTTTTTTCTCTTGATTTTCTAATATGCTTGAGATGCTTTTTTGTCTCTCTTATTTTGAAGTCATTACAAAACACTTGATCAAAGTCTCTGCCATTTCCTTGTTTCCCATTATTAGTTTCCTAGTCTTACCTGGCATAGGAACATTGCTTACTTCTGCAACTCTTTTTTTTGTATACTTGTACAAGCTTTTATTGTCTGTTTTTCTATTTTTTTTTTGCTAGTTTTCTCTCATATTCTGATTTTTCCATACTTTGATTTTAATCAGCCTTTGCTGGATTTCAAATTTCCCTAATCCTTTGGGTTACCACTAACATTTCAGCATTGTACAACTTTTCTTTCAATTTACTGCCATCCTTAACTTAGTTAGTCAGGGGCAGTTCGTCCTTCTTATGAAGTGTTTCTTTCCTGATAGAATGTACCTTTTTCAGTGTTATGAAATATCTGCTCAATGTTTGCCATTGTTTGTCTTACTGTCTTGCTTTTTAACCCATATTCCCATTCCTCTTTAGCCAACTCAGTCATCATACCCTAGTAAATGCCTTTATTTATGTTTACGGGACTAGTATCAGACCGAAATTTCTTATTCTCAAACTGAATGTGAACTATGATCACAGTTATCTAGAGAAAGCTTTACTATTTGATCGTCTCATTCCACATCATCAGGTTTTCTACTTGGTTTCAGAATGTATAGTTTTTACAAAACTTTGTTGAATACACTCAATGAACTCATCCACAGGATTACTTTTTCCAATTTGATTTGTCTGCTTGATGTGAAGATTAAAATCTCTCCCACAATTAGTTTTGTACTTTTTCTATAAAGCTTCATTATTTCTTGATTTATACTCTGCGATAGAGCAAATGATAAAAGAAATCGATTCTGAAATGATTAGCAGAGTTCAAAGTAAGTAAGACATTAACTCTGACAGTTGCATTCCAGGCTGGTGAAATGTCTCAGAGCCTTCACCCAAATGTATTCAATGTTGTGGCATGGGACAATAAATCCAATGTAACACCCAGATTCAGAGAGTGAGGGGAATAAACAAGGTAACAGGAGAGCAGAGAATGTTGGTTAGGCCACATTTGGAATACTGTGTCCAGTTCTGGTCACCACACTACCAGAAGGATGTACATAGAACATAGAACATTACAGCGCAGAACAGGCCCTTCGGCCTTCGATGTTGCGCCAACCAATTAGGAACAAGCAGTGACCCTCTAACCTAAACCATTCCCTTTTCATCCATAAACTTATCTACTAACCTCTTAAAAGCCACCAAACTTGGCACATCTACAACTGACGCAGGCAAGGCATTCCATACCCTTACCACCCTCTGGGTAAAGAACCTACCTCTGACATCTGTCCTAAAACCATCACCCCTTAATTTAAAGCTATGTCCCCTCGTGCTAGCTTTCTCCATCCTAGGAAAAAGGCTATCACAGTCCACCCTATCTAAACCTCTAATCATCTTATATGTTTCAATAAGGTCTCCTCTTAGCCGCCTTCTTTCTAACGAAAACAACCTCAAATCCCTCAGCCTCTCTTCATAAGACCTGCCTTCCAGGCAACATCCTGGTAAACCTCCTCTGTACCTCTCCAATGCTAAGAGGTGGTAGTTATAGGACGGATGTCAGAGGCAGGTTCTTTACACAGAGGGTGGTGAGAGCGTTGAATGCCCTGCCTGCAGCAGTTGTGGACTCGCCTACTTTGGGGACATTCAAATGTTCGGTGGATAGGCATATGGATGATATTGGAATAGTTTAGGTTAAGAGGGTCCACTGGCCGGCGCAACATCGAGGGCCGAAGGGCCTGTACTGCGCTGTAATGTTCTATGTTCTTTGTTCTATGTTCTAATGCCTCCACATCTTTCTTATAATGCGGGGACCAGAACTGTACACAATACTCCAAGTGTGGCCGCACTAGAGTTTTGTACAGTTGCAACATGACGTTGTGGCTCCAAAATTCAATCCCCCTACCAATAAAAGCTAAGACTCCGTATGCCTTCTTAACAACCTTATCGACTCGATTGCCAACTTTCAGGGATCTATGCACACATACACCAAGATCCCTCTGTTCATCAACACTATTAAGAGTCCTACCATTAGCCCTATACTCTACACATTTGTTATTCCTGCCAAAGTGAATTACCTCACACTTTTCCACATTAAAATGTGATTAAGATGTGGAGGCTTTGGAGAGAGTGCAGAAAAGGTTTACCAGGATGTTGCCTGGTATGGAGGGAGTAGCTATGAGGAGAGATTGAGTAAACTAAGGTTGTTCTCTCTGGAAAGATGGAGGTTGAGGGGTGACCTAATAGAAGTTTATAAAATTATGAAGGGCATAGATAGAGTGAACAGTTCAAGCTTTTTCCCAGGTCAGAAATGGGTCACAAGTTCAAGGTAAGGAGAGGCAGGGTGGTGGGGGGGCAAGGTTCAATACAGATATGTGGGGGGTGTATTTTACACAGAGGGTTGTGGGGGCCTGGAATGCACTACCATGGAAGGTGTTTGTGGCAGACACTTTAGGATCATTTAAGACTTATCTAGATAGCCACATGAACAGATTGGGATTAGAGGGATACAAACGGATGGTCTATTTAGGGACACGTGATCAGTGCAGGCTTGGAGAGCTGAAAGGCCTGTTCTTGTGCTGTATTGTTCTTTGTTCAAGCGAGTAGGTGCTGGATATTATTCACTCCAGGGAGTAAGTGCAGAATATGATATTCCCCAGGGGGTAGGTGCTGGATGTGATATTCCCCAGGGGGTAGGTGCTGGATATGATATTCCCCAGGGGGTAGGGGCTGGATATGATATTCCCCAGGGGGTAGGGGCTGGATAGGATGTTCCCCAGGGGGTAGGCACTGGGTATGATTCCCAACGGGGTAGGGGCTGGATAGGATGTTCCCCAGGGGGTAGGGGCTGGATAGGATGTTCCCCAGGGGGTAGGCACTGGATACGATTCCCAACGGGGTAGGTGCTAGATATGAGATTCCCCAGGGGGTAGGGGCTGGATAGGATATTCCCCAGGAGGTCGGTTTATTTATTAGTCATAAATAGGCTTACATTCACATTGCAACGAAGTTATTGTGAAAATCATGAAAGGCTTTGATGTAGAATCTATTGCACCTTTTAAAGGAAATGTGGAAAACTTTGCAGAAACAGCAGAGCAATCAAATTATTTTTGGATTGCTTTAAGTAAAGATCCATCACAAATTTAACAGACTGGATGAGTTCCTGCTTTGTCTTGTGTTTTAGCAGGGAGTTTATCTTGTTCTAGTCCAACTGGTTCACTCACAGATACTGCCCAGCTGAGTTGCAGAGACCATTCTACAGGTAAATATGTAATAAGATTAGCACATTCATCTCGTCTTACAGGTTATTAATTTTTATCCTTTGATCTGTTTGGCCAGTTTCAATGTGTAATAAAGGCTGCATCTCTATGGCATATTCCACAGTCAGAGCACAAAGTAACATTGAAGTGAAAGATCAGCAAAAAAGTCTTATTAAATGGTGGAGTGGCTCGGCTGGTAGTACAGTCTAGTCATGCTCCTATCTCGTGTGTTTTTACTCTGATGTGGTTATGAGGTTGTGAAATCATTCAGTTACCAATTGTAGCCCTTTAATCTGTCCTGTGTTTCAATGTCATCAATATTTTGAGGGTCCATTACAACTGCTTTAGAGAGCAGAATATTAAGCTGTTAAACAGAAAAGTATAAAAGCAATATATTGTGGATTTTTAACACTGTGGTGAAAGATTCCGTTTTCTTCCTAGCTTCTTATTTCCTAGTTTGTGAATTGAATCTCTCACCATCATGCACAGTTTCCCTGGATCAGTTCTGATATTGCCCTTCAAAACCAAGTTATAATCATCATCTGACTCCCTGAATTATTGATGGTATTGATCTGGGAAGCTGCGTTATTGAGAAGCTTAGCAGTAATTTGAATAGTTGTGAATTAATCAGGTGCGATAATTCAAAAATCTGTAATAATATGGTCATTATCTAATTACACTGAAGGAAGTAACGACTGTAGTGAGAACACTTCAATAATACTTCATTGGCTGCATAGTATTTGAGACATCCTGAGGTCGCGAAAGGTGCTATATAAACGCAAGTCTTTATAACTGAAAACATGTAAAGGTAGAGTGAATAATAAAGCTACAAACCTATTCAAGATTGATGATACCCCTATAATACATTAAAAACTGGCAACTAACTTCAGTGCTAGCCATTCACACAGTATATTGTTTGGCATTGCTGCATGCCAAAGTATCTGTAATCACAGGAAATCAGAAAGGGTTTGTTGAAGTTACCTGAAGATTCAGGTTGTCATTTTTGTTTTAAGCTTTATTAAAACATATTATCTATGAAGTTTTAATTAATTATTTTTTATGGTTCATTGAAGTATGGGCAGTTTGGTAGCACTGTGAGTTCATTTCCCGGCTTGGGTCACTGTGCATAGTCTGCATGTTCTCCCCGTGTCTATGTAGGTTTCCTTTGGGCTCCCTGGTTTCCTTTCAGAGCCTGAAAGATGTGCTGGTTAGATGAATTGGCTGTGCTAAATTCTCCCTCAGTGTACCCAAACAGGCTGTGGTGACTAGGGGATTTTCACTATAACTTCATTGCAATATCAATGTAACTCTATTTGTGAGACAAATAAATAAACTTAAGCTGAAGGTCTTGGCTGTACGTTCTATTGTGAAAATGGTTGTTGCAGGTTTCAAATCTAGTTTTAACCATTCTGTCAGATAAGCCCCATAAGACACCTGGAGGTGTCTCTGTACAGTCCAATATCTAACGATATGATTGTGTAACCCAGGGTGTAACAAAAGTACTTCTTGAAGATTTGAATAAAATAGTCATACCTTTTTTACAGTCACTCTAACCTTTTCAAAAATAGAGAAGAAGTGTGGTAAGACTGATCAAATATAAATCATTAAGATGTTTTATTTTGCAGGGAGTGATAATGCGGATAATCTTCTGTTCAAATTCACTGAATTCCAGACAGTTCATATTTGTGTAAAACTACAAAACAACAAACATGCTACAATTCCCCACACGACTGAGGTTTTTAACTTGATTTTAAACATACCACCTTTCCCTGCTTTCCTATCTCTGATCGTGCCCCCAACCTCTGCCAGACCAGATTTGGCTTACTGCTATCTAACTGAATAAACTTGTCTGCCTTTTCATCTTGTGGTTTTTCATGACCTGGAAGAAAGGCTTAAGACAGTTATCACCTTGCTGGATCCCAAACCACCCACCATCTGGATGTGAGATATCTATTCACAGCTGAGTCAGGCTATTAAATTATTTATCATTTGTAATCTTGGGGAAACAAAATCAAAACCTAGCTTGTTAATATTTTAATCGATAGTCACCTTGCATTCAATTTAGTTTTAAAATCAATTGGGAGTACACTCTAATATTTGAAGGCAACTTTTTCAAAAAAAAATTCCAGCACAGGAACAAGCCTTTTGCCCTTCCAAACCTGCACCAACCATGCTGCCCTGACTGAACTAAAACCCCTTACCCTTCTGGGGAACCATATCCCTCTATTTCCATCCTATTCACATACTTGTCAAGACACCCCTTAAAAGTCAGTACTGTATCCGCCTCCACTGCCTCCCCCAGCAATAAGTTCCAGGTACCCATCACACTATGTAAAAGAATCTGCCTAATACATCTCCTTTAAACCTTGCCCTTTGCATCCTAAACCTATGCCCCCTAGTAATTGACTTTTCCAACCTGGGAAAAAATTTTAACTATCCACACTGTCCATGCCTCTCAGTCCTGTAGATTTCTATCAGGTCTCCCCTCAACCTCCGTCGCTCCAGTGAAAACAAACCAAGTTTCTCCAATCTCCCCTCATAGCTAATGCTCTCCATATCAGGTAACATCCTGGTAATCTTTTCTGTACCCTCTCCAAAGCCTCCACTTCTTTCTGGTAGTGTGGCAGCCTAACTAAGGTTCTATAAAGCTGCAACATGACTTGCCAATTTTTAAATTCAGTGCCCTGGCTGATGAAGGTAACCATGCTGTACGCCTTCTTGACTACCTTTTCCACCTGCATTGCCACTTTCAGTGACCTATATCACTGTACACCCAGATCCCTTTGCAATACTCTTAAGGGTTTTGCCATTTTCTGTATATTTCCTATCTATATTAGACCTTCCAAAGTGCACTCCCTCACATTTGTCTGATTAAATTCATCTGCCATCTTTCCGCCGAAGTCTCCAATTCATCTATATCCTGCTGAATCCGCTACTGGTTCTAATCGCTATCTGCAAATCCACCAACTTTTGTGTTACTTACGCAAACTTACAAATCAATCCAGTTACATTTTCCTCCAAATCATTCATATATATTACAAACAGCAAAGGGTCCCAGCACTGATCCCTGAGGAACATCATTTGTCACAGCCCTCCATTCAGAAATGTACCCTTCCACTGCTACTCTCTGTCTTCTTTGACTGAGTCAGTTCTGTATCCACCTTATCAGCTCACCCCTGATCCCTTGTGACTTCACCTTCTACACCAGTCTGCCGTGAGGGACCTTGCCAAAGGGCCTGTTTCCCGTGCTGTTTTGTTCTTTGTTGTTTGAAGTCCACGTAGACAACATCCACTGCCCTAGCCTCATCAATCATCTTTGTCACTTCCTCGAAAAACTCAGTCAAGTTCATAAGACACAACTTCCCCTTCGTAAAACCATGTTGCCTCTCATTAATACATCCACTTATTTCCAAGTGGGAGTAAATTCTGTCTTGAAGAATCCTCTCCAATAATTTCCCTACCACTGATGTAAGGCTCACCGGCCTGTAATTACCTGTATTATTCTTGCTACCCTCCTTAAAGAAAGGAACAACATTGTTATTCTCCAATCCTCTGGGACCTCCTCTGTAGCTAGTGAGGATACAAAGATTTCCCTCAAGGTTCCAGCAATTTCCTCCCTTGCCTTTCTCAGTATCCTGAGGTATATCCCATCAGACCCTGGGGACTTGTTTACCTTAATGTTTCTCAAGAACCTTAATAACTCCTTTTTTTTGATCTCAACATGACTCAAACTATCAACACATCCTTTCCCAGATTTATCATCCACTAAGTCCCTCTCTTTGGTGAATACTGATGCAAAGTACTCATTTAATACTTTGCTTATTTCCTCTGGCTCCACACCTTAAATACTTTTGGGAAAATGGTTAAAGTGACAAAATGTGACAGGACACTTCACTGATTCTCTGACCCTGACTGCAGTGTAAGCATATCCTTACAGCAATGCATGTCAAGTCCTTTGAACAGGAAACCATGCTTTGTAGCTTGAACTATTCAGCTACTTTTAATTGTCAGTCCCGTTTTTGTATGATATTTTATTCAATGTTGTGATGATAATTTGCCACAAGAATTTATGATAAACAGGTTGGTCTGGACTGTAACTGATCTCAATGCATTCTTTCTGTAGGCAGAAAGCATCCTCAGAAAGGTAACCAGCGTCGAGCTGTCCAGCAGGAGGACCGGGTCAAGGAGCAGAGAACAGCACTGAAAGAACCACAGAAGCATAGCTCTGCTCGAAGAAAGCTCTCCACAGAGACAGCTAACAGGAGGTACAGTGTTGCATATGAAGTGTAAGAGGTTTCCCTGCTCTGCAACTGGCTGCCTCTCCAATCCCACAATCAACCCCTGGAGTTAGTTACACTTAAGTTCAGAGTGAGCAATATTCAGGGAACATTCCCAGCCCTTTACAAATCAAACCTCATACTGAGAGCCAGAGATTTGCAAAGGCGCCACAATATAACTATCAAGGTTTGTGCAGCTGTAGTCACAGCTGAGTTAAACCACAGGAAGTAGTTGATGCCAAAACATTGAAAATATTCAAAAGGCGGCTGGATATAGCACTTGGGGCGAATGGGATGAAAGGTTACAGGGAGAAAGCAGGGTTAGGCTACTGAATTGGACAATCAGCCATTATCATGATGAATGCAGAGCAGGCTTGAAGGGCTGAATGGCCTCCTCCTGCTTCTTCTTCTATGTTCATTGTGCCTCAATTAATTACACTCTACTACATCAATGTGGAACACTTGCCCCAATTACCCCACACTTGGCATCCTGCAACTGATCAAGTAAGATTGCCAATGAATGTTAGATTAAGGTTACTTTTGTGCTGTGCAGCTAAGAACAGGATGGAGAAGAACTCCTTTCACTTCATTAAAAACCTTTCTGTTTGGATGAGATTTGAACTTGTGTCTCAATGCTCCTAATAACACTCACCAACTCCTAGAAATTCAAATTTCCAAATACCTGGAGGTAAAATCTGAAGCGGATGCGTTTCTCCGAGGTAAATTGCTCTTTACGTTAACAGTGATTAATCTGTTATAGGAGCAGTGGGACTGAAGACTCCCAGCAACCTGCATTACCTGTGCTGACTCTTCAACCAGAATTAGATCAAGCACAGATGTTCATTACATCGCTCACTCCACTTTTGATCCAGATTGATCCTTCTGGGTCACCTCGCGCTCCGACATTGCAGGAATGTGCAATCATCGTCCGACACTTGCACAACACCAGCAGCCTACAGTCTCAGGAGGTAAGAATGTCACTATTTATGAACTTTCAAACTTGATATTCTTCTTGGATTCAGCATTACTGTACACTGCTGTTAAAGGATCTTGTGTCATTATGACTCAGTGCACCTCTACTTTCTCCCTCAGTAATTGCAGTTAACTGGAGTACTATTGTACCATATTTTCCTCATTTTCAGCTGGTCACCATTACACTGACACTCAGGCTGTAAACTAGTAGAGCAGATAAATGAGCAGTAATCCCAAACCGTGCTATTTCACAGAAGGTATCTGCATCTGCATATAACTGATTAGATGGGGATTGAGTCTGGGACTGTCTAGTAACCAGAAACTAAAAGCAGGAGTAGCCATTCAATCCTTCGAACCTGCTCCACCATTCAATCCTTCGAACCTGCTCCACCATTCATTTTGATCATGACTGATCATTGAATTCAATATTCCTGACCACAGCCCCCCCACTTCCCCTTTGATCCCTTTAGCCCCTGTAGAACCATAGTATAGCTTGTTTTACCAACTAGGCAAACAGGACTTTGGCTATAGCTCTAGCTCGTTAGAGGGGTCAGTTTTTATACAAAGTGTGCAGGAAGGTTTTTTGACTCTGTATGTAGATAGGCCAACTAGAGGTGAGGCTACATTGGATTTGGTGCTGGGCAATGAGCCAGACCAGGTGTTAGACTTGGAAGTTGGTGAACATTTTGATGATAGTGACCATGATTTAGTTACGTTCACCTTAGTGGTGGATAGGGATAGGCACGAAGCTGGGGGCAGTAGTTATAGCTGGGGGAATGGTAATTATGAGGCCATAAGGAGGGAATTAGGGTGCATAGGTTGGACTAGGAAACTACAGGGACTGGGAACATCGGAAATGTGGAGCTTATTCAAGGAGCAGCTACTGCGAGTCCTTGATAAGTATGTCCCTGTCAGGCAAGGAGGAAATGGTCGAGTAAGGGAACCATGGTGTACTAAAAAAGTTAATTCGCTGGTTAAAAGGAAAAAGGAGGCTTATGTCAGGATGAGGCTTGAAGGCTCAGTTAGTGCACTGGAAAGCTATAGATTAGCCAGGAAGGAGCTAAAGAGTGAGTTGAGAAGAGCTAAAAGGGGACACGAGAAGACTTTGGCTGATAGGATCAAGGAGAATCCTAAAGCTTTCTTTAGATATGTTAAGAATAGAAGATTGGTTAGGGCAAGATTAGGGCCAGTCAGAGACAGCAGTGGGAAGTTGTGCGTGGAGCCTGAAGAGATTGGAGAGGCACTGAACAAATATTTCTCTTCGGTATTCACGCAGGGAGATGTAAATGTAGTTGTGGAGAACACTGGGATACAGGGTTGTAAACTGGAAAGTATTGAAGTAGATAAGGAGGATGTGCTAGATATTCTTGAGGGTTTGAAGTTAGATAAGTCCCCTGGGCCGGACGGGATTTACCCTAGGATTCTCTGGGAGGCGAGAGAGGTGATTGCAGAGCCTCTGGCTCTGATCTTCAGGTCGTCGTTGGTTACGGGTGTGGTTCCGGAGGACTGGAGGATAGCGAATATGGTCCCATTGTTCAAGAAGGGGAAGAGAGACCTTCCAGGGAATTATAGGCCAGTGAGTCTTACTTCTGTTGTGGGCAAAGTATTGGAGAGAATTATTAGGGATAGGATTTAAAGTTATTTAGAGAGAAATGAATTGATTGGGGATAGTCAGCATGGTTTTGTGAAGGGTAGGTCGTGCCTTACTAACCTTATTGAGTTTTTTGAAAAAGTGACCAAAGAGGTGGATGGGGGTAAGGCGGTTGATGTGGTATATATGGACTTTAGTAAGGCGTTTGATAAGGTGGCCCATGGAAGACTTCTGCAGAAAATGCAGATGTATGGGATAGAGGGTGATTTAGCTAATTGGATTAGGAATTGGCTAGCAGATAGAAGACAGAGGGTGGTGGTTGATGGGAGATATTCATCGTGGAGTTCGGTTACAAGTGGTGTACCTCAGGGGTCTGTTTTGGGGCCCTGCTGTTTGTAATTTTTATAAATGATCTGGATGAGGGTATTGAAGGATGGATTAGTAAATTTGCGGATGACATCAAAGTCGGAGGAGTGGTAGATAGTGAAGAGGGGTGTTATAGTTTGCAGAGAGACTTGGCCAAGTTGCAGAGCTGGGCCGAGAGGTGGCAAATGGAGTTTAATGTGGAAAAGTGTGAGGTAATGCACTTTGGCAGGAATAATAAATGTGTAGAGTATAGGGCTAATGGTAGGATTCTTAATAGTGTTGATGAACATAGGGATCTTGGTGTATATGTGCATAGATCCCTGAAAGTAGGCAGTCAAGTCGATAAGGTTGTTAAGAAGGCATATGGAGTCTTAGCTTTTATTGGTAGGGGGATTGAATTTCGGAGCCGCAACGTCATGTTTCAACTGTACAAAACTCTAGTGCGGCCGCACTTGGAGTATTGTGTGCAGTTCTGGTCCCCACATTATAAGAAGATGTGGAGGCATTGGAGAGGGTACAGAGGAGGTTTACCAGGATGTTGCCTGGTATGGAGGGCAGGTCTTATAAAGAGAGGCTGAGGGATTTGAGTTTGTTTTCATTAGAAAGAAGGCGGCTAAGAGGAGACCTTATTGAAACATATAAGATGATTAGAGGTTTAGATAGGGTTGACAGTGATAACCTTTTTCCTAGGATGGAGAAAGCTAGCACGAGGGGACATAGCTTTAAATTAAGGGGTGATAGTTATAGGATGGATGTCAGAGGTAGGTTCTTTACCCAGAGGGTGGTTAGGGAGTGGAATGCCCTGCCTGCTGCAGTTGTAGATGTGTCAAGTTTGGTGGCGTTTAAGAGATTAGTAGATAAGTTTATGGACGAAAAGGAAATGGTTTAGTTTGGAGGGTCACTGCTTGTTCCTAATTGGTCGGCGCAACATTGAAGGCCGAAGAGCGTGTTCTGCGTTGTAATGTTCTATGTTCTATTTGTTGAAAAGAGGGAAAGAGGGTCAGCAAATTTGCTGATGACACTAAGATACTTGGATTGGCGGGGACTGAGGAGCAGTGCCAGGCAATACAACAGGACATAGATAGGCTGGTAGATTGGGCGGATAGATGGCAAATGGAATTTAATCTGGATAAATGCGAGGTGATGCATTTTGGCCAGAATAATGTAGAGGGGAGTTATAGGATGAAAGGTAAAACTATCCGGAGTATAAAGACGCAGAGAGACCTGGGGGTGCAGGTTCACAAGTCTCTGAAGGTGTCAGTACAGGTGGAAAAAGTGATAAAGAAAGCGTATGGTATGTTAGCCTTCATAGGAAGGGGTATAGAATACAAGAGTAGGAGTCTGATGTTGCAAGTGTATAGAACATTGGTTAGGCCTCACTTGGAGTACTGCATCCAGTTCTGGTCGCCATACTACCGGAAGGATGTGGAATCCCTGGAGAGAGTGCAGAGGAGATTTACCAGGATGCTGCCTGGTATGGAAGGGCTGTCTTACAAGGAAAGGTTGAACGCACTGGGGTTGTTTTCCCTTGAAAGACGTCGGCTGAGAGGGGATCTATTAGAGGATTATGAGATAATTATAAGATTATGAGGGGTATAGATAGAGTAAATGGTGGTAAGCTTTTTCCACCATTAGATTCTGATAGAACGAGGGGTCACGGCCTTAGGGTGAAGGGGGCTATGTATAAGACTAATATTAGAGGGCATTTTTTTCACACAAAGGGTAGTGGGGGTGTGGAATGCACTACCGAGTAAGGTGGTGGGAGCAGGCACGCTAGGGTTGTTTAAGGGTCTCTTGGACAGCCACATGAGCGGTCTGCAGATAGAGGGATATGGGAGGACTGTTTAAATACTTTAATTGTTTCCACAGGCTGTTCGGTCCACCTTGTTGACCAACAAGGTGCATGCATTCGGCAGGTCGTGCGAGGGCTGCTCCTGGATATTACTTCAGGAGTGGCCTAGTGCTTCATGTCGTTAGTGTATGCTTAAACTGGACCATCAGATGGGCAACATGACAGCTCAGAGACTATCGCTGTTGCTGTGCAGACACATGGATTTGGGCCTATGTCTGAGGGAGTTTGCGCGTTCTCCCCGTGGTTGCGTGGGTTTTCTCCGGGTGCTCCGGTTTCCTCCCACATCCCAAAAATGTGCTCTTAGGCTGATTGGGTAACAAATTGTCCCTATATTGGTCTCTATATGTCATTAAGACATTAGGACGGCGGCGCGGGCTCGTTGGGCTGAAGGGCCTGTTTCCCGTGCTGTGTTGTTCTTTGTTCTTTGTAGGGACATACTGCTGAAGCTTTTTCTCTTATCCATCAGGACAAATGCAAAAATACCAAATTTCAAACAATCACAATTTAAAAAGTATAAGTTGTATTTGACATTTGATATTCTTGTGTGTGCTCTGATGAGTGAGAGATGAAAAACTTCAGCAGCATGTCTCTCTCAGTAATACTCAAATTCTGTACAACCAAATGACTATTGTATTGTATAAAGTTACATTTCACTTTATGCAACAACAGTGTAGTCTCTCTCAACTAGTTAGATTAGCATCATCCAACCTAATCCTCTTCTGGATGCTTTACAAATGATCTATACTGAAAGACAGGAGTGTAGCAGGCTCTCACGGGTAGGAAATGAATAAATGTGTGTTAGTCTTAGACTCTCTTCCTGTACTGATCACCCCACTGTTTATACCATCATTCACAGTCAATGCTCTCTTTTAGCTCCTACGCTTGAAGACAAGTTTGAAAGATCTGCTATACTCCAACAAATGGACCCCAGATGCCTACCTCCTCGCCAAGGCTTACCTAGCTGATCTGAGCCAGTGAGTGGAAGAAATGTTTATTACAGACTTGTGGGAAGTATGATTCTGTTTTGTAACTGGAGTAGGAATAGAGGGATTCTCCCTTGGGATCAAACAGAGCAAATGAGAATTGATTCCTGGGCTATGGGCATTATACCTCACATCATTTTCAAATCCTCACATTGTCTGTTTTTCATATTGTCATGTAGCTTCTTATTCAGGAAGTTATAATAAAGTCTCAAACTATTGCCAATTTGTGATTGGATACAGACTGTAACCAATTCCTAAATAGTTTTTACAATCAGATTGGGTCTAAGTTTCAGCGAGAGTTCTGTAAAAGCATTTTGCTACCCTGCAGCCTAATGAGACCTTTCTGCCAGGAATCAGCTGGTGGGAAGTCACACAATGGGAATGCGATGTGTTGGACAAAAAGAAAATAATTGAGGTCATTTGTCCCCAATAAGAGCTGCTCAGGGTGGAATATTATTAAAATAATGAAGAAAGTGGAACAGTTCAATGCAAGGCATTGTCTCAAGGTTTAACTTTGTTTTTCCTCCCAGAGAACGGGATGTTGTGCAACTGCCTAAAGTGCCTTTGAAAGAACCAGCTAAAAAACTGTAAGTTTACTGAACCTGCATCTTTCACATGTTTACTGGCAAACAGTGAAAACAATAAAATACCACTGGAGATAGAGACCAGATTTCCTATTTCACATGTAACACTAAAAAAAGTCATAACCAACTCAGACAAGGCAGATTTAACATAAACAGGGAATTGAGTGCAAGATTGGAACAGAGGACATATACCTTGACTGCAGCCTGATTAAAAATACACTGGAGGCTGTGTTGCTGATCTGGAATGCATCAACAAGAAAGGAGTTTAATAATCTGGGCAAGAATAGGTGTCTGCTCTTGTATATTAGAATGTGAAGCCTTGCCTCCTTCTCCCAGTCCTCCGTGTACAGTGATCCTGCTCTCACAGCTCATACAGAGTTCCCAGCCCTGATGCCCAGCTTGGTGTCTATTGTGTTCCTCCTGAGAGTATTTCAGCACACACAGCACATGATTGCTTTTAGAGTTCCCTGCTTGACATCATTCTGCTGTCTTTTCCACAAATCAGAATCATTTCCACAAACTGACTTCAAGCTGAGAGCTGGACTGTAAGTGTCCAATGGGCTGCTCCCCATATTCTCGTCATGGGTTGGGCAGCAGCAGGAGCTGGAGTAGTGTATGGGGGAAATAATCAAATCAAAAAGAAGAACTGTCCATGTGTTGGTGAAATTCCTTTCCTGGATGGGGGAACTCACGCTGCCAACACAGAGCAAACATTACTAACTGCAGGACATTCTATTTGCCCATGTAAAGAGGTCTAATTATGCTGTGTACGTGTGTAAGCTGATAGCACTACCTTCTGAGCAAAGGGCTGGAGCCTCTCCTTTTACTTTAATAACCTAGTCCCAGCTCTTTGTGAAGATGTGCTGATGTCAGGAGTGGAGATTGCTGGTGGGGGGGGGACAGGTACTTTTGGTTCCATTTCATTTTGTAATTAAAATGTGGCTGCCAATAAAATCGCTGAGAAACATTTAGAAACCCAAAACAGGAAGTGTGGGACAATGTGAAACTTCAGACCCAGGGCAGTGGGATCTGATAACTAATGGTTGTGCTGTGGTCTCTCTCTCGGAATATCTGTTGGTGCACAGGTTCCTTAAGCACAAAGCATTTTCTTATCTCATCCCAGCTTCTTGCATTGGTGCAGACAGATTATCTGATCTTGGGAAGAAACATGATCAAACCCAGGCTTATTTACAGTCAATATCCTCACAAGTGGACCTGCCTGGCAGGGTATCTTTACTGACCAGTTGCAAGAACAAGGACTGGTCTATACGCCTCCCCTGGCCCAAGGGAAGCCTTTACAGCTGTATTATCCTAGCTGCAATCAGGTCAGGAATCAGACTGTTAACTTTATATGTGTTTGTGTAATGCTATCCCTGTGCAGAGTGTTCTGTTGGATTTTTACAGAATAATGTCATATATCCAGATTGCCCTATGGTATTTATATTTATACATACAGCATAGAAACAGGCTATTCCATCCACCATGTTCAGGCTAGCTCTCTAAAAGTATCGCAGCTAGTCCCACCCCACTCCACCCTTTTTCCCATTGCTTTGCAATCTTTTCCTTTTCAGATAATTTTGCAATTTCCTTTTGTAAACCATAATTGACCCTGTCTCCACCAGACCCCTCAAGCTATGCATTCCAGATTCTAACCACTCATTGTGTGTGAAACGCTCCTTAAATCATCTCTGATTCCTTTGGCCGTCATTGTAAATTAGTTCTCGACAACCTGCCAATGGAACAGTTTCTTCCTATTCTACTCTGTCCTGAACACTCATGATTTTGAACACCTCTGTCAATGGAATGAAGTCCCTCATCCCTAGAGACTCCTTCATTCTCTTCACTGTCTTTACGTCTTCCTGAAGAATTGGACAGTATTCCAATAGAGACTAACTGAACCAGTGTTTTCTAAAGGTTCACTATATCTTTTTTGCTTTTATATTCTCTGCCTGTATTAATAAAACCTGGATGCCTTATTAACTGCTTTCTCAATCTGACCAGCACCTTCAGTGATTTGTTCACATTTACCCTCAGGTCCATCCCAGGGCTTCTCACCGCCCCCTGCCCTTCATGTGCAACATAGCAACAGCATTACCCTCATCAACCCTCATGCTGTTAAAAAGCTCAATAAATGAAATGATTCAACCTTAAATCAGTGCATTAGAATTCCCCATTATAACACTATATTTTTAGACTTTCAATTTACCTGCAAATTTTTCTTGTATATTTTTCTGACTTGTTGATGGCCTATAGACTCAGCAATATAATGGTACCCTTAACGCTAACGAAATAGATTCTATCCTTGTACTTTCTGGGATATCCTCCAGCATTGTAATGTTCTTAATCAATAGTGTCATCCCTACTTTTTTTCCCTATCTTTCCGGAACACATTCTATCAGGAATATTTAAAAATTGCTCATTTTGTTTTGAAACCAAGTCTCCATTATTGCCCCAGCATTATATTTACTTGTGGATTCACACACATTGTACAGTAAACCTAATTTACACCTTATTGCATTCTCTCTTCAGTTTGATCCCAACAAAAGCCTCTCCATATCTTCTTCTAGAAGAAGATATCTATCTCTCCCAATTATTTCTGCACCTTGTTTAGCTCTGGTTTCTACACCCCTGCTAAGTTGATTTAGCCCTTCTTAATAATAGCAGCAAATCATCTTGCAATTCCAGGACATGCTGTCACAGAACTGAGAAGCCCTGTCAATCCTATTCATTACCCAGGTTAAACACACATTATCTAGATTTCTGAAAACTTGTATATAAAAACTTAACAACCTTCCTTGTGCTAAGCATATTTTATCTTTCATTAACTCTGATCCCTGACACGCTCTGCAGTCCTTTCTCATCTCTGGGAGCTCCAAACAATCACTTTCTTTTTTTCACACTTGTTTTCTTTTTACTTATTCAGCCAGTTTTCTGATCTATCAGATACTGTTTTAGCTGTTTGAGGGACCTGTTTCCTTTCAGGCTCATATACGTCCATCACCTTGATCTAGATTTGAGGAGTAAGCGACTGAAATAAGAATAGAAGATTGGTTAGGGCAAGATTAGGGCCAGTCATAGACAGCAGTGGGAAGTTGTGCGTGGAGTCTGAGGAGATTGGAGAGGTACTGAATAAATATTTCTCTTCGGTATTCACGCAGGGTGATGTAAATGTAGCTATGGAGAACACTGAGGTACAGGGTAGCAAACTGGAAGGTATCGAAGTAGATAGGGAGGATGTGCTAGATATTCTCGAGGGTTTGAATTTGGATAAGTCCCCTGGGCCGGACGGGATTTACCCTAGGATTCTCTGGGAGGCAAGAGAGGCGATTGCAGAGCCTCTGGCTCTGATCTTCAGGTCGTCGTTGGTTACGGGTGTGGTTCCGGAGGACTGGAGGATAGCGAATGTGGTCCCATTGTTCAAGAAGGGGAAGAGAGACCTTCCAAGGAATTATAGGCCAGTGAGTCTTACTTCTGTTGTGGGCAAAGTATTGGAGAGAATTATTAGGGATAGGATTTATAGTTATGTAGAGAGAAATGAATTGATTGGGGATAGTCAGCATGGTTTTGTGAAGGGTAGGTCGTGCCTTACTAACCTCATTGAGTTTTTTGAAAAGTGACTAAGGAGGTGGATGGGGGTAAGGCGGTTGATGTGGTATATATGGACTTTAGTAAGGCGTTTGATAAGGTGGCCCATGAAGACTTCTGCAGAAAATGCAGATGTATGGGATAGAGGGTGATTTAGCTAATTGGGTTAGGAATTGGCTAGCAGATAGAAGACAGAGGGTGGTGGTTGATGCGAGATATTCATCGTGGAGTTTGGTGACAAGTGGTGTACCTCAGGGGTCTGTTTTGGGGCCCCTGCTGTTTGTAATTTTTATAAATGATCTGGATGCGGGTATTGAGGGATGGATCAGTAAATTTGCAGATGACACTAAAGTCGGTGGAGTGGTAGATAGTGAAGAGGGGTGTTATAGTTTACAGAGTGACTTGGACAAGTTGCAGAGCTGGGCCGAGAGTGGCAAATGGAGTTTAATGTGGAAAAGTGTGAGGTAATGCACTTTGGGAGGAACAATAAATGTGGAGAGTATAGGGCTAATGGTAGGGCTCTTAATAGTGTTGAGGAACAGAAGGATCTTGGTGTATGTGTCAATAGATCCCTGAAATTAGGCAGTCAAGTGGATAAAGTTGTTAAGAAGGCATATGGAGTCTTAGCTTTTATTGGTAGGGGGATTGAATTTCGGAGCCGCAACGTCATGTTGCAACTGTACAAAACTCTAGTGCGGCCGCACTTGGCGTATTGTGTGCAGTTCTGGTCCCCGCATTATAAGAAAGATGTGGAGGCATTGGAGAGGGTACAGAGGAGGTTTACCAGGATTTTGCCTGGTATGGAAGGCAGGTCTTATGAAGAGAGGCTGAGGGATTTGAGGTTTTTTTCGTTAGAAAGAAGGCGGCTAAGAGGAGACCTTATTGAAACATATAAGATGATTAGAGGTTTAGATAGGGTGGGCAGTGATAGTCTTTTTCCTAGGATGGAGTAAGCTAGCACGAGGGGACACAGCTTTAAATTAAGGGGTGATAGTTATAGGACGGATATCAGAGGTAGGTTCTTTACCCAAAGGTGGTTCGGGAGTGGAATGCCCTGCCTGCAGCAGTTGTAGATGCGCCAAGTTTGGTGGCGTTTAAGAGGTTAGTTGATAAGTATATGGAAGAGAAGGAAATGGTTTAGTTTGGAGGGGCATTGCTTTTTATATTGGTCGGCGCAACATCGAAGGCCAAAGGGCCTGTTCTGTGCTGTAATGTTCTATGTTCTATATCTGGTTAATCTGCTTTGTTAACGCAAGTCATTTGGATAATAAACCACAACGTAGTGTAGTGTGTCTGAGATAAGTACCATGGACCCCTCCTATGGAACTCACAGGCAAGTCACTACACTCAGAGAGACAAGGGTGGAAGTTGCCATTGACCTGTTTCTGTGTTGGGAATGCTAACTGAGCACCTGTACTTAAATCTACGTACTTATGATAACAAAATTTAGTTTGCTGGAAGATCACAGATCCTGTGATTAGTCCTGAGTTAGACATGGTGCAAGTGTTTTTTTTAAACCTATCCTCAGATTTGTGCTCTCATTTCATAGGCCTGAAACGACGCTACCCGCAGCCGACAAAGTCATTCTCCCTGCGCTGAAGCAGACAGTGGGGAATCGAGCCACAGAGCGACAGAGGAGGCTGCAGGCTGTGCAGAAGAACCGCTATCGGAAAGTTCTGCTGTAGCACTGTCACAGAAGCTCTATGGTCACTAGATTTATATCTGCACTTAATAATCTGAAGCACATGCACTCTGGACTTTGGTGTGAATGAACTGATTGTGCATTTTTCTACAGGGGAAACCTGCTTTACTATGCATTAAAATATTCCTTAAACTATCCCCATCTTCTACATGAATACGAATGGGTGAGAAGGGGTTCTGGTGGTTTGCAGATACTCTCCTGTAAGCAGGTGCAAGGTAGTGGCAGCCATCGAGGAGCACAGGCCTATCAGGCAGCTCAGGGCCCCAGCGTATCAGGGCTCTGATCTACGAGGCAGCTCAGAGCCTTGGCCTGTGTGAACAGGAATCCATCTGAAACCAGCCTGGCTGGAGCTGGACAGTTGAACCTAATGTTGGTTCTCAGACAGAGAGCTGTCAGATCATGCTGTATTCCAGTAGTGATGTGTCTCCATTCTGGATTACAGATTCCCTTTTAAAGGGAAGAACGTTCTTTCTTCATTGCTTGCTCTGTGAAGGATGATTCGTTGACTGTCACTTAGTTAACTGCTGCTTCAGCTGCAGTAAGAGGCTGATGTGGGGCTGGGATCCACAGGCTCTGTTCAGTGGCTGAACACATACAAGGCCCTCCATTACACAATGGACTCTTTTCACTGGGGGATTTTTTTTGGAGATATGGCTGTGGGGAACTACATTATCAGGTGCTAGAGCTGTACGGGCAGAATGGGGAAAACAGAAGAGTAATTGTGAATGAAATCAACTCACTCGGAGAGGACACAAAAGGTAAGCAGACAGTGAAGACTTTGTTATAATTGAGAAGTAGAAATGGAGTAAAATTGCAGCACAGCTGTAAGTGGTAGATTGTATAAATGCAGAGATTAGACAATTGTGTAGTAATGGGAGGGTAGTTTTAATAGGAAATTTTCTAGCATTTGTGTAAAGGAAGGAAGGTGTGCCACATTATAGTTAATGATCAATCATCCAGATTTGGTTAACATTTATCTAACAGCAATCATCATCTGCTCAAACTGAACAGCGATTGAAAGGGAGAAACATCAAACAGTTGCTCAAATTCTTGTTTTTGCTCACACGGCTTTCAATGGGATGTGACTGACACAATCCAGATTGTGTTCATGGGTAAAATAATAGATAATCAGAGGGCAATATACAGTGAGTAATATAACTTGGGATAAATATATTGGAGGGAACGCAATGTAAATTTTCCAGAATAGCTGGACTGTAATATTCAAGGAAAGATTACACAATCTAGGGGTATAGTGCTTGGAATTTAGAAGGTTAAAGGTGAATTGCCTGAAGCTTTAGGGAATTGATAGAAAGTACTTTGATGGGTCTAGGAGTTTAGTCTAAGAATTAGAATGAGATAAAAGTGAAATTAAAAGACATACAAATGCTAGAAGCTAAGATCAATTACTAATTTAAAATCTGAAATTGATAAAATTTATTAAACAATGGATTAAGGGACATGGAATTTGATTATGGATCAGATATGCTCATATTGAATGGCTGAATAGCTAAGCTCTACAGAATCGTAGACAAGGTGAGGTTTCAGGCAGTGCCTGGCACATTTCATTATGTATCCATCATATTAGGAGATTATTACAGCTGGAACTACCTATTTTATCAGGGTGCAGAGATTACAGACACATGTGCTCCCATTCTGTAAAGAGTTGATCAAGGGTATGTTGGGGTGATTACAGGGCTCATTTGCAGGACAGAGGCTCAGTGAGGAGGGGTGGGGGCAGGGGGAGATAAGACTCGCTTCCCTTCAAACCTGCTCCATTATATTCAATTGGTTAATCATCTACCTCAATTCCTCTAGTATCCAAAATCTATTGTTACCTTGAATATTCTGTGACTGAGCAGACATAGCTCTCTGCCAAAGATTCACAACCCTTTAAAGAAACTTCTAAATGGCTGACCCCTTATTCTACTACTGTGACTCTGTTTTAGTTTCCACAACCAAACATTTTCTCAGTATTTACTCTGTCAAGCTCCTTGAGAATTTTATTTGTTTCATTAAGATCACCTCTCATTCTTTTAAACTCCAGAAAATATGGGCCAAGTCTATAAGGTTCCCTTCTATCAGGAACCAGACTCATGAGCCTGGGTTGCATGCACAATTATTTCCTTCATTGTACTAGATCAAAACTATATGAAATTGAATATGAAATTGATCAATTTTCATACTCCAGCTGTAAACTTGTACATATTTAAGGCTGGTTAGGTTTTTGATGAGTAAGGGAATCGAAGATCACAGGGAAAGGGCAGGAACGTGTGCTTGAGGAATGTCAGATGAATGATACTCCTGTTGAATGTTGGAGCAAGGCTCGAGGGGCTGAAGGTGGCCTACTCCTGTCCCTAATTCTTATGGTCTTTTAGATGTTACTTCACCAAGTCGTCAATTAATTATAATGAAACTTCACATTTGACATTTACTACAAAAGTATTGGAGCAATGCTTCCCAAAGGTTTTTCCTACTGTGACCCCATTTTAATTCAAACCTAGAATAAAAATTAGAGGGAGGAATCATAGAATCCTACAGTGCAGAAAGAGGCCCTTCGACCCATTGAGTCTGCATCGAACACAATCCCACCCAGGCCCTACCCCCCATATCCCTACTATTTTTGCCCACTAATCCCCTCTAACCTACACATCTCAGGACACTAAGGGGCAATTTCTTAGCATGGCCAATCAACCTAACCTGCACATCTTTGGACTGTGGGAGGAAACCAGAGCATCTGAAGGAAACCCACGCAGACACAAGGAGAATGTGTAAACTCCACACAGACAGTGACCCAAGTCAGGAATCAAATCCAGGACCCTGGAGCTGTGAAGCAGCAGTCCTAACCCACTGTGCCGCCCACGAAGGGATGGAGAAAATTGTTGATGGGTCCAGAATGTGGACATTTCTGCCCCTTTGCTGAGATTTGCTAAAACAGTTGTACATTAGACAGAAAGGGCGACAACTTGCAATGTGAAGTTTCTATGCACAGCACAAATACATCCTGCCCTAAGGAAAGCTGTGATGAAAAGTTTGTGTGGGCAGTGCTAGCATTCAGGATTTCAGTTCCCTCTGCTCACTGATGGGGGAACTGACAGTCCCCCCAGAAAATGACAAGAAGGATAATTCTGACCATTTGTGCAGTTTATGTTGATTGTCCCACAATCTTCATCAGATATTCTGAGAGTTGTTCAAATTCCACTGATATCCCAGGCCATTTGAAATGCGACAGGAGATATTTAAATGGTAATGTAGGAAATTGTGAAAGATTGAAAGCACTCTGACCCCTAAATTCAGCAATATATTCCAAAACGCCCAGGTAACATCAGGGATTGGCCAAATCCCTATAAATTCACTGGAGCATCCAGTACTGCAATTTAGGCTGTTTCGCAATCAATTTCAATTTTAGAATTGGTAAAAACCAAGCAGACAATGAATAATTGTCCAATCAATGGGCTGTGATTCCCCTCTCAAAATATCATTTTTCCCATGTTTAATCCATATTGTGAAGTGGCTGCTGTTTTTCAGCGATCAAATAGCTGCCTGAGAGAAGGGCAAGTTGGCCTGCTGCAGTGTTTAATTACTTGCAGATGTTCTGAACAGCTGGGGCACTGGTACACAAATCACTGTGTGATATTCAAAAGAGCAGAAAAAATAACCTGACACCTACCAGTTTTCAGGCTCTCTTGGGGACATTGATCAGGCCTTAGAGCTCACGCCATTAGGACTGAAGCAAGAAAATATTTGTAAAGCACGCTGGAGATGTTCCGTGCTGAAGCTGGGACTGTCCCACCTGAGCTTGCTCCATTGCTGCCTCACAGACCATGAGCCCAATTGCTCGTTCCATGTTACGTTCCACGTTCAGAGTTCATAGAAAAATTACTGTGCAGAAAGAGGCCATTCTGCCCACTGTATTTGCATCAGTCAAGAGAGAAAAAAAGAAACAAGCTGTTCATTTCACTCCCACTTTCCAGCACCTGGTCCCCAGGCTACAGCATTTCAGCTGCAGATTCAGGGACCTTCTAAATGAATTGAGCATTTCAAATGCAACCACCAATTTAGGCAATGAAATCCAAAACATCCACCACCCTCTCGCTGAAAAGGTTTTTTTCTCATGTCCCCTCTGATCCTTCTCCCAATCACCTTAAATTTATGCCTTCTGGTAATTGACCTGTGTGTTGGGAGTGGGGGGGGGGGGGGGAGGAGGAAACAGGTCTTTACTGTCTAAGCCCCTCATAATTTTATACATTAATTAGGTCACCCCTCAGCCTCCTCTGTTCTAAGGAAAAGAACCCTTGTTTATCCAATCTCTCCTCATAGCTGCAATTTTCAAGTTCCAACCACATTTTTGTAAATCTCCTCTGCACTCTCTCCAATGTAATTATGTTCTTCCTGTAATACAGTGACCAGAACTGTACACAAAATTCCAGCTGTTGCCTAATCAGTGTTTGAACAGTTCCAGCATTACATCCCTGCTTTTATATTCAACACCTCACCCAATAAAGGAAAGCATTCCATATTCTTTCTTTACCACTTTGTGTATCTGAACTTCCACCTTATAGGATTTGTGGACATGTATTCCAAGGTGTCTCACTTCCTCAGTCCCTCTCAATGTCTTTCTGTTTCGTGAGTGTGTTCTTGTTTTGTTTACCTTCCTCACACTTTTCTGGATTCCATTTGTCACTTTTCTACTCACTCAACCAAACTATTGATGATTCTGGAGTTGACAGCTATCCTCTTCACTATCCCATACACGACAAATTTCTGTATCATCTGCACATTTCCCAATCATGCCTCCACATTTAAGTCCAACTGGATCCTGGACAGGAGTGAAAGTAATAGGGTAATTGTTATGGGGGACTTTAACTTTACTAATATTGATTGGAATAGCTATAGCTCTAGCTCGTTAGAGGGGTCAGTTTTTGTACAAAGTGTGCAGGAAGGTTTTTTGACTCAGTATGTAGATAGGCCAACTAGAGGTGAGGCTACATTGGATTTGGTGCTGGGCAATGAGCCAGACCAGGTGTTAGACTTGGAAGTTGGTGAACATTTTGGTGATAGTGACCACAATTCGGTTACGTTCACCTTAGTGATGGATAGGGATAGGCATGAAGCTGGGGCAGTAGTTATAGCTGGGGGAATGGTAATTATGAGGCCATAAGGAGGGAATTAGGGTGCATAGGTTGGACTAGGAAACTACAGGGACTGGGCACATCTGAAATGTGGAGCTTATTCAAGGAGCAGCTACTGCGAGTCCTTGATAAGTATGTCCCTGTCAGGCAAGGAGGAAATGGTCGAGTAAGGGAACCATGGTGTACTAAAAAAGGTAATTCGCTGGTTAAAAGGAAGAAGGAGGCTTATGTCAGGATGAGGCTTGAAGGCTCAGTTAGTGCACTGGAAAGCTATAGATTAGCCAGGAGGGAGCTAAAGAGTGAGTTGAGGAGAGCTAAAAGGGGACACGAGAAGACTTTGACTGATAGCTTTAGGATTCTCCTTGATCCTTTCTTTAGATATGTGAAGAATAGAAGATTGGTTAGGGCCAGTCAGAGACAGCAGTGGGAAGTTGTGCATGGAGCCTGAAGAGATTGCAAACTGGAAAGGGTTGCAAACTGGAAAGTATTGAAGTAGATAAGGAGGATGTGCTAGATATTCTTGAGGGTTTGAAGTTAGATAAGTCCCCTGGGCCGGACGGGATTTACCCTAGGATTCTCTGGGAGGCAAGAGAGGAGATTGTAGAGCCTCTGGCTCTGATCTTCAGGTCGTCGTTGGTTATGGGTACAGTGCCGGAAGACTGGAGGATAGCGAATGTGGCCCCATTGTTCAAGAAGAGGGATAGAGACTTTCCAGGGAATTATAGGCTGGTGAGTCTTACTTCTGTTGTGGGCAAAGTTTTGGAAAGAATTATTAGGGATAGGATTTATAGTTATTTAGAGAGAAATGAATTGATTGGGGATAGTCAACATGGTTTTGTGAAGGGTAGGTCGTGCCTTACTAACCTTATTGAGTTTTTTGAAAAAGTGACCAAAGAGGTGGATGGGGGTAAGGCAGTTGATGTGGTATATATGGACTTTAGTAAGGAGTTCAGTAAGGTGGCTCATGGAAGGCTTCTGCAGAAAATGCAGATGTATGGGATCGAGGGTGATTTAGCTAATTGGATTAGGAATTGGCTAGCAGATAGAAGACAGATGGTGGTGGTTGATGGAAATTATTCATTGTGGAGTTCAGTTACAAGTGGTGTACCTCAGGGATCTGTTTTGGGGCCCCTGCTGTTTGTAATTTTTATAAATGATCTGGATGAGATCATTGTTCCTTGGGGACGCTGAAGAGAGGCAGCGAATTCCGAGTGGAGAGTTGGTGTGGGCGAGTAGTGTGATTTTTCTGTATAATTTATTGATTTTTCACTAGTTTTTTTTAAAAATTTTCCAGAGGCCGGAAAGTGTCGCAAGGCCACGTGGGAAGTGTAGTTTTTATTTAAGCTTAATATAAATTGGAGCAGTGGGAAATCCCGATACTCTACACAGGTAGAGTATCCCACCCTCCCCGCTCCTCTAACCTAAAAAAGAGAGAGCCAGTAAGATTGCTGCCTGCGCCTCGGGAGAATGAGAGCAGGAATCAAATGAGGTGGAGGATGAATGCATGGCTGAGGGACCGGAGCAGGGGGCAGGGATTCAGGTTCATAGATCATTGGGACCTCTTTAGGGGCAGGGGTGACCTGTACAGTAAGGACGGGTGGCACTTGAACCCTAGGGGGACTAATATCTTGGCAGGTAGGCTAGCTAGGGCTACTGGGAGTCTTTAAACTAAAAAAGCTGGGGGGTGGGAATATCGATGGGACGGTGAATAAGGAGGTTAGTTCCCAGTAGGGAAGGACTGTAGGCACTCTGAGAGGGGGGTTAGGCAGGTGGTGGAAAAGGGAAATATACTGACTGAGGGGCTGAGGTGTGTCTATTGTAATGCCAGGAGTGTAATAAATAAGGTAGATGAACTTAGGGTGTGGATTGCTGCTTGGGAGTGTGATGTGGTGGCCATTACAGAGACTTGGTTGTCTCAGGGACAGGACTGGGTACTTCAGGTGCCGGGTTTCAGGTGCTTCAGGAGGGAGCAAAAGTGGAGGTGGTGTGGCACTGTTGATCAGGGACAGTGTCATGGCTGTAGAGAAGGTGGAAGACGGGGAGGGAATGTCTACGGAGTCTCTGTGGGTGGAAATTAGGAACAGTAAAGGCTCAATAACTTTGCTGGGTGTATTCTATTGGCTGCCCAACAGCGGCAGGGAACTTGAGGTGCAGATAGGGAAACAGATCCTAGAGAGATGTAGAAATAACAGGGTTGTCGTGATGGGACATTTCAATTTCCCAGACATCGACTGGAATATCCCAAGGGTAAGGAGTTTGGATGGTGTGGAGTTTCTTAGGTGTCTTCAGGAAGGTTTCCTGACACAGTACGTGGAAAAGCCTATGAGAGGAGAGGCTGTACTTGACCTGGTCCTTGCTAATGAGCCAGGGCAGGTGTCGGATCTCACGGTAGGTGAGCATCTTGGGAACGGAGATCATAATTCTATCTCTTTCACGATAGCGATGGAAAGAGATAGGATCAGGCAGGCTAGGAAGGTGTATGTCTGGAGTAAGGGGAAATATGAAAACATTACATGGACTTTAGTAAGGCTTTTGATAAGGTGGCCCATGGAAGACTTCTACAGAAAATGCAGATGTGTGGAATAGAGGGTGATTTAGCTAATTGGATTAGAAATTGGCTGGCAGATAGAAGACAGAGGGTGGTGGTTGATGGGAGATATTCATCGTGGAGTTCGGTGACGAGTGGTGTTCCTCAGGGGTCTGTTTTGGGGCCCCTGCTGTTTGTAATTTTTATAAATGATCTGGATGAGGGTATTGAGGGATGGATCAGTAAATTTGCAGATGATACTCAAGTTGGTGGTGTGGTAGATAGTGAAGAGGGGTGTTTTAGTTTACAGAGTGACTTGGACAAGTTGCCGAGCTGGGCCGAGAGGTGGCAAATGGAGTTTAATGTGGAAAAGTGTGAGGTAATGCACTTTGGCAGGAACAATAAATGTGTAGAGTATAGGGCTAATGGTAGGGCTCTTAATAGTGTTGAGGAACAGAAGGATCTTGGTGTATGTGTCAATAGATCCCTGAAAGTAGGCAGTCAAGTGGATAAAGTTGTTAATAAGGCATATGGAGTCTTAGCTTTTATTGGTAGGGGGATTGAATTTAGGAGCCGCAGCATCATGTTGCAGCTGTACAAAACTCTAGTGCGGCCGCACTTGGAGTATTGTGTGCAGTTCTGGTCGCCACATTATAATAAAGATGTGGAGGCATTGGAGAGGGTACAGAGGAGGTTTACCAGGATGTTGCCTGGTATGGAGGGCAGGTCCTATGAAGAGAGGTTGAAGGATTTGAGTTTGTTTTCGTTAGAAAGGAGGCGGCTAAGAGGGGATCTTATGGAAGCATATAAGATGATTAGAGGTTTAGATAGGGTGGACAGTGATAGCCTTTTTCCTAGGATGGAGAAAGCTAGCACGAGGGGACACAATTTTAAATTAAGGGGTATGAGTTATAGGACGGATATCAGAGGTAGGTTCTTTACTCAAAGAGTGATTAGGGAGTGGAATGCCCTGCCTGCAGCTGTTTAGATGCGCCAAGTTTGGTGGCGTTTAAGAGGTTAGTTGATAAGTATATGGATGAGAAGGGAATGGTTTAGTTAGGAGGGGCATTGCTTTTTATTTTGGTCGGCACAACATCGAAGGCCGAAGGGCCTGTTCTGTGCGGTATTGTTCTATGTTCTATTAGGCAGGTAATTGGACGTATAAACTGGAAGGAGGTGTTCTTGGGGAAGAGTACAGAAGGGAAGTGGCGGTTTTTCAAGGAATGTTTGTTTAGCGCACTGCAAGACAACGTTCCGAGGAGTCAAGGAGGTTCGGGTAGGATGCGGGAACCGTGGTGCACGAAGGTAGCGGTGAACCTAGTTAGGAAGAAAAAATGGTATATAAAAGGTTCAGAGAGCTAGGGGATGTTAGGGATCTAGAGGAGTATAAGGTGTGTAGAAGGGAACTTAAAAAGGAAATTAGGAGAGCCAGAAGGGGTCATGAGAAGGCCTTGGCAGGGAAGATTAAGGAGAATCCCAAGGCCTTCTACAAATATGTAAAAAGTAAAAGGATGAGAAGAGAAGGGATAGGGCCTATAAAAGGTGAAGGGGGAAAAGTCTGTGTGAATCCGGAAGAAATGGCAGAGGTGCTTAACGAGTACTTTGCCTCGGTATTCACGGTGGAAAGTGAACTGGGAGATTGCACTGCAGGTTTGAGGCATACGGAAAAGATTGAGTATGTGGATGTTAGGAAAGAGGATGTGTTAGACCTGTTAAATTCTATCAAGATAGACAAGTCGCCGGGACCGGATGGGATGTACCCCAGGTTATTGTGGGAGGTGAGGGAAGTGGTTGCAGAGCCCCTGGCGATGATCTTTGCGTCGTCCATGGAAACAGGAGAGGTTCCGGAGGATTGCGGATGTGGTTCCTATCTTTAAGAAAGGGAACAGGGATAGTCCAGGAAATTACCGACTGGTGAGTTTGACTTCAGTGGTTAGAACATAGAACATAACAGCGCAGAACAGGCCCTTCGGCCTTCGATGTTGAGCCGACCAATTATGAAAAAAGCAATGACCCTCCAAACTAAACCATTCCCTTCTCTTCCATAAACTTATCAACTAACCTCTTAAACGCCACCAAACTTGGCGCATCTACAACTGCCGCAGGCAGGGCATTCTACTCCCTAACCACCCTCTGGGTAAAGAACCTACCTCTGATATCCGTCCTATAACTATCACCCCTTAATTTAAAGCTGTGTCCCCTCGTGCTAGCTTTCTCCATCCTAGGAAAAAGGCTATCACTGTCCACCCTATCTAAACCTCTAATCATCTTATATGTTTCGATAAGGTCTCCTCTTAGCCGCCTCCTTTCTAACGAAAACAACCTCAAATCCCTCAGCCTCTCTTCATAAGACCTGCCCTCCATACCAGGCAACATCCTGGTAAACCTCCTCTGTACCCTCTCCAAAGACTCCACATCTTTCTTATAATGTGGGGACCAGAACTGCACACAATACTCCAAGTGCGGCCGCACTAGAGTTTTGTACAGTTGCAACAGCCTTCTGAGGGATAAGATATATGAACATTTGGAGAAGTTTGGACTGATTAGAAATAGTCAGCATGGTTTTGTCAATGGCAGGTCATGCCTTACGAGCTTAGTTGAGTTCTTCGAAAATGTGACTGAACACATTGACGAAGGAAGGGCGGTGGACGTGGTGTACATGGAGTTTACAAAGAACAACAACAAAGAGCAACACAGCACGGGAAACAGGCCCTTCGGCCCAACGAGCCCACGCCGCCGTCCTAACGTCTTAATGACATATCCTTGACTTTAGGCTATGCCTATTGTTGAAGATTCCCATATAGGGACCAATATAGGGACAATTTGTTACCCAATCAGCCTAAGAGCACATTTTTGGGATGTGGGAGGAAACCGGAGCACCCGGAGGAAACCCACGCAACCACGGGGAGAACGCGCAAACTCCCGCAGACACAGGCCCAAATCCATGTGTCAGCACAGCAACAGTGATAGTCTCTGAGCTGTCATGTTGCCCATCAGATGGTCCAGTTTAAGCATACACTGACGACGTGAAGCACTAGGCAACTCCTGAAGCAACCTCCAAGAGCAGCTCTCGCACGACCTGCCGAATGCATGCCCCTTGTTGGTCAACAAGTGGATTGAATTGCCTGCGGAAACAAATAAGACTTAATTAAACATGCTAAAACTGCTAAAAAAAACTAAGACATTCCCGAGACGAAACTAAAAGATAGTCTACTACTATTTGGTCCTCCCGATATTCAAACAGTCCTGCTATATCCCTCTATCTGCAGACCGCTCATGTGGCTGTCCAAGAGACCCTTAAACAACCCTAGCGTGCCTGCTCCCACCACCTTACTCGGCAGTGCATTCCACACCCCCACTACCCTTTGTGTGAAAAACTGGCCTCTAATATTCGTCTTATACATAG
>JAGIQG010000020.1:2596071-2680169 GCA_024679065.1 Sphyrna mokarran
AGCTCTGCAACTTGTCCAAGTCACTCTGTAACCTAAAACACCCCTCTTCACTATCTACCACACCACCAACTTTAGTATCATCTGCAAATTTACTGATCCATCCCTCAATACCCTCATCCAGATCATTATAAAAATTACAAACAGCAGGGGCCCCAAAACAGACCCCTGAGGCACACCACTCGTCACCGAACTCCACGATGAATATCTCCCATCAACCACCACCCTCTGTCTTCTATCTGCCAGCCAATTTCTAATCCAATTAGCTAAATCACCCTCTATTCCACACATCTGCATTTTCTGTAGAAGTCTTCCATGGGCCACCTTATCAAAAGCCTTACTAAAGTCCATATATACTACATCAACCGCCTTACCCCCATCCACCTCTCTGGTCACTTTCTCAAAAAACTCAATGAGGTTAGTAAGGCATGACCTACCCTTCACGAAACCATGCTGACTATCCCCAATCAATTCATTTCTCTCTAAATAACTATAAATCTCCCTAATAATTCTCTCCAATACCTTGCCCACCACAGAAGTAAGACTCACTGGCCTATAATTCCCAGGAAGGTCTCCTTTCCCCTTCTTAAACAATGGAACCACATTCGCCATCCTCCAGTCCTCCGGAACACACCCGTAACCAACGAGGACCTGAAGATCAGAGCCAGAGGCTCTGCAATCTCCTCTCTTGCCTCCCAGAGAATCCTAGGGTAAATCCCGTCCGGCCCAGGGGACTTATCCAACTTCAAACCCTCGAGAATTTCTAACACATCCTCCCTATCTACTACAATACTCCCCAATTTGCAACCCTGTACCTCAGTGCTCTCCACAGCTACATTTCCAGCACTCTGCGTGAATACCGAAGAGAAATATTTATTCAGTGCCTCGCCAATCTCTTCAGGCTCCACGCACAACTTCCCACTGCTATCTATGACTGGTCCATAGCCCCCCTCACCCTAAGGCCGTGACCCCTCATTCTATCCGATTCTAACAGTGGAAAAAGCTTACCACCATTTACTCTATCTACACCCCTCATAATCTTATATACCTCTAAAAGATCCCCTCTCAGCCAACGTCTTTCAAGGGAAAACAACCCCAGTGTTTTCAATCTTTCCTCGTAAGACAGCCCTTCCATACCAGGCAGCATCCTGGTAAATCTCCTCTGCCCTCTCTCCAGGGCTTCTACATCCTTCCTGTAGTACGGTGACCAGAACTGGACGCAGTACTCCAGATGAGGCCTAATCAACGTTCTATACTCCTGCAACATCAGACTCCTACTCTTGTATTCTATACCCCTTCCTATGAAGACTAACATACCATATGCTTTCTTTATCACTTTCTCCACCTGTACTGACACCTTCAGAGACTTGTGAACCTGCACCCCCAGGTCTCTCTGCATCTCTATACTCTGGATAGTTTTACCTTTTATCCTCTAACTCCCCTCTACATTATTCCGGCCAAAATGCATCACCTTGCATTTATCCGGATTAAATTCCATTTGCCATTTATCTGCCCAATCTACCAGCCTGTGTCATGTTTTATTGCCAGGCACTGCTCCTCAGTACCCGCCAATCCAATCATCTTAGTGTCATCAGCAAATTTGCTGATCACACCACCTACCCCTGCTTCCAAGTCATTTATATACACCACAAATAGAAGGGGTCCTAGTACAGAGCCCTGTGGCACACCACTAGTGACAGACCTCCAGTTGAAAAAGGAGCCTTCCACTACTACCCGCTGTCTCCTCCTCCCAAGCCAGTTCTCAACCCATCTACATACCTGGCCCTGTATCCCATGCGCCTTCACCTTTTCTATCAGCCTACCATGAGGGACCTTATCAAACGCCTTACTGAAATCCATATAGACGACATCAACAGCTTGTCCTTCATCAACCGTTTTTGTCACCTCTTCAAAAAAATTCCACTAGATTCGTAAGGCACGACCTCCCCTTAACAAAGCCATGCTGCATATTCCTGATCAGATCGCAGCGCTCCAGATGTTCATACATCCTGTCCCTGAGGATCCTCTCCATTAGCTTACCTATAACTGAAGTCAAGCTCACCGGCCTATAGTTCCCTGGGTTATCCCTCTGACCCTTTTTAAACAACGGTACTACATTTGCAATCCTCCAGTCCTCTGGGACCTCCCCTGTGTCCAAAGAAGAGACAAAGATTTGCGTCAGAGGCCCAGCAATGTCATCTCTCACCTCCCTTAGCAGCCTGGGATAAATACCATCAGGCCCCGAAGCTTTATAAGTCTTTATACTACCTAAAAGCCCCAACACTTCATTCCTCATAATGATTATTTCCTTTAATGGGTCCTCAAATTCCTCAAAGCTGGCATCAGACATCAGGCCCCTCTTCCACGTGAATACCGACGCAAAGTATTCATTCAGGATCTCCCCCATTCCCTCAGGCTCTAAGCATAGTTCCCCTCCTCTGTCCCTGAGAGGTCCAATCTTCCCTCTAACCATCCTTTTGCTCCTTACATAGGAGTAAAATACCTTAGGATTTAGTAAGGCATTTGACAAGGTCCCACATGCAAGGCTTCTGGAGAAGGTGAGAGGGCATGGGATCCAAGGGGCTTTGGCCTCGTGGATCCAGAACTGGCTTGCCGGCAGAAGGCAGAGAGTGGTCGTGGATGGGTCTTGTTCTGCATGGAGGTCGGTAACCAGTGGAGTGCCCCAGGGATCTGTTCTGGGACCCCTGCTGTTTGTCATTTTCATAAATGACCTGGATGAGGAAGTGGAGGGATGGGTTAGCAAGTTCGCCGACGATACAAAGATCGGTGGTGTTGTGGATGGTCTGGAGGGATGCCAAAAGTTGCAGCGGGACATAGACAGGATGCAAGACTGGGCGGAGAAGTGGCAGATGGACTTCAACGCAGATAAATGTGTAGTGGTCCATTTTGGCAGGAATAATGGGATGAAGGAGTACAATATAAGGGGTAGGAGTCTTAGCTGTGTTGTAGAGCAGAAGGATCTCGGAGTCCGGGTCCATAGGACTCTTAAATCGGCCTCGCAGGTGGAGGAAGTGGTCAAGAAGGCGTACGGTGTACTGGCCTTCATTAATCGAGGAATAGAGTTTAGGAGTCTGGAGGTAATGATGCAGCTCTATAAGACTCTTGTCAGACCCCAGTTGGAGTATTGTGCGCAGTTCTGGTCGCCTCATTATAGGAAGGATGTAGAGGCTATTGAGAGAGTTCAGAGGAGATTTACAAGGATGCTGCCTGGATTGGGAGGCAGGCCTTATGAAGATAGGTTGAGGGAGCTGGGACTCTTCTCACTGGAGAGACGTAGGTTGAGAGGCGACCTGATAGAGGTTTATAAAATGTTGAGAGGAATAGATAGGGTGGACTCTCAGAGACTATTTCCCCGAGCGGAAATGGTCAATACGAGAGGACACAGATTTAAGGTGCAGGGAAGCAAATACAAAGGAGACGTCAGGGGTAGGTTTTTCACTCAGAGGGTGGTGAGTGAATGGAACCGACTGCTGTCGGAGGTTGTTGAGGCAAACTCACTGGGGTCTTTTAAGAGACTTCTGGATGAGTATATGGAAAAGAATAGGATAGGGGGTTATAGATAAGTCTGTGGATTGGTAGATGTGATTGGCACAACTTGTGGGCCGAAGGGCCTGTTTGTGCTGTATTGTTCTAATGTTCTATGAGGGTATTGAAGGATGGATTAGTAAATTTGCGGATGACACCAAAGTCGGAGGAGTGGTAGATAGTGAAGAGGGGTGTTATAGTTTGCAGAGAGACTTGGACAAGTTGCAGAGCTGGGCCGAGAGGTGGCAAATGGAGTTTAATGTGGAAAAGTGTGAGGTAATTCACTTTGGCAGGAATAACAAATGTGTAGAGTATAGGGCTAGTGGTAGGACTCTTAATAGTGTTGAAGAACAGAGGGATCTTGGTGTATACGTGCATAGATCCCTGAAAGTTGGCAATCAAGTCGATAAGGTTGTTAAGAAGGCATACGGAGTCTTAGCTTTTATTGGTAGGGGGATTGAATTTCGGAGCCGCAACGTCATGTTGCAACTGTACAAAACTCTAGTGTGGCCGCACTTGGAGTATTGTGTGCAGTTCTGGTCCCCACATTATAAGAAAGATGTGGAGGCATTGGAGAGGGTACAGAGGAGGTTTACCAGGATGTTGCCTGGTATGGAGGGCAGGTCTTATGAAGAGAGGCTGAGGGATTTGAGGTTGTTTTCGTTAGAAAGAAGGCGGCTAAGAGGAGACCTTATAGAAACATATAAGATGATTAGAGGTTTAGATAGGGTGGACAGTGATAGCCTTTTTCCTAGGATGGAGAAAGCTAGCACGAGGGGACATAGCTTTAAATTAAGGGGTGGTAGTCATAGGACGGATGTCAGAGGTAGGTTCTTTATCCAGAGGGTGGTAAGGGTATGGAACGCCCTGCCTGCTGCAGTTGTAGATGCGCCAAGTTTGGGGGTGTTTAAGAGGTTAGTAGATAAGTATATGGATGAAAAGGGAATGGTTTAGGTTAGAGGGTCACTGCTTTTTCCTAATTGGTCGGCGCAACATCGAAGGCCAAAGGGCCTGTTCTGCGCTGTAATGTTCTATACTGGTTTAGAAAATTACCTTGTACGTTTTCCATAAACTCATCCTCCATATGATTACGACTCAATTAGTTTCCTTAGACTATATGAGCATTAAGACCCCATGATGACCCTTGTTACATGCAACTCTAACTTCCTGATTTACCCACTGCCTGACAGTACAACTAGAATTAGAATGCCTATAAACTGCTCCTACCAATGTTCTCTTCCCTTGCTTTAGTTCTACTAAATTGATTCAACTTTATTTTCAAGTAAAAGTCTTTCACGAGGGCTTATCCCAACCTTCAGTTTACATTCAAGTACCCTGGGATATTTAATATTTAACTCAATGACTATGGGAATCCAGCAATTTCTTTGCTATTAATTCACCAGTTTTGTTATGAATGTCCTGTATATTCAGATATAGCCCCTTTAGCTTTAACTACATCATATTTTTTTCCTAATGTTATTTTTGTCCATGAATGTCTGATGACCTTTAATCTCTCTGTTGCTTTCCCATTTGGTTTACTTTTACCTAATCATTGCTCTGTTCCACAGTCTTCACATTTACCTGTACAAGAATCCTCCCCCGCCATCCCCATGATTCATTCTAACTCTGATCTACTTGCCCTGTGAGTAATTTGCCAAGAGACAGTGTCCAGCCTGGGTGAAATGTAGCCCATTAATCAAAACCCCAGTCTCTCACACCATCTCTTCACAATGGACTTAACCTTTCTGTTTAACTCTTTATCAATTTGCAAATGGTCCGTCAACAATCTCAAGATTACCACATTGGCATTTTGTATTTTGATCCAGGCACCCCAAACTCATCCAGTAGAACCTTATTCCCAATTCTGTTTATGATTTTGATTCTTTTGTAGAATATGAACACATCAAGTTAAACAGTAAATTAAAGATTTATCAAATTCAGTTTAAAAATACATTGTGTTTTCCATTAATATGGCAGACACTTCATTTTAAATAAGACGCTTCATTTTACACAGGAAATTAACAGTAGTTTTGTACATGTCACCTCCTAATTAACTCTGCTCAATTTCAACAACAGCAGTGTTAAAGATACAGGGAGGCATCTCACAGACGAGGCAAAGACAAGTGAGGACACAGAGCGATCCGAGACAGTTCTTTCAACATCCTGTTTTATGGAACAGTTTCATTTCTCTCTGACATTTTAGGAAACGGAATCATTTATATATCTCGGGAATTTCTGGAATCAGCGTTAAGCTGAAAATGTCCCATGAAATGTCACTAGTGTTTCTGATTAATTAGCGCACTTGGGATTAATAACGTTCTTCAAAATCTCAGTGCCCAGAACACTTGCACTGACTGATGCCCGGCCACTTCGTAACCACTCGCCCCTTCCCCTCACCACGCACCAAGTCTTTCTGCACAGGCACCCCCCGCCCCCCACAAGTCTTTCAGCACAGCCCCCTCCCTCTCCCCAAAGTCTTTCAGCACAGCCCCCTCCCCCACCATGTCCTTCACCTGGTCCATCAACTAGAGAGAGAAAAAGTAGGAAGCATCATGCCTGACATCCTCGGAAAGAGAAACGGAGTTAAACATTTCAGCTCAATGGTCTTTCATTGACCTGATACTTTAAACTATCTTTCTCTACCCAGAGGCTGCCTTAGCTGCTGAGTATTTCCAGCGTTTTCCATCTCTGACTTTGAGCATCGGCCGAGTTTTGCATCATGCTTTACCATAACTACAACCTTTGCAATACCAGTGGCTCCCTTAGTTTGCAGTGGTCAGTGTCACCTGGACTAGAGCCTGACACTGTTAATAACCATTTCCTGGTGCCTGATCCCTATGCACTTCATCTCTGTTCCATGTTGATGGGCGCCAGTGGGTACGAGACAATCCATTTTGTTATGGAATAGTTCAGCAAGCAACAATGTGGAGTTGGGAAGTCAACTAGACTTGTGACTAGAAGCACATTCCTGGAACGCTGAATAAAATCTGAGTGCACCTTACTTAGGTCATGCATCAGTTGATGTGTCTTCTGACAAACCTTCACTGTGAGCAATCGTATCACTGAATATTCACGTTTGGATCATCTAAGACATAACCACAAGCATGAAGGAACACTGCCATCTGTGAAAAATAAATCCTCTGTCAGCTCTGACAGTAATATTAAATAGCTCAAATTATTTAAAAAATTTAGCCATACCGATATCTGAAGCAAGTGTTTTTACAATTTAAAAAAAATATTTTCTGAAGAAAGTAGAAAAATAGAAAGAGGGGATTCAAGCTTGGTGTGGTTTAGTCTGATCTGTACAGAGGGCCACTGCGATCCCGTAGAGAAACCAGAAAATCAGAATCAGCAGGAAAGAAGTCACGGGGTGCAGGTTGAGTGTGGCACCAATAACCATAAAGAGCAAGAAAGAGGAGAGCGTGCGGTAACTGGCCAGGAAGCGCAGGCTGAGCCGTGGCTGATGCTGCTGGAAACTGCGGCACATCACTGGACCGGACTTTATCCTCCGACTCAACTCGGGGTAGGTCAGGTAATAATGAGCCAGTTTTCCTATCATACCCTCCCGCTGACACAGGGCCTCCATTTCTTCAGCAAACTGCAGGACACACAAAAAAAAGGAGTTAAGAACATAAGTACTAGGTGCAGGATTAGATCCTGTGGACCTTCAAACCTGTTCTGTCATTCAATCAGGATATGACTCATCTGATTGTAGCCTTAATTCCACTTTACCATCTGCTCCCATAACCACACAACACAGCCTTGAATATATTCACTGACGCAGCTTCCACTGCCCTCTGGGCAAGAGAATCCAAAAGACACTGAAGAAATTTCTCTGCATTTCTATCGTAACTTGGCAATTCCTTACTTTGAAATAGTGTCTCTTGATTTCCCTACCAGAGGAAACATTCTCTCAGCATCCACCCTGTCAAATCCCCTCACTCTCTTATGTCTCAATAAGATTGCTTCTCATTCTCCTAAACTCCAATGAGTACAGGAGAATCTGTTACCCTCATTACAGCAATCAATTTAGCGTTTGTATTCACAATTTCAGGATGCTTCTTTACAGCCAGTGACTCCGTTCTGAAATGTGGTTCTTGTAATGTAGGAAATGCAGCAGCCAATTAAAACACAGCAAACTCCCTAGAACACCAATGTGATAATATCAGGTAATAGCCGAATGATGTTGATTTAGGAATAAATATTTGCTGGATCAAGGGGAACTCGTTAATTCTTCAGGGTAGTCGCAGAAGGCCTCAGTTTCCCTCATCTAACAGGTAGCACCTTGACAGTGCTGCACTCTCTCAGCACCGCTTTGGAGTATCACCTTTCACATTGGATCACACTTTGACCCAGAACCTTATGACTCAGAGGCACAAGTGAGAAAGCAGGCACACTGCTAAAGAATTAAACATCTAAATGAAGCTAAAGACATGCTGGCCTTCACAGCCAGAGAATTTGAGTATAGGAGTGAGGATGTCTTGTTGCAGTTATACAGGGCCTTGGTAAGGCAGCACCTTGAGTATTGAGTGCAGTTTTAGTCTCCTAGTCTGGGGAAGGACATCCTTGCTATTGAGGGAATCTAGCAAAGGTTCACCAGACTGATTCCTGGAATGGGCAGGATTGAGATATGAAGACAGACTGGATTGATGGGCTTGTACTGACTGAAATTTAGAATAATGAAAGGGATCTCATAGAAATAGATAAAATCCAAATGGGATGAATAGGCTAGATGTGGGAAGAATGTTCCCGATGTTGGAGAAGTGCAGAACTAGGGGTCACAGTACAATAAGGGGTAAGCCATTCGGGAGAGAAGTAGGAAGAATTTCTTCACTCAGTTGTGAACCAGTGGAATTTTCTCCCACAGAAAGTTGTTGGGGCCAGTTTGTTAGATATTTCCAGAGGGAGTTGGATGTGGCCATTGTGGCTAAAGGGATCAAGGGGTTTGGAGAGAAGGTGGGAGTGGGATACTGAAAGTGCATGATTAGCCGGATCATATTGAACGGTCACCCAGGCTTGAAGGGCAAAGTGATTTACTCCTGCAGCTATTTTTGTTTCTATATTTGAGAGAGAAAAAAAACATCTTCAACACTTCAGATAAGAGAGTACCCTTTTGATCCCTTTTAGTATTTTCTTTTTAGCACAGTTTCTGTCAGAACTTACAGGATTTACTGGATCATAGAATGGTTACAGCACATTATTATCTCTCAGCAAGAGAAACTCTGCTAGTTTCATTCCCCTGCCTTCCCCCACTGGGTTACAAATTTATTTTCAGATGCTTATGCAATTCTCTTAAATAGGAGCAGGAGTAGCCCATCTGGCCCCTCAAGCCTGCTCCACCATTCAATAAGATCATGGCTAATCCTCACACTCTGTGTGAATCTGTCTCCACCACGCTCTCAGACAGTACATTTCAGATCCTAACCACTCGCTGTGTGAAAAGATTTAAGACATTGTTGGTTCTTTTGGCAATAACCTTTGGTTCTCATTCCCTATCACTGGGGATAATTTCTTTCCTTCTACTCTTGTCCATGTCCTTCATGATTTTGAACACTTATCAAATCCACTTGCAACCTTCTCTCGAAGTAGACCTACCTGACCTTCTGCAATCTATCCACGTTGCTTAAGTTCCTCACCCTTAGAACATAGAACATTACAGCGCAGTACAGGCCCTTCGGCCCTTGATGTTGCACCGGCCAGTGGACCCTCTAACCTAAACTATTCCAATATCATCCATATGCCTATCCACCGAACATTTGAATGCCCCCAAAGTAGGCGAGTCCACAACTGCTGCAGGCAGGGCATTCCACGCCCTCACCACCCTCTGTGTGAAGAACCTGCCTCTGACATCCGTCCTATAACTACCACCTCTTAATTTAAAGTTATGTCCCCTCGTGTTGGTCATCACCATCCGAGGAAAAAGGCTCTCACTATCCACCCTATCCAATCCCTTGATCATCTTATACGCCTCAATTAGGTCACCGCGTAACCTTCTTCTCTCTAATGAAAATAACCTCAGGTCCCTCAGCCTTTCCTCATAAGGCCTTCCCACCATACCAGGCAACATCCTGGTAAACCTCCTCTGCACCCTTTCCAATGCTTCCACATCTTTCTTATAATGCGGCGACCAGAACTGTACGCAATACTCCAAGTGCGGCCGCACCAGAGTTTTGTACAGTTGTAACATAACCTCACGGCTCCTAAATTCAATCCCTCTACCAATAAAAGCTAACACACCGTACACCTTCTTAACAACTTTATCAACCTGGGTGCCAACTTTCAAAGAGCTATGTACTTGTACCCCAAGATCCCTCTGCTCGACAACACTATTAAGGGTCCTTCCATTAGCCCTACATTTCATATGCCTGTTATTCCTACCAAAGTGAATCACCTCACACTTATCCGTATTGAATTCCATTTGCCACCTCATGGCCCAGCTCTGCAACCTAACTAACATCCATCCTCGCTGTCTACAACTCCCCCCACTTTGGTATCGTCAGCAAATTTACTAATCCAACCCTCTACACCCTCATCTAGGTCATTTATAAAAATGACAAACAGCAGTGGCCCTAAAACAGATCCTTGAGGTACACCACTTGTAACTGCACTCCAGGTTGAATATTTCCCATCAACCACCACCCTCTGTCTTCTATCAGCTAGCCAATTCCTAATCCAAACTGCTAAATCACCTTCAATCCCATGCATCTGCACTTTCTGCAGTAGCCTACCATGGGGAACCTTATCAAACGCTTTGCTAAAATCCATATACACTACATCAACTGCCTTACCCTTATCTACCTCTTTGGTCACCTCCTCAAAAAACTCAATAAGGTTTGTGAGGCACGACCTACCCTTCACAAAACCGTGCTGACTATCCCTAATCAATTTATTTCTCTCTAGATGCTTATAAATCCTATCCCTTATAATTCTTTCCAAGACCTTGCCCACAACAGAAGTCAGGCTCACCGGTCTATAATTTCCAGGATGGTCCCTACTCCCCTTTTTGAACAAAGGGACAACATTTGCCATCCTCCAGTCTTCCGGCACTATACCTGTAGCTAACGACGACATGAAGATCAAAGCCAAAGGCTCTGCAATCTCCTCTCTAGCCTCCCAGAGAATCCTAGGGTAAATCCCATCTGGCCCAGGGGACTTATCAATTTTCATACCCTCAAGATTCGCTAACACCTCCTCCTTATGAACCTCAATCCTGCCCAGTCTACAACCTGGTATCGCAGTATTCTCCCCGACAACACTGTCTTTCTCCTGACGAAAAATACTCATTCAGTGTCTCTCCTATCTCCTCAGGCTCCACGCACAACTTCCCACTGCTATCTCTGACTGGCCCTAATCTTGCCCTAACCAATCTTTTATTATTTATATACCTGTAAAAAGCTTTAGGATTCTCCTTAATCCTATCCGCCAAAGTCTTCTCGTGTCCTCTTCTAGCTCTTCTCAACTCCCTCTTTAGCTCCTTCCTGGCTGATTTATAGCTCTCCAGTGCCCTAACTGAGCCTTCACATCTCATCATTATATAAGCCTCCTTCTTCCTCTTCACCAGAGATTCAACTTCCCTAGTACACCATGGTTCCCTCACTCGACCACTTCCTCCCTGCCTGGCAGGTACATAAACATAGAACATTACAGCGCAGAACAGGCCCTTCGGCCTTCGATGTTGCGCTGACCAATTAGGAACAAGCAATGACCCTCTAACCTAAACCATTCCCTTTTCGTCCATAAACTTATCTATTACCTCTTAAACGCCACCAAACTCGGCGCATCTACAACTGATGCAGCCAATTCATATTCATTAGGACATGCAGAAGCTGTTCCTTAAATATGCTCCACATTTCAGATGTCCCCAGCCCCTGCAATTTCCTGCTCCACCCTATGCATCCTAAATCTCTCCTAATAGCCTCATAATTACCTTTCCCCCAGCTATAACTACTGTTATTCGGTACGTGCCCATCCCTTTCCATCACTAAGGTAAACGTAACCGAATTGTGGTCACTATCACCAAAGTGCTCACCCACCTCCAAGTCTAACACCTGGTCTGGTTCATTACCCAATACCAAATCCAATATAGCCTCACCTCTTGTTGGCCTATCTACATACTGAGTCATGAAACCTTCCTGCACACATTGAACAAAAACTGACCCCTCTAACGTACTCGAACTATAGCTTATTCGGCGCAGAAACATGCCCTTCGCCTTCGATGTGCGCCGACCAATTAAAAAAAGCAATGAACCCCTCTAACCTAACCATTCCCTTTTCATCCTAAACTATCCACTGACCTCTTAAATGCCCCCAAACTTGGCGCAATCTACAACTGCAGCAGCAGGGCATTCCTAACCCTTACCAACCTCTGGTAAAGAACCTACCTCTGACATCCATCCTATACTACCACCCCTTATTAAAGCTATGTCCCTCGTGACTAGCTCTTCTCCATCCTAGGAAAAAAGGCTATCACTGTCCCCTATCCTAAACCTCTAATCATCTTATATGTTTCAATAAGTCTCCTCTTAGCCGCCTCCTTTCTAACGAAAACAACCTCAAATCCCTCAACCTCTCCTCATAAGACCTGCCCTCCATACCAGGAAACATCCTGGTAAACCTCCTCTGTACCCTCTCCAATGCCTCCACATCTTTCTTGTAATGTGGGGACCAGAACTGCACACAATACTCCGAGTGCGGCCGCACCAGAGTTTTGTACAGTTGCAACAGGACGTTGCGGCTCCGAAATTCAATCCCCCTACCAATAAAAGCCAAGACTCCATATACCTTCTTAACAACCTTATTGACTTGATTACCAACTTTCAGGGACCTATGCACATATACACCTAGATCCCTCTGTTCATCAACACTATTAAGAGTCCTACCAATAGCCCTACACTCTACACGTTTGTTATTCCTGCCAAAGTGAATTACCTCACACTTTTCTGCATTAAACTCCATTTGCCACCTCTCAGCCCAACTCTGCAACTTGTCCAAGTCTCTCTGCAAACTATAACACCCCTCTTCACTGTCTACCACTTCTCCAACTTTGGTGTCATCTGCAAATTTGCTAATCCATCCTTCTATACCCTCATCCAGATCATTTATAAAAATTACAAACAGCAGTGGCCCCAAAACAGACCCCTGAGGTACACCACTTGTAACCGAACTCCATGATCAGTGACTCCAGGGTCACTGCTTGTTCCTAATTGGTCGGCGCAACATCAAAGGCCGAAGGGCCTGTTCTGCGCTGTAATGTTCTATGTTCTATGATGAATAATTTCCATCAACCACCACCCTCTGTCTTCTATCAGCCAGCCAATTCCTGATCCAATTAGCTAAATCACCCTCAATCCCATACATCTGCATTTTCTGCAGAAGCCTTCCATGGGCAACCTTATCGAACGCCTTACTAAAGTCCATATATACCACATCAACCGCCTTACCCCCATCCACCTCTTTAGTCACTTTTTCAAAAAACTCAATGAGGTTAGTAAGGCACGACCTACCCTTCACAAAACCATGCTGACTATCCCCAATCAATTCGTTTCTCTCTAAATAACTATAAATCCTATCCCTAATAATTCTCTCCAACACTTTGCCCACAACAGAAGTAAGACTCACTGGCCTATAATTCCCCAGAAAGTCTCTATTCCCCTTCTTGAACAATGGGACAACATTCACTATCCTCCAGTCTTCCGGCACTATACCTGTATATTTTTGTTTGTTCATCCTTGGAAACACTGTGCCCAGGACTGGATGCAATTCTCTAGCTGAGGCCAAACTTGGATTTTATAAACTAGTATTTTATCATTTTCTTGCTTTTGTGTTCTACGCCTCTACAAAACCCCAGGGGCTTTCTTTATTAACCACTTCAATTTGTCCTGCCAATGATTTGGCACTTACACCCTCAGGGACCTGTGTCCTGCACCTTCTTTAGAATTGTATCACTTCACATTTCCCTGCAATCAATTCATTCTGCCACATGGCCACCCATTTTGTTAACTGGTGTTCTTTTGAAGTTTATCAATATCCACTTCAGTTCACAATGTGTGCAAACTTTGTCATTTGAATATTTTGAATCTGTGCCTTGTATATCCAAGCCCAGTTCATTAATAAACATTAAGAAGAACAGGCACCCTCGTACTAATTCCCAGGAACATCACTGTCCACTTCCGCCAGTGTGAAAAACAACCATTTCCCACCATTTGGCTAAACGTCCCATCCACTGCCCTGTCTCGTTTATTCTACAGGCTTCAATTTGGTCGACAAGCTAGTGCGGCACCTTTTATCACCACATTCCCCTCGTCAACCCCCTGTAAGGTCATCAAAAAACTCAGTAGGTCAAACATGATTTCCCCTGAACATGCTGGCATTCCTGAATTCATCCACAATTGTTGAAATGATGATTAATTTTGTTCTGAATGCTTTTCCACTCTCCAGGTTAAACTGCAGTTTATGCTTTTATTCTCTTGTGAGCGAGGGAGTAATATTTGCAATTTCTCTGGCATGCCTGCATAAGGAAGACTAAGATCATAGCCAGTGTCTCTGCAGTTTCAACCCTCACTTGATCCAAACATAGCGACTTATCAGCTTTGCAGTCAGTCTAAAACTTTTTTATTAATTAAATTAATTGTAAACCCCAAAAGAAAGGGGAAACAAAGGTGACAAGGTGGCACAGTGGTTATCACTGCTGCCTCTCGGCACCAGGGATCCAGGTTCAATTCCAGCCTCAGGTCACTGCATATGCGGAGTTCTTATGATCTTCTGTGTTTGCGTGGGTTTCTTCCGGGTGCTCTGGTTTCCTCCCACACGACAACAATGTGTGGGTTAGATGGATTGGCTGTGGTGAATGTGCGAGGTTACAGGAATAGGGGACAGGACCTGGGTAAAATGCTTTGTCAGAGAGCTGGTGAAGACACTCGATGGGCCTTTTCTGCAGCATAGGGATTGTATGATGAACATTATTCATGAGCAGTTAACTGAAGGGATTGCTGTTAACTTTCTGAGGATGGTGACTATCTTACCCGCAGGTTGATAGCTGATGATAATCGGAAGAGCAGGCGCACTAATACACCATTCTCAAAGCTGCGAATGGGCTGCAACTCAGGGTCCCCCTGGTATTCAATCTCAAACCTTCGGAGTCCATTTATAATCTGCAAATAAACACAATTCAGTACACCCACAGACAGTGGTACACATGGCAGACTATCCCAGTACACCCACAGACAGTGGTACACACGGCAGACTATCCCAGTACACCTACAGTCAGTGGTATACACGGCAGACTATCCCAGTACACCCACAGTCAGTGGTACACACAGCAGACTGTCCCGCTACACCCACAGGCAGTGGTACACACGGCAGACTGTCTCAGTACACACATGCAGACAGTGGTACACACGGCAGACTATCCCAGTACACCCACAGACAGTGGTACGCATGGCAGACTATCCCAGTACACCCACAGACAGTGGTACACACGGCAGACTATCCCAGTACACCCACAGACAGTGGTATACACGGCAGACTATCCCAGTACACCCACAGTCAGTGGTACACACAGCAGACTGTCCCGCTACACCCACAGGCAGTGGTACACACGGCAGACTGTCCCAGTATACCCACAGACAGTGGTACACACAGCAGACTGTCCCGCTACACCCACAGGCAGTGGTACACACGGCAGACTGTCTCAGTACACACATGCAGACAGTGGTACACACGGCAGACTGTCCCAGTATACCCACAGACAGTGGTACACACAGCAGACTGTCCCAGTACACACACACAGACAGTGGTACACACAGCAGACTGTCCCACTACACCCACAGACAGTGGTACATACAGCAGACTGTCCCAGTACACACCAACAGACAGTGGTACACACGGCAGACTGTCCCAGTACACCCACAGACAGTGGTACACACAGCAGACTGTCTCACTACACCCACAGACAGTGGTACACACAGCAGACTATCCCAGGGAGAGGGAGCACCAACAGAATCTGCATCTCTGTGACCGTCAATGAGAAGATTCTATCTGTTCCTCCCAGTTCCATCTATTGTAGGATTTTTTGCTGTGTTCTCCCCTCAGTGTGCAATCCTGTTTCACACACGGTCATTGTCTGATATATCTTACTCTCCCCAGCACTGAGATCAAATGTCACTCCCTTCCTGTTGGCCTGGCCAAGTTGAGTTTACAGAACACCAAGCGTAGGCTACGATTTTCCTGGATAAATTAAGAGCTACTGGGGGAGTTCCATGTTTTCAGATCTTAAGACCATTGCTAAGAGGAGTGATGAAGCTCCCTGTCTCCCTCTAATCTAGCATTGGGCCAGATTGTATTCTGAAACTGGAATTCACCCAAAGACAACGTGGAAAGCAGAAAAATGGAGTTATGAGACCCCCTGCACTGGCTCAGTGCTTAGAAACCACTCCTGCTGCCTCTTCCACACTGAACAAGAACCACTCCTGAAGTATCTGCTCTTTAAGAGAATAAACTGCACCCAGAGAAACTGGGGAAACCCACAAACACTGAAAGCCCCAACTCCAACCAGGCTCTCACTTGCTGTGAACACACCAGAGATAAGTCTGCACCGACGTACCTGGTACCTGCCCAGCTGGGTCAGGATCAGCCCGTTCTCTCCCGGAATACAGTCGGGCATTTGGTGTCTCCCATTTTCTTCGCTGGTCACTCCCACATTAGTTGCCACAGATGGCAGGTGTGGCGTGCTGAGCTGTGGAGGGTCGATATCAAGTTTCATCATTGGACGTGTTACCAAGTCACTCAGTTATCACGTTCAGTGCTGTGAATTCTTCGACTTTTGTTTATATTTTGGAAGTTTGAAGATAGGCTCTGTATTGCGTCTGGAGGGGCTTGCTGTGGTTGTTTTTGGGAAGGTGTGTGTTTGCGCTAGGGAAGGAAACTGAGTTTACCAGCTCCCCGGGGAATGGTCTATAACCATTCAACATTAGAGAGATGCTTTTCTGCCAACTCATTCAGATTAAGGGGATCAGTATGATTGTTAGGAAGTTCCTTACCTTCAAAAATGGTAAGTGTTAGAAAAGTAGGTCTGGCAGCGTCTAAAATGGTTCCAGCCTCTCTGTGACTGAGTGTGGAAGAGTCATATTGAACTTGTTTCTCACTCCTCAGATGCTGCCAGAGCTTTTCCAACATTTTTTTTTTGTTTTTTTTATGATGACAAGGTAATGGCAGTGACCGATTTATCAATCTTCCACGAATCCCTCCTGCTCTATTCAGGCAATATTACTGTTTCAAAGTTTCATTTTTGGCCAGCAATGGATTATTTCAGGAATCTCAGATAGTTCACTACGTGGTATGTTAAATCTCCAGGGCTGCTGAGGCACTGTGACAGGGCAGTACTACCATCTAAAGGCAACAGATGCACAGGAATACAAACACTCCCTCCGTGATCCCCCTCTGAGTCACTCACCATCCCGACTTGGAAATATATCGCTGTTCCTTCACTATCACTGGAACTCTCTAACAGCACAGTAGGTGTACCTACACCTCCGGCACTGCAGCAGTGCAAAGCTGCAGCCTACCACCACCTTCTCACAGGCAATTGAGGATGGATAATTAAAGGTGGCTTAGTCAGAAAAGCTCACATCCAAATAAGTGTCTTAAAAAACTCCTGAATAGATCAACATCAGAGGCTGGTGGAGAGACTCTCTGAATGTTCTCTATTCTGTTTTATGTTTCTGGAACTGGGAGGTAGATCTATGATATCAACATCAGGCAGGTTGTTGGATCAGGCCCCTCCACGTGAAAGGAGTTAGACACCCTGAAACTACTTCTGCAGAGTTTGGCTGCTTTGATGGACATTCTGTTTAATTATGAAAATCCTTTCCAAATGTGTCTTTTGTATCAGTCTGAATTCAAAAGATAGAAGGGCAATGGGGCTGGTGGACAGGCGCTAAGAGAGAGAGAAGGGCAATGGGGCTGGTGGACAGGCCCTGAGAGAGAGAGAGAAGGGCAATGGGGCTGGTGGGCAGGCCCTGAGAGAGAGAGAAGGGCAATGGGGCTGGTGGACAGGCCCTCTGAATGTTCTCTAATCTGTTTTATGCTCTGGGACTAGGAAGTGGCTCCATAAGATCAAACCTTTTCATGTGTCCACAGTCCAGAGGAAAAGCAGATTAAGTGTTTTTCTTGTTTTTGGGAAGTTCTACAATCTAAATCTGACTCTATGATGCCAGATGTAACAATTCAAGCTGAATTGTAGTTTCTCAGCACTGAGTGAGAGATTTGGAAAAACATATCACTGTTCAGGTCCTGTAGACCATCACAGAATCTTAAAGCACAGTTCAAAGGGCAAGGGAGACTTTGCTGGTAAATTTTGTTGTTCTACAATGTATGAGGAAGGAGCCTGAATCACAATCTGAGTTAGGCAAATTGGGCTGTTTTCCTTAGAAAGACATAGACTTAGAGGAGATCTAATAGAGGTGTACAAGATTATGAGGGGTATAGATAGAGTAAACAGGATTAAGCTTTTTCCTAGAACGGACTCAAATAGCACAAGGGGTCACGGGCTTAGGGTGAGGGGGGTAAGGTATAATTTGGATGCTAGAGGGAGTTTTCTCACACAGAGGGTGGTGGGGGTATGGAATGCGCTGCCAAGTAAAGTGGTGGAGGCAGGTACTCTGGAGTTATTTAAGAAATACTTAGATGGGCACATGAACAGAATGGAATGGAGGGGTATAGAAAACTGATTTAAAATAGGGATCATGAGCCTTGGGAGTCCCTGGGAAGTGTGCAAATAGATGATGATATTGATGTACTTGTTTTTATCCTACAGGTGCTTTGGTCCACCTTATTGTCTAACAAGGGGCATACACGCGATGGGTCGTGAGAGGGCTGCTCTTGGATTTTTTTTCGAGTATCCTAGTGCTTCACGTCGTTAGTGTACGCTTGACCTGGACCATTTGATGGGCAACACGACAGCTCAGTGACTATCGCTGTGCTGTGCAGATACATGGATTTGGGCCTGTGTCTGTGGGAGTTTGCGCATTCTCCCCGTGCTTGCGTGGGTTTCTCCGGGTGCTCCGGTTTCCTCCCACATCCCAAAGATGTGCTCTTAGGCTAAATGGCAAAACAAATTCTCCCTAAATTGTCTCAAATTTGGTTTTTAATCCATAGATCTATAAACATAGACAGGGATCATGGTTAGAGGTGAGAACATCGGGGTGGTGGCGAGGGCTCGTTGGGCCAAAGGGCCTGTTTCCCATGCTGTTTTGTTCTTTGAACAGAGGAAGAACGAGCCTGAGCATGTGACAGAGCGAGATTGTGTCCTGAGCAAAGGCCAGCGTCAATCAAACAGTCAAAATGTCAGCCTTACCTTGAACACATGACACAAGTACTCCAGTGACCTTTCCAAATACTCATCGGTTTTCCGGATCTCATCGGGTCCCAAGTCATCCAGATCACTGCCTCCGTAAGCAGAAGTATTGAAATCATAGGGAGACAGGCCTAGGAAGGACATGAGTGAGTGTCCTGTCAACTGCTCAGCGCTATGATCAGAGATGGATTTAGCAGTCTGCTTGGCCTGCGCTATTAACTGTGCCAGTTTCAGTACCTGCAGGAAAAGGAGCCAATATGCAGAAATGTAACTGTTCCATTCAATCTCACCATTTACCTGAGTCTTATCCATCACCTTCCCACAGCCTTGCCCCCACTGCTCCCCTTCACCCAACCCTCCCTGGCCTCACTCACCTTCACCGGCTCCCAGATCAATAACAGTTCCATTGTAAAATTCTCAGCCTCGTGTTTAAATTCCTGATGTGGGGATGCTGGCTTGGACTGGGGTGAGCTCAGTAAATCCCTGCACAGCCTTGCATCACCCGTCCCCATTTCTGTAATCTCCTCAACACTCTGCAATGTTTGAGTTCCTCTAATTATGGTTCCTCTAATAATCCCTATTTCAATCACTATCACAGTTAGCCATGCCCTTAGCTATCTGGGCCCTAAGCTCTGGAATTCCCTCCTTAAACCTCTCACTGCTCTTCTAAGACTCTCCTCAAAGCCCAATACTTTGATCAAGTTTTGGTCAGTCTGCCTAATACCTCAGCTGGTTCAATGCCCCATTTTGTCTGATATTCTCTTCTGGAACATTGGGACATCTACATTAAACAGGTAATGTAAAGCTTAAAAAAAAAATCACAACTGTAAAGAACAGGCAAGGTCAGTACCCCGTCTGACAGTGAGCCAAAGTGCTGGAACCCAGCTCCCCATTTCCAATCGGTCCTGAAAGAAAGGCACAATGTGATGGTAAGAAGGTCCCTCAAAGAGAGCCTGAATATCAGGTAGTCACCATGGACCTCATTCGCCATCAGTGCCAGCCAAGACACTTACCCAGAGGGAACCAGTACCACTGGGTAGAGGACTGGGTTCTCAGATCAGTGCCTCTGGGATCTGTTCCCAATGTGTACCCAGTGAGAACAGTACCTCTGTGCCTTCAGGGAGTTTGGAGCAGAAAATCTGTTCTCTTCTCCCCACCACCCACAACTCTATCCCACAGCACCTGAGTTCAATGTACCAGTGTAACTTTTCACTCCGTACACAAGTGCATACTAAAGGAGGGTGAAGTCTCAGCAGCTTTATACTCACCAAGTTCCTGACTTCGACCCCAAACATCTGTGTGTACACACAATCCTGCCCCTCCAGGTTGTACACATGACTTTTCACTCGGAAGGATGAATCTGCCACCGGGGAGTGCCACAGTGACATGAAGCTGCTGCTGAAGTTCGGGGATGCGTACACACGATGCTGTCTCGGATGGTGCATGGGATCAGGCTCCAGGAACAAGCGCTCAGCTATTGGAAAACAACGGAGGGTTTACACAGACAGAGAAAGTAAAACTGCTAGCTGCAAATATCTGGGATAATTAGTGAGCTGAGGCTCACTGGCACTCAGTCCAAATTTAGAGGCTTGAACACAGACACTCAGACTTGGCACTGAGGGAGCCTTGCACCATGCAGTGTCGGGGGGGGAAGGGAGTACTGAGGGACAGCTGCGCCGTCGGGAGGAGGGAGTACAAAGAACAAAGAACAAAACAGCACGGGAAACAGGCCCTGCGGCCCAACAAGCCCGCGCCGCCACCCCGATGTTCGCCATCTCTACCCGTGATCCCTGTCCATGTTTATAGATCTATGGATTAAAAACCAGATTTGAGACAATTTAGGGAGAATTTGTTTTGCCAATTAGCCGAAGAGCACATCTTTGGGATGTGGGAGGAAACCGGAGCACCCGGAGAAAACCCACGCAAGCACGGGGAGAATGCACAAACTCCCACAGACACAGGCCCAAATCCATGTATCTGCACAGCACAGCGATAGTCACTGAGCTGTCGTGTTGCCATTAAATTGTCCAGGTCAAGCGTACAAACGATGTGAAGCACTAGGATACTCTCGAAAAAGATCCAAGAGCAGCCCTCTCACAACCATCGTGTGTATGCCCTCGTTAGACAACAAGGTGGACCAAAGCACCTGTAGGATAAAAACAAGTACATCAATATCATCATCTATTACACACTTCCCAGGGACTCCCAAGGCTCATGATCCCTATTTTAAATCAGTTTTCTATACCCCTCCATTCCCATTCTGTTCATGTGACCATCTAAGTATTTCTTAAATAACTCCAGAGTGCCTGCCTCCACCACTTTACTTGGCAGCACATTCCATACCCCCACCACCCTCTGTGTGAAAAACTCCCTCTAGCATCAAATTATACCTTACCCCCCTCACCCTAAGCCCATGACCCCTCGTGTTATTTGAGTCCATCCTAGGAAAAAGCTTAACCCTGTTTACTCTATCTATCCCCTTCAAATCTTGTACACCTCTATCAGATCTCCTCTAAGTCTACGTCTTTCTAAGGAAAACAGTCCCAATTTTCTCCTCTTAACTCAGACCTTCCATACCAGGCAGCATCCTGGTAAACCTCCTCTGCACTCTCTCCAGAGTCTCCACGTCCTTCCGGTAGTAAGGCGACCAGAACTGGACGCAGTATTCCAAATGAGGTCTAACCAACGTTTTATACAACTGCAACATTAAAGGCCAACTCTTGTACTCTATACCCATTCCTATAAAGGCTAGCATACTATATGCTTTCTTCACAATCTTCTCCACTTGCTCTGCCACCTTCAGAGACTTGTTCACCTGCACCCCCAGGTCCCTCTGCGTTTCTATACTCTTAATAGGTCTACCCTTTATCATATACCTCCCCCCTACATTCTTTCTCCCAAGTACTGAGGGAGTGCAGTGCTATCGGGGGGAGGGAGTACTGAGGGATGGTGCGCTGTTGGGGAGAGGGAGTACGGAGGGAGCGCTGCGCCGTCGGGGGAAGTAGTACTGAAGGAGTGCAGTGCTATCGGGGGGAAGGAGTACTGAGGGATGGTGCGCTGTCGGGGAGAGGGAGTACTGAGGGAGTGCAGTACGTTCGGGGGGAGGGATAAGGGTATGAGGGTGCGCTGCGCTGTTGGGGAGAGGGAGTACTGAGGGATCCTTGCACCATGCGCCGTCGGGGGGAGGGAGTACTGAGGGAGCGCAGTGCTACTGGGGGAAGGAGTACTGAGGGAGGGCTGCGCCGTCGGGGAGAGGGAGTACTGAGGGAGGGCAGTGCCTTCGGGGGGAGGGAGTACTGAGGGAGCGCAGTGTATTTGAGGAGAGGGAATACTGAGGGAGGGCTGCGCTGTCGGGGAGAGGGAGTACTGAGGGAACGCAGTCCTGTGGGGAGGGAGTACTGAGGGAACGCAGTCCTGTGGGGAGGGAGTACTGTGCTGTGGGGAGGGAGCGCAGTGCTATCGGGGAGAGGGAGTACTGAGGGAGGGCAGTGCTATCGGGGAGAGGGAGTACTGAGGGAGCGCTGCACTGTCGAGGGGAGGGAGTACTGAGGGAGCGCAGTGCCGTGGGAAGGGAGTACTGAGGGAGCGCAGTGCTATCGGGGAGAGGGAGTACTGAGGGAGGGCAGTGCTATCGGGGAGAGGGAGTACTGAGGGAGGGCAGGGCTATCGGGGAGAGGGAGTACTGAGGGAGCGCAGTGCTATCGGGGAGAGGGAGTACTGAGGGAGCACAGTGCTGTGGGGGAGAGGGAGTACTGAGGGAGCACAGTGCTGTGGGGGAGAGGGAGTACCGAGGGAACGCAGTGCTGTGGGGGAGAGGGAGTACAGAGAGAACTTGTTGAAACTTAAGATCTCGAGGAGACACGATATGGTGAATTGCCCTTGGGGGTAAAGAGGTGGGGTAAAGAGAGAGAGAGAGACTCAAATTGGGTGACGCTGTAAACACAAGGGGTCTATTTAAGATAGAACAAAGAACGAACAAAGAACAGCGGAGGTGAGAAAAATATTTTTCCTCCTCGGTAATTGTGAGTCTGTGGAACTCTCTTCCACAGATAGAAGGGGAAGGGTGAACAGATATTTTTAAGGCAGAGACAGATAAACTCTTGACTAATAATTAAAAGGTTATCAGGGTAGTGGGATCACAATGAGATCAGGATAGAGTGGGCTCAATGTGCTACTGATTCTAATTCTTATGTTTCTCCTCACAGCAGATTTATCCACATGAAGGAGTTGGGCTTTGGCTGATCTGAAGGAATGCCGGAATGGTCCTGGAGTTGGGAATAGCAAGCTCTTCACATTGTTATGGTATTACAATCAATCTCACCTTCCTTGATCATCTCAGCCAGGTTAGGCTGACTGTACACCTTGGCCACTCGGTACACCATCAGCGCGTTCTTCGGGCTGACGAGATCGGTGCGTAAAGCTCGATTGAGAAAGCCTTGGAAGAGCTTTGTGTACATCAGCAGGTTTTCCTGCACAAACGGTGCCCTGTGACACAGAATGAAGAAGGGTTCAGACTCAGATCTAATGGAGCAGGCAACAAGTCGCATCGGTTTTACATTATGACTATTTAAACATGGAGGCACACCCCAAACTCAATGTCTTCACAAAGATAGCTGTGAAAGTCAATGAAGCACACGATACTTAATGACCACTCTGACGACTATATCCATGCTAGCACTTCAATTAAAGAAGCTACTCTCATCCCATGTATTCTTTGTCAATACATACTCAATTTATTGTTAAAATTAACTTTACAATTTCTTCCTCAATGCTCTCACATTCTAATAAGACAATTCCCCATTTGCTCTTGCAATGGAGAATCTTCTGTCTCTTTCTTACTGATTCCACCACCACTGGGGACATCTTTTCACTATTTAATCTCAAAACTGGATTAATTTTGGACCCCTCCACTTAATGCATCATACAAGATCATTGGGATTTTACCTGGCAGAGAAAGGAGGAAGCAGAGAGGAAACAGTGAGTCTGAGCAATTACAATGGCCCAATGAGGGACTGAAATGAGATCTTAGCAACTTTGAAATACAGCATAATGATCACTGTCAGCAAACAAGCCCTCAGTCAATAATACTGAAAATACAAAAAACAAGGTTGACTGCAGTAATGCCTTTCAAATAAAACATGACTTGTTTAAGTACAGAATCCTTTAGATTCAAACCTTTTTTCATTGACTCCCATTAAAGATAGTTCCAACTTTTCAAACTCAATTCACATCTAGAATTCAACCACTCATTCTCCAAACTCACATGTTGCATCAGGAAAATAGAACATTTAAAGTAACAAATCCATGTCAGACTTACCACCCAGGCAAGCAAACAGATTTATATTAATCTACTGTTCCCACATCTGTTGGGAAAAGCCTGTTCACCAAACCACTTTCCCACTGTCCAGAACTCAAATATACTTCCCTCCTCACTCCTCTTGGGTGAAAGGCAAATTGCCAAAACAAATTTGGTGTACTGATCTTAAAAATGACTGTTTATTGTTTGAACATAGAACAATACAGCACAGAACAGGCCCTTCGGCCTTCGATGTTGTGCCGACCAAAATAAAAAGCAATGCCCCTCCTAACTAAACCATTCCCTTCTCATCCATATACTTATCAACTAACCTCTTAAACGCCACCAAACTTGGCGCATCTACAACAGCTGCAGGCAGGGCATTCCACTCCCTAATCACTCTTTGAGTAAAGAACCTACCTATGATATCCGTCCTATAACTCATACCCCTTAATTTAAAGCTGTGTCCCCTCGTGCTAGCTTTCTCCATCCTAGGAAAAAGGCTATCACTGTCCACCCTATCTAAACCTCTAATCATCTTATATGCTTCGATAAGGTCTCCTCTTAGCCGCCTCTTTTCTAACGAAAACAACCTCAAATCCCTCAGCCTCTCTTCATAAGACCTGCCCTCCATACCAGGCAACATCCTGGTAAACCTCCTCTGTACCCTCTCCAATGCTCCACATCTTTCTTATAATGCGGGGACCAGAACTGCACACAATACTCCAAGTGCGGCCGCACTAGAGTTTTGTACAGCTGCAACATTATGCTGCGGCTCCTAAATTCAATCCCCCTACCAATAAAAGCTAAGACTCCATAAGCCTTCTTAACAACTTTATCCACTTGACTGCCTACTTTCAGGGATCTATTGACACATACACCAAGATCCTTCTGTTCCTCAACACTATTAAGAGCCCTACCATTAGCCCTATACTCTACACATTTATTGTTCCTGCCAAAGTGCATTACCTCACACTTTTCCACATTAAACTCCATTTGCCACCTCTCGGCCCAGCTCTGCAACTTGTCCAAGTCACTCTGTAAACTATAACACCCTCTTCACTATCTACCACTCCACCGACTTTAGTGTCATCTGCAAATTTACTGATCCATCCTTCAATACCCTCATCCAGATCATTTATAAATATTACAAACAGCAGGGGCCCCAAAACAGACCCCTGAGGTACACCACTTGTCACCGAACTCCACGATGAATATCTCCCATCAACCACCACCTCTGTCTTCTATCTGCTAGCCAATTCCTAATCCAATTAGCTAAATCACCCTCTATCCCATACATCTGCATTTTCTGCAGAAGTCTTCCATGGGCCACCTTATCAAACGCCTTACTAAAGTCCATATATACCACGTCAACCGCCTTACCCCCATCCACCTCTTTGGTCACTTTTTCAAAAAACTCAAATGAGGTTAGTAAGGCACGACCTACCCTTCACAAAACCATGCTGACTATCCCAATCAATTCATTTCTCTCTAAATAACTATAAATCCTATCCCTAATAATTCTCTCCAATACTTTGCCCACAACAGAAGTAAGACTCACTGGCCTATAATTCCCTGGAAGGTCTCTCTTCCCCTTCTGAAACAATGGGACCACATTCGCTATCCTCCAGTCCTCCGGAACCACACCCGTAACCAACGAGGACCTGAAGATCAGAGCCAGAGGCTCTGCAATCTCCTCTCTTGCCTCCCAGAGAATCCTAGGGTAAATCCCGTCCGGCCCAGGGGACTTATCCAACTTCAAAACCTCGAGAATTTCTAACACATCCTCCCTATCTACTACAATACTCCCCAATTTGCAACCCTGTACCTCAGTGCTCTCCACAGCTACATTTCCAGCACTCTGCGGGAATACCGAAGAGAAATATTTATTCAGTGCCTCACCAATCTCTTCAGGCTCCACGCACAACTTCCCACTGCTGTCTATGACTGGCCCTAATCTTGCCCTAACCAATCTTCTATTCTTAACATATCGAAAGAAAGCTTTAGGATTAAATCGAAAGAAAGCTTTAGGATTGCTTTAGGTTTGAAGCAAGACAAACTGAAGTGAATTGCTTTTAATAGGAAAAAGGGACTAAGGGAACATGGTCCCAGTCTCTCAAACAGTAAAAATCATAAAATCACGACAGTGCAGAAGGCCATTCGGCCCATTGAGTCTGCACTGACTCTCCAACAGAACATCTCAGCCAGACCTTACCCCTGGGTAAGGGGCAATTTAGCACGGCCAATCGATCTAATCTATACAAAGAACAATACAGCACAGGAACAGGCCCTTTGGCCCCCAAGCCTGCACCAATCATGTATTTCTAACTAGACCATCCGTTTGTATCCCTCTATTTCCAGTCTGTTCATGTGGCTATCTAAATAAGTCTTAAATTATCCTAGCGTATCTGCCTAAACCACCTTGCTTGGTAGCGCATTCCAGGCCCCCACCACCCACTGTGTAAAGTATGTCCCCTGCATATCTGTATTGAACCTTGCCCCCCCCTTAACTTGAACTTGTGACCCCTCGTATTTGTCATTTCTAACCTGGGAAAAAGCTTCAATCAGTTCACTCTATCTACGCCCTTCATAATTTTATAAACTTTTACCTAGTCGCCTCTCAACCTCTGTCTTTCCAGGGAGAACAACCCTAGTTTATTCAACAATCTCATCTCATAGCTAATACCCTCCATATCAGGCAACAGCCTGGTAAACCTTTTTCGCACTCTCTCCAAAGCCTCCATGTCTTTCCAGTAGTGTGGCAACCAGAACTGGATGCAGTATTCCAAACGTGGCCTAAACAGTGTTCTATATAACTGCAACATCACATGCCAACTTTTATACTCTATGCCCGTCCAGTAAAGGCAAGCATGCCATATGCCTTCACCACCTTTTCCAGCTGTGTTGCCACCTTTAAGGATCTGTGGACTTGGACACCCAGGTCCCTCTGTGTGTCTATACTCCTGATGTTCTGCCATTTATTGTATAGCTCCCCTCTGTATTACATCTACCAAAATGCATCACTTTGCATTTGGATCTATCTGGATTAAATTCCATCTGCCATTTCTCTGCCCAATTTTTCAGCCTCTATTTCCTCTGACAACGTTCATCACTATTCGCAACTCCAGCAATCTTTGTGTCAGCCGCAGACTTACTAATCAGACCAGCTACATCATTTTCCAAATCATTTATATATATATCACAAACAGCGGAGGTCCCACTGGTCACAGACCTCCAATCAGAAAAAGACTCCTACACTGCTACCCTCCATGGCCAAGCCAGTTCACCTTTGATCCCGTGAGATATAACCTTTTGCACCAGCCTGCCATGAGGGACCTTGTCAAATGCTTTGCTAAAATCCACGTAGACGACATCCATGGTCCTTCGCTCGTCAATCATTTTGTCACCACCTCAAAAAAACTCAATCAAATTTGTGAGGCATGACCTCCCCTGTACAAAAACATGTTGTCTATCACTAATGAAACTATTCAGTTCTAAATGTGTATATATCCTATCTCTAGAATCTTCTCCAACAATTTCCCTACCATGGACATCAAGCTCACTGGCCGATAATTACCGGGTTATCCTTGCTACCCTTCTTAAATAACGGAAACCACATTTGCTATCCTCCAATCGTCTGGGACCTCACCTGTGTTCAACGAAGAAACAAAGATTTCTGCTAGAGGCCCTGCAATTTCATCTCTTGTCTCTCAGTAATCTGGGACAGATGCCATCTGGCCCTGGGAATTTGTCTACCTTAATGCTTCCTAAAACACCGAACACTTCCTCCCCTGTAATTGTGATTTGTTCTAATGGGTCTACACATCTTCTGAGACATTACCAATCAACATGTCCTTTTCTTTGTGAATACTGATACATTTAGGATCTCATCTACTTCCTTGGGTTCTAAGCGTAATTCCGCTCCTTGGTTCTTGAGAGGTCTGATTCTTTTTCTGATAACCCTCTTGTTCCTAATGTATGTATAAAATGCCTTGAGATTCTCTTTAATCCTGAGTGCCAAGAACAGGATTTTTGCCCTTCCAACTCTGAGTTTTTTTCTACTCTCTCTGTATTCCTCAATTGTTTCATCAGTTTTTAGCTGCCTGGAACTTACGTATGCGTCTTTTTCTTTCTGATTAGACCTACACTTTCCATGGCTCTTGAATCCTACCTTTCCTGTCCTTCCTTTTTACAGGCACTTGCCTGTCCTGCACTCCTATCAATTGCTCCTTAAAAGACTCCCACAAGCCAGATGTGGATTTAACCTCAAACAGCCTCTCCCAATTAACAGCCACCAAATCCTGCCTAATGCGGCTGTAGTCAGCCTTCCTCCAATTCAGCACCTTACCCATAGGACAACACTCATCCTTTTCCATGACTATTTGAAAGTTTAGAGAGTTGTGGTCACTATTTGCCATGCCTTCCCTCACTGAAACTTTGATGACCGGGCTCATTCCCCTGTACGAGGTCCAGTATAGCTCCTTCTCTAGTTGGGCTATCAACATTGTTCCAGAGAACCTTCCTGGACACATTTTGTAAATTCCTCCCTGTCTGGACCCCCAGCCTTAAGAGATTTCTAGTCTATGAGGGAAATTAAAGTCTCCCACTGCAACAACCCTATTTTTTCTACACCTGTCCAGAATCTTCTTACGTATCTGTTCCTCAACTTCCTGTGGGCTGTTGGGAGACCTGTAGGACACCCCAGCATAATGACTGTGCACTTCACAAATCTTTAGAGTGTGGGTGGAAACCGGAGTACCCAAAGGAAACCCACGCAGACACGGAGAATGTGCAAACAAAAGGCCTGGGTCCCTAGCGCTGAGAAGCAGCAGTACAAAGGAAGCTGCTTAAGAGACTGTGAGCATAACACTGGATAGTAAAGAGTGAAGTAAAGATGACTTGAGTCACATTAGAAGCATATGTTCATTTTAACCGTAATCTCATCTCCCATAGTCTGTTATATCTGTGACCTCTGTATGATTTACCATTTGTCTGGTACACTGCGATCCACAGAGTCAATCACGCTGGGTTGTTTCTCTGCTGCATATCGCCAGGGCTGCAGATAGCTAAGCCATGTTTCTAAAACCTGCAGAGACAAATTAAACTATTAACAAAGGGACAAGCAAACAGGTTAGAAACAGAACTTCCTGTCTAATGTGGCCATTTGTGAGCAAAATACACCCGACATTACAATTAGTAATTTTGTTCCTTCAGTTGACTTGTGCCTGAAGATCTTACAAGAGATTCGTCAAAATGAAAACATAACATGGCAACGTACTGTCAAAATGGTAAGAAAGGATCAGCACGGTTCCTATAGGGAACAACTGAAGGTTGTAACAGCTATTTACAATCTATATTAATGCCTTAGATCAAGAACCAGGGAGTAATGTAAGAACATAAGAAATCGGAGCAGGAGTGGGCCATCCAGCCCCTCGAGCCTGCCCCGCCATTCAATAAGATCATGACTGATCTGCAGTGGTTCAGTTCCATTTTCCCGCTTTCTCCCTGTAACCCTTAATTCCCTGGTCAATTAAAAACCTATCCAGTCTTGAATTGAACATATTCAGTGAGGAAACCTCCACCACCTCATCAGGCAGAGAATTCCAAAGATTCACCACCCTTTGCGTGAAGAAATTCCTCCTCAACTCTTTCTAAAACCTGTTTCTAAACCAGGGAGAACCAGGGAGTAATGTAAGAATGTAAGAAATCGGAGCAGGAGTGGGCCATCCAGCCCCTCGAGCCTGCCCCGCCATTCAATAAGATCATGACTGATCTGCAGTGGTTCAGTTCCATTTTCCCGCTTTGTCCCTGTAACCCTTAATTCCCTTGTCAATTAAAAACCTATCCAGTCTTGAACTGAACATATTCAGTGAGGAAACCTCCACCACCTCATCAGGCAGAGAATTCCAAAGATTCACCACCCTTTGCGTGAAGAAATTCCTCCTCAACTCTGATCTGAACCCCCTCCCTCCACCCCGAGGCTGTGCCCTCTTATCCTGCGATCTTTACTAAGCAGGAAGAGTCTCTCAACCTCTACCCTATCCATCCCCCTTCATTATCTTATACGTCTCTATAAGATCCCCTCTCAGCCTTATAAACTCCAAAGAGTACAAACCTAGCCTATTCAGTCTCTCCTCATAAACCAACACCCTCATCTCCGGTATCAGCCTGGTAAACCTTCTCTGCACCCCCTCCAAGGCCAATATATCCTTCCTCGAATGCGGCGACCAAAACTGCAGCCTCACCAGCACCCTATACAACTGCAACAGAACCTCTCTACTTTTATATTCTATCCCCCTACCTATAAAGGCCAAAATTTGCTGATGATACCAAACTAGGTGGAAAGGTACAGCATAGGAAGGGTACAAGAGGCTGCAAAGACATACAGACAGGACAGGCAAGTGGGCAATAAGATGGCCGATAAGAGTATAAATGTAAGGAAGAAGAATAAAAAATTAGATTTTTTTTGTTAAAAAAAAAAGTATGAGATTGAAAGAGTTGATATTGTAATACAAAAATAACAAACCCTTGTTATAACTGTAAAGGTTTTGGTGAGACTATATCTGGAATACAGTGCACAGTTATAGCCCTCACATTTAAGGAAGGATATACTTGCACCAAAGATGGTACAGTGAAGTTTCACCATACTAGTCCCTGGGAAGAGAAGAGGAGATAGATCTTAGGAGGATTCGGGGGGAATAGATCTGAGAAGGACCGCGGTGGGGGGGGGGATAGATATAGATAAGACAGAAGCAGAAAAGCTTTTCTACTGGTGGCTAAAACTAGAACTAGGGAGCATAGCCTCAAAGATAAGAGGAAGCAGATTTAGGACAAAGTTGAGGAGGAACATTTCCATACAAAAAGTTGTGAATCTGTGGAGTTCCCTGCTCAGTGAAGCAGTTGAGGCTACCTCATTGAATATTGTTTAAGGCAAGGATACATAAATTTTCGAACAGTAAAAGAATTGAGGGTTATGCTGAGTGGGTGGGTAAGTGGCGTTGAGTCCACGAAAAGATCAGCCATGATCTTATTGAATGACAGAGCAGGCTCAAGGGGCCAGATGGCCAACTCCTGCTCCTAATTCATATGTTATGTTCTGTGTTGAGACGCTGAATAAATTGGGCTTATATTCTCTGGAGTTTAAGGGTGAGAGCCAACGTCATTGAAACATATAAAATTCTGAAGAGATTTGTTATGGTAGACAGAGATTGTTTCCGCTGGTCAGGGAATCAAATACCCAGTCTCAGGATAAGGGACCAATGATTTATGTCGAGATTGGGAGAAATGGTTTCACTCCAAAGGTTGGAGATCTTTGGAATTCTCTACTCCAGAGGGTTGTGAATGCTTCATTGTTGAATATATTTAAGTCTGGGGTACAGATATTTGGTCTCACAGAATTAAGTGATACGGGGAACAGACAGGAAAAGTTGAAGCCCGAGATTAGCCATGATCGTACTGACCGACGGAGCAGGCATGATGGGCCACATGGTCTACTTCTGCTCCTATTTCTTATATTGGTAGCAGTATACTAGACACACTCAAAGATAACACTGTGGCTGTTAGAATAGTAAAAGTTCAACAATGTTTTAATGTTCAGTAACATTCAAATTTCAGGTACTGGGATAGATGTCAACTTTGACCAAGGCTATCACTTGTTTTATAACATCACACAAAGTGTGGGGTTTACGGAAGGTATTGGTGGTGGAGAGGCAGAGGGAATACCAGTTCACTGAGCTTAAGCAATTGAAGGCTTAAGCTCAATGAACACCACTAGTGGCCACTAAAAGTGAGGAGGAGTGAGTGAACAGAGTGCAGAGGAGCTAAGGTTTTTTGGAAAGTTGTAAGGCTGGAGAGAGGAGATGGGATTTAAAGATGAGAATTTTAAATTGGTTAAACACATTGTAAAATTGCCAGTCAATCTCCCAGCTTTCAAAAATCTCAATAAATATCGGCAAATGCCAACCACTGTGAAATTCACTTCCCAGCATCAGAACATGGCAAAGTTAGAACTTTGGCAAACATTTCAACTAGGAAATCTGGTGCTAGTTACTGCATTTTTATTAGATTAACACAGAATTAACATTCATACAAAAAACTGAGATACTTAGTGAATAAAGCTGTGCTAGATTGTAACATACAGCTCGGAAGGAGGCATCCAGGGGCCAGTGACTGAAACAATGCTGCAGGAATACATAAAGCTTCTGCTGAAAAAAGCACGAAATCACAGCCCTGCAAGAAAATCAAAACAAATTACTCACACGTTAACAAAACAGACATCAGTGTGAAAGGGTGAAAGATAGCACTACAGAAACTACAGTTTAATTGACAGCATCACTTTCTGTAATTCAGCCTGCAACATAACCTCCTCCAACCCAGAGGGTAAAAGACACTGCACACATCACATTGAACCCAAACACAAAAACATTTCCTCTTATTAAATCTATTACCATTATTGATATTGCACCCACGTTTAGAGGTAAAACTAACAACTTCATGGGGCAGTAAGGAATGAACAGCCATGTCACCCACATCCTGATAGTGAATAAAAATGATCAAAGCTAACATTGGAGAGCCATTTGCTTGATAATCCCTTCAATAAACCCAGCCACCATTCCTTTGAATGTTCTAACTTGCCGAGCAAAGCTCTTCCCTCTAGACTCCTGTGACAACGTACTCTGCTGGCTCTCACATCACAGCAATACTAATTTCAGCATTAGATATTTCCCTCTGTTACCCAGCCTGCTCCAAATATTTGTCCCCTTATCTATTTAACATTTAATTTTGCGGCATTAAATTCAAGTATTTAGGTTTAAATTCCTAATTATTTTAAAGAATATTCTGGATTTATTATCCTATCCTATTTATTATCTTGCAGTCCTCATGCGAAATCACTACTCTGGCGACCATTGAACTTCTTCAGCTTTCCTCACTGTGCATCTCCTTTGTGTTTAGATCAGTCTTATTGTTACCTGCTGCCCTGCTTCTGTATTACAAATCTTTTTGGCAAACACACCTCCTCACACCTCCTTTCGATAAGGTGGCCCATGGAAGGCTTCTGCAGAAAATGCAGATGTATGGGATTGAGGGTGATTTAGCTAATTGGATTAGGAATTGTCTAGCTGACAGAAGACAGAGGGTGGTGGTTGATGGGAGATATTCATCGTGGAGTTCGGTGACGAGTGGTGTGCCTCAGGGGTCTGTTTTGGGGCCCCTGCTGTTTGTAATTTTTATAAATGATCTGGATGAGGGTATTGAGGGATGGATCAGTAAATTTGCAGATGACACTAAAGTCGGTGGAGTGGTAGATAGTGAAGAGGGGTGTTATAGTTTACAGAGTGACTTGGACAAGTTGCAGAGCTGGGCCGAGAGGTGGCAAATGGAGTTTAATGTGGAAAAGTGTGAGGTAATGCACTTTGGCAGGAATAATAAATGTGTAGAGTATAGGGCTAATGGTAGGATTCTTAATAGTGTTGATGAACAGAGGGATCTTGGTGTATTTGTGCATAGATCCCTGAAAGTAGGCAGTCAAGTCGATAAGGTTGTTAAGAAGGCATATGGAGTCTTAGCTTTTATTGGTAGGGGGATTGAATTTCGGAGCCGCAACGTCATGTTGCAACTGTACAAAACTCTAGTGCGGCCGCACTTGGAGTATTGTGTGCAGTTCTGGTCCCCACATTATAAGAAAGATGTGGAGGCATTGGAGAGGGTACAGAGGAGGTTTACCAGGATGTTGCCTGGTATGGAGGGCAGGTCTTATGAAGAGAGGCTGAGGGATTTGAGGTTGTTTTCGTTAGAGAGGAGGCGGCTAAGAGGAGACCTTATCGAAGCATATAAGATGATTAGAGGTTTAGATAGGGTGGACAGTGATAGCCTTTTTCCTAGGATGGAGAAAGCTAGCACGAGGGGACACAGCTTTAAATTAAGGGGTGATAGTTATAGGACGGATATCAGAGGTAGGTTCTTTACCCAGAGGGTGGTTAGGGAGTGGAATGCCCTGCCTGCGGCAGTTGTAGATGCGCCAAGTTTGGTGGCGTTTAAGAGGTTAGTTGATAAGTTTATGGAAGAGAAGGGAATGGTTTAGTTTGGAGGGTCATTGCTTTTTTATAATGGTCGGCGCAACATCGAAGGCGGAAGGGCCTGTTCTGCGCTGTAACGTTCTATGTTCACGTGCGGCTCTAACAAGTGTCCAGCATTAACTGATGATAGCCCGGTGGATATATTCCACCATCAGCTCTTTATATCTCCACACAAGATGGAAACATCACTATGCTAGCCAATCAGCAACGATGTGGATGGGCAAATGATTTACTGCTGTTCCAAACCCGGCATTCTGTACCATCTCAGGACTTTTAATGAAAACTTATTATTCAGACATAAGCACATTACACATGATAAATGTGGTTTAAAAACACATGCATTTCCTCCCAAAAAGCTTAATGGTTTATAGACAGTCAGCGAGGAGAAGAGGGATTGCATTAGTCTCCAAAACAGAATTAAATTGACCTATCAACAATTGCTTTTTGTAGCAGAGAATTCCAAACTTCTGCCACAGCAAAATGTTTCCTAATTCTCCTCTGCAAAGATTGGGCTTTAATTTTTGGGCTATGCCTTTGGTCCTAGGCTTACCAACAGTGAAAGCAGTTCCATAAAACATTACAGCACAAACAGGCCTTTTGGCCCTTCTTGTCTGTGCTGAACCATTTTTCTGCCTAGTCCCACCGAACTGCACCTGGACCATATCCCTTCACACTCCTCTCATTCATGAACTTGTCCAAGTTTTTTTTAAATGTTAAAAGTGAGCCTGCATCCACCACTTCATCTGGCAGCTCATTCCACACTCCCAAGCCCCCCCAATATCCCCTTTAAACTTCTCCTTCACCCCTAACCCATGTCTTCTAGTTTTTTTCTCCTCTAGCCTCAGTGGAAAAAGCCTGCTTGCATTTACTCTATCTATACCATCAGAATTTTATACACCTCTATCAAATCTCCCCTCATTCTTCTATGCTCCAGGGAATAAAGTCCTAACCTATTCAACTTTTCTCTGTAACTCAGTTTCTCAAGTCCCGGCATCATCTTTGTAAAACTTCTCTGCATTCTTTCAACCTTATTAATATCCTTCCATTAATTAGGTGACCAAAACTGCACACAATACTCTAAATTTGGCCTCACCAATGTCTTAAAGAAACTCACCATAATATTCCAACTCTTATAATCAATAATTTGATTTATAAAGGCCAATGTACCAAAAGCACTCTTTACGATCCTATCTATCTATGATGCCACTTTTAGGGAATTATGTATCTGTATTCCCAGATCCTTCTGTTCTATTACACTCTTCAGTGTCCTACCATTTACCTTGTATGTTCTACCTTGGTTTGTCCTTCCAAAGTGCAATACCTCACACTTGTCTGCATTAAACTCCATCTGCCATTTTTCATAATAAGGGAAGCAGATAGGATAGATGATATTCCTCTTCATCCGTCCTATCTGCTCCCCTTATTATCCTGAAAACTTTGATCAATCACTCCTAAATTCCAGGCAGTACAATCCCTGTTTATTAAACCTTTCTTTATAATTTAATTCTTGAAGCCCAGGTATCATTGTGGTAAATCTATCATTTCCTCCAAAGCCAATATAGCTGTAAGATGGAATGCTCGGATTTATTTACGAAATGTGGTTTAATCAGGGCTTTGTACAACTGAAGCATGACTTCAATCCCCTTTGTATTTCAGTCCTCCATAAAGGGTTCCATTAGTCTTGTTGATTATTTTCTGTATTTATCGTAGAACCACGGAATTCTTATAGTGAAGAAAGAGGCTACCCAGCTCATTGTGTGTCTGCACCAGCTGTTCCCCGTAACCCTGTGCATTTCACCATGGCTAATCCACCTGACCAGGGACAATTTAGCATGGCCAAATCACCTAACTTGCACAGCTCTGGAGTACAGGAGGAAACCAGAGCACCTAGAGGAAACTCACACTGACACAGGGAGAATGTGCAAACTCAAGTCATCTGAGTCAGGAACTGAACCTGGGTCCCTGGCGCTATGAGGCGTCAATAGTAGTCATGATGTAGAGATGCCGGTGTTGGACTGGGGTAAACTCAGTAAAGTTTTACAACACCAATTTTAAATCCAATCAATTTATTTGATAGTAAATCAGCGAGCTGAGGTGAGTTGCTGAGAGGCAACAGTGCTAACCACTGTGCCACCTGCTCGTTTAGAACCTTTGTCCGTGAGCTGCCACTGTTTGTAGTCTTTCTCACTTAGAAAGTTCCCTGCTCTATCTTTTTTAGGTCTTAAGTGGATGACCTTTTTAATCAATTTGCCAGTTTTGTTCATTCATTCAGTTATCAGTACAAATGTCGTGCTTCCATCTACGTTTCTTACAAGTCAATCTACCATTGTGTCAGTGGAAAACTTGGACAGGTGACTTTCAATCCCACTGTTTAAGCTTGATAATGAATATTTGTGCCTTACACAGATCCTTCCAGGGCATCACTGGTCATATGTTATAATTGCCCCATTATCCCACCCTTCTTTCTACTCTTTAGCCCGCTGGAAACATTAGCAAACACAGAGTTCAGAAAACAGGCGGCTAACCTCTTGAATTCCTCCAGTGGGCTGCCAGTATGAGAATGAGTTGAAGGTGAGGGGAAGGCTTGCTCCTGTTTGATGCTGCTGGAGAAGGAGTGGAGGTGCTTCACCAGCAGTCTCACCATTAGCACGTGCTCCTCTGTTGGAGTGAAGGGTTCCTATTAAATACAGAACAGATGTCAGGAAATGCAAAGCACACACACGCTCAACTCAACGTGAAGGCAGTAAGTTGGTGTGCAAATCCATTTGACCAAATGAACTACCTGCACGTGACAACTACCAGCTGATCTCATCTAATCCCGGTAGAGTTAACAGAAATAAACTGAACTGCATTAGCATAATTTATATCCACTCCATATGTACATTTCCGGATTATTGATTTCCTCGCTCTGAGTCTCAGTAGGCTGTGTTATGGGAAATGAGATAATTCCTGGGCCTCAGTCTGTAGTATGGCCTATTCTAGCAACACCCCATCCAAATCCTATGATTCTTGTTTAAAATAATGCATCCCTTGTGTGAGACTGGGCTATCCAGTCCAGAAGTCCCTTCTATGCAGATAATAGATTTTGACCAAGGTGATGATCAGAGCAATGAGGAATGAAGATTAAAAAACACAGATTAGCCTGGGTTCCTGCTTCCAGCTGTACCGCTGTGGCTTGTGTTTGGATAGCGCGAACATCATGTGAGGACAAGGCTTCGATTTCACCCTGAATAGCTAACACTTGGTGCATAGACTTGCAAACAAAAAGCAACCAATTGGTGAAGGTATCAGCAGGGATCCACGAGACCCCGAGAGTCGGTGATTTCAGTGGATATGGAGGACTTAAAGGTTAAGCAAATCCAATTGAAGTCAAAAATGTTAAATTACAAGGCAAAACAAATTCCTGAAGGGACAGGGCCATCTTCAGTCACACCACCAGCAGGAAATCCATGTGTGAAACCAGAAGAAATACCCCCACACATAACAAATCATTCTTCCAAAAAATAAAACACACACAGACACTGAACTGATTGGAAAACATGCACAGCACAGGATTTGTCTTGGATGAACAAAGAGTAAATGTTATATCTGCAACTGAATGCTGCAATTTACTGAACACTGTTTTGGGGGAACAGAACCCACGATTTTTCATGTACAAAAATGGTGATAGGTTTTATAAGGAGGAAGCTCAAAACCTACGCTGGCACTAATATCTCGTTGCCTATGCAAGGCAGTGTTTGGCACTCCCCATCTCAAACATCAAAACATGCATCAAGCAGGCCAGTGCATTGCAGAGTTTACTCCTGACATCTAACAGGGGCATGGGGAGAACAGACAGGAACAGCCAAATTAAAAAGCACAGGATTTCTCCATCTATCCTTTAATCAACAGTCCTCCAGTGCCATCCAAGAGAAATGCTGGCTTGAAGCAACTATAGCAGGAGATCACCAACACACCACAAAGAAAGCCACATGGTAAATGGGCAATTCATCCAAGGCAATATGCAAATCAAATCATGCCACATCATTGTCAAAGGTTCATTCCAAAACACAAAATCTTAAAGCTTGATCAGGCCTATTTATAGCGTATCTAATGAGGTTTCTCTTCCAGGTATTTGTTCAAGTTTGTCTTGCAGATAACCAAGTTACAATCCCTAATAGTGTTGATCTTTGAAGGCAACTGGGACACATTGACTGGGGTCAGTAAGTCTTCAGAATGAGAAGTATTGAATAGAAAAGCAGGGGGGATGTGCTGAACCTTTACAAAGCTCTGGTGAGGCCACAGCTGGATTGTGATGTGCAGACCTGGTCAACACGCTTTAGGAAGGATAGGAACATAGGAATTATGCAAATTCAGCTCTTCCAGCCTACTGTGTCATTCAATCAGATCATGGCTGATTTCTCCCTGGTCCCAAATCCATATCCCTCTTTCTTTTTTTTATAATTAATAATTTACCTCCCTCTCGAAACCACTCTAAAATTCAGACTCCACTGCGCTATGGGGCTGCAAATTCCACAAATTCACCATCCTCTGTGAGAAGTAGCTCTTGTTCATCTCAGTTTTAAATCTACCGCCTCTCAACCTACACCCGTGACCTTTTGTTCTAGATTGCCCCATAACAGAGAAAATTTGGTCTACATTTACTTTATCATTCCCTTCTAAAATTCTAAAATCCTTGATTAAATCCCTTCTCATCCTTCTAAACTCCAGCGAGTATAAACTCAAACTGTTTAATTCTCTCCTCATATGTCAACCCTTTCATCCTTGGAATCAATCTCGTAAAAAGAGCGCAGAAAAAGCAGAGGACAGGAGAAAAGACCAGATAGCAGGGGAAAAAGCACCAGTTGACTTTGGTCAATGCTATTTATCTTTAAGCAATGCTCAGTAGGGGAATGACATACATCCTGGGTACATGTGCAATTTTACCAACACCACCTTCACCTCAAAAAAAAAATCCCATATCCATCTTTATAAACTACTGCCCTACCTTCAACCTTTCTTTCCTCTCATTTTGCTTCCCAAATCCATGTCCACCTTTTCCAGAGCTCCATATCTGACAGGAAGTTGTATTTTAATGTTTTGACGTTGTTGATAAAAGCAAATTCCTTTTACCTTCACTGCCTTAAGTTATTTTCCATCAAGAATGAAAGACACAGGCAGGTAAATATCAAGCTCTGACCTACAGTATAAATACTCTATCACACTGTCAATCCAAAGAATCCAAGGGTGTGAATGGCCAGAATGGTTCCAGGGATTTGGGGGATTGGGGGGGGGGTGGAATGGTATTTTAGTTACAAGGTTGAGTTGGAGAGGCTGGAATTGTTCCCCTCAGAGCAAAAGTTTGAGGGGGGTTCGATAGAGGAGTTCAAGGTTATAACAGGTTTGGACAAAGAAAAGCTGCTCCCAGTGGCTGATGGCATAAGGACTGGGAGGTTTACAAGAGATACAGGGGCATGAGGGGAAGTTTTTTTTAAAAACACAGCAAATGGTAATGACCTGGAACTCACTGACGAAGAGGGTGAGTGACAATGGAGATGACCAATGAATTCAAAAAGGAAATTTGATGGGCACTTGAGGGAAATTTGCAGAGCAATGGGACTGACTGATTGAAAGTCAGTACAGATTTAGTGGGCTGAATGGACTTCTCCTGAGCTGTGATGACTAGAACTTCCTCTGTCAACTATTCCAAACCAACTGTGTGTGGATTTTGCACATTCTCCTTGTGTCTGTGCAAGTTTCCTCCTATACTCCAATGATGCGCAGGTTAGGCTGTGGGAAATGCATAGGGTTAGGGGGATGGGCCCCTAAGTCTCTCGTGCAGTTCTGCTCCTCAACATTGCTATTTCACAATATGCCTGTACTTCTGAAGATTTGGTTCTCACTGAAATATAGGCTGTAGATCATCTCCCAGATGACTAACTGTACTGATATTGGTGGCCCCTTTCTTTTCCCAATTACTCAGGATTTTCAGAGTATTACCGTTCTTCATAACAGCATCTTCCTCAGTTGTCCAATGCAACTTTTCTTCAGGTCTTATCCGCTCTGCTCTGTTGCTTGCCCCATACATGCAATAGTTAAAATCATCATCACTGGGGTAACACTGTGGTTAGCACTGCTGCCTCTCAGCACCACAGGCCTGGGTTTGATTCTGAAGTGACCATCTGTATAAAGTTTGCATGTTCTCCCCACATCTGCACGGGTTTCCTCCTTCAGTCTGAAGACATGGAGGTTAGATGGATTAGCTATTGTAAACGGATGGGGTTATCAGAGCTGACCTAGCTAAGATGTTCTTTCAGAGAGTTGGTGCAGACTTGATGGGCTGAATGGCCTCCTCTGCACTGTAATAATTCCATTACACCTTCAACTCCTCTGTATCCCTCAATGGGACAACAAAAATTCATTCCAACTCTTCACTGGGCATTTTCTAATTCTCCTTTCAAATAAAGTCAGCAGTTTATATCCCTCATTCTTCACAACACATATCTTTAACACTTCACTGACTGAGTCTTAGCTACCTGAAAGTTCTTCACCTTTCCTGAGTGTAACAACGAGAGAGAGAGTGTAACTCAAGGAAAAGTAGGCTTTTGGACTGAGAAACAATGAAAATTAAGTGGTACAGTGGTTAGCCTCTTGCCTCAGAGCATGAAGGACCTGAGTTCAATTCCCAGCTTGGGTCACTATCGTATGGAGTTTGCACATTATCCCTGTGCTTGCATAGGTTTCCTCTGGGTGCTCCGAATTCCTCCCACAGTCCAAAAATGTGCAGAATAGGTGGATTGGCCACGCTAAATTGCCCTCGCTAAATTGCCCCTTAGTGTCAGGAGGACTAGCTAGGGCAGATCCATGGGGGTTGTGGAGATAGGGCCTGGGTGGGATTGCGGTTGCTGCAGACTTGAATGGTTGCTTTCTGCACCGTAGGATTCTATTACCTAACTTACTGCTGAGGGGAAAGCGTTAGCACACAAAAGAAGAAACCAAGACATTTGGAAACAGCATCAATAGGGAGACTGAGAATCTGGAAGAGACAGCAAGGTCAAGAAACAGGATCATTAAAAAGCATGTTATTTAACAGGTGCTTTACCAACAAATATTTTTCTTCAATCTCCACTTCTGCAGAGGCCACATTCTTGTATTGCACAAATTGACCCAAAACAATGGCCTAGTTTCCTGGTGTTCTAGATAACCACCTGAATTTTTTTTTATATACACACAGTATCTGCTTCAGCAGTGTATACATATCTCCAGTCAAGAGTCCCAATACAGGGCAAACAGTTTTCTTAAATCAAGCACAACACTGAAATCTGTAGCCCCAGGACAGTTACTCATTGACATTATCCGGTTACCACATTTGGAGTTTTACCATGTGGCTGACAAGATCAAACCGAGACACCAGAAATAAAAATAAAAAGGTACTTGGTAGGTGTGGAAGGTGCCATGGCCAGGCAGTGGCGATGCAGTGCTGTACTGAGTACTGCAGATACCCAGGCGGTACTGTAACACCTCCAGCTGGGGGTTAGCATCCGAGAACAAGACAACACAGGGGGAAAGCATTAATCCAGAGAGAGAGAAAGAGAAAAACAAATTATAAACACAGCAAATCGACTTTTAAACATTCATCACTAGCCACATTCAATATACACAGAAACATGTAACCGCTTTACTGCCAACCTCCAACTTACAAAAATAAGTTTCATGAAAGCACGTCACAAAAGCACCACTAAAAAATTTAAAATATCTTAAAATGTTACAGCTATTGAATTGTATTGGAATTGGAGGAATTGGTCATTGCATCAGGTAATTAGTTAGCAGACCAGACATGATGTCTGATTACCAGATTGAACACTACTGTAAATTACTGTAATAGAGGCTTGAAACAGAAAATCATTTTGACTCAAAATGGAGATTTAGTAAGGCTTATTACTGCTGAGGCCAACACATGGAATCAGTGCTAACCTTCTGCCAACACCAAGTTCCTCTACATATTAAACATTCCCAGGGCAGGTATAGCATGAACTAGATACATTATCCTGGAGTGACGCATGATTATTGCACTTTATATTTTTAAATTCATCACTGAAAGACGGTGCTGGGCAAAAATCGAATTTGTCTTTGTTCTCAGTTTCACAAATAGTCATATAGTCACACCCACGTGCTAATTTGCAGATGCCAGTGCCTTGCTGTGCACCAGGTCCCCGGTACTGATTATCCGCATTCCATAGCTCTCATTGACAAACCTCAGGTCAAACTAAGTTTGCAGATGATACAAAGATAGGCAGAGGAACAGCTAGTATTGAAGAGGTGGGGAGGCTTCAGAAGGACTTGGACAAATTAGGAAAGTGGGCAAAGAAGTGGTAGATGGAATAAAAGGTGAGAAAGTGTGAGGTTATGCACTTTGGTAGGAAGAGAGCAAACTATTTTCTAAAAAGCAAGAGAATTCAGAAACCGTTTCCATGCTGTAAACCTCTATTTTAGATAGTTACATTGATATGATAGAGGGATATGAGCCAAATGTGGGCAATTGGTATTAGTTTAGGGTTTAAAAAAATGGGTGGCATGGACAAGTTGGCCCGAAGGGCCTGTTTCCATGCTGTAAATGTCTATGGCTCTAAATTGAAAGCACAGAGGGACTTGGGATTCCTAGTCCAGGAGTCTCTTAAGGTTAACTTACAGATTTAGTAGTTAGGAGCAAATGCAATGCATTGAGGGGACGTGAATACAAGAGCAGGGATGTACTGTTGAGGCTTTAAAAGGCCAAATTTGAAGTATTGTAAGTGATTTTGGGTTCTGTATTTAAGGAAGAAAGTGTTGGCCTTGGAGAAGGTCCATGAAAATAATGCTGGGAATGAGAAGCTTGATGCACGAGGAGCTTTAGAGGATCTGGTTTTATATTCAAAGGAGTTTAGAAGGATGAAGAGAGGGATCTCATTGAAACTTTCAGAATACTGAAAGGCCTGGATAGAGCAGACATGGGAAAGATGTTTCCATTAGAGCGAGAGACTAGGATCTGAGGGCACAGTCTCAGAGAAAAAGGGCAACCCTTTAGAACCAAGATGAGGAGGAGTTTCTTCAGCCAGGTGGTGAATCTGTGGAATTCACTGCCACAGGAGGCTGTGGAGACCAGGTCATTGCGTGTTTTTAATTCAAAGACAGATCTAGAAGATCCAGAACCCTACAATGCAGCAGGAAATCATTTGGCCAATTGAGACTGCACCCACAACAATCCTACCCATGTCCTATCCTCATAACCCCATTTATTTACCCTAGCTAGTTCCCTGACACTAAAGAGCAATTTAGCATGGCCAATCAACCTAACCTGTACATCTTCGGAATGTGGAAGGAAACTGAAGCAGCCGGAGGAAACCCACACAGACACATGGAGAATATGGAAACTCCATACAGATAGTGACTCAGAAATCAAACCCTTGTGCTGAGGCATCAAAGGTTACAGGGAAAGGTGGGAGAATGCGGTTGAGAAAACTAACAGCAGAGCAGATATGATGGACTGAATGGCCTAATTCTGCTCCTATATCTTATGATTGAAACTGCAAAGCATTTGTCTACAATCTGAATCCAATGATTTTTTGGGCAGTATTGAAGAAACTTTACTCCATCTAACCTGTGGTGTACCTGTCCTGGGGCTGCCTGATACTATCAAAGGATACCGCAAAATAAAGTGCACCATTCCATAGCACGAACACTTTGGGAAGTCAGAAGAGGAGCATTTTAAAGAGTTACTCCACATGATCTCTAGCTTTCCATTTCTAGATATTGGGAATTACCTATCAGTGCTGAATGAGTACTGGATGGCAGTAAAGGGCTAAAACATTTCTGACTACAAATATCAAACACAATGAGAAAGTACACTACACAAACATGTTCCATTTACTACCAATTCTTAAAAAATACATGTTTAGTCAAAGTATCAAAATCAGAAGTTGCCCAGGAGAAATAAAAGCAAGCAGTAGTGTTGTCACTGGGTTTTCTGTGCAGCATTGCGATGGGTATGTGAAATTTTCAGATGTGTTTTCAATTCAGCTGGATATGTTAAATAAACCCAGTGACAACACTGCAACAGATTACATTAGATCAACCCTTTTGAGTTCTGAAGGATGCTCAGTTTCTAAAATGCACACCTCACTTTTGCCCTGTTTGTGAAAAGCTAAGCATTTGTTCATTTTAGTGTGCAGTAATTAGCGTACTCGATGGTGGATCAGCTGTATACTGCTCACCCCAGCAGACAGGGCTGTTTACAATCTGAAATCACACATGCCAATTTGGAAGGCAGGCAGAGAACAATCATCACCATCATCTTAAAACAGGCTTCTGCTGGGCACGGAGGGGCACCCTCTTCCTCAAAAGGGTTAACACCGGTTAGTTGGTCTTATAAAGTGAATACCTGCGGCCCTGGCTTGCAATGCCATGAATGCACAAGACAGTCAGAATCAGAGCGGAGACCATGAAGATGACGAGGAGGGAAAAAAAAAGAAAATAATGTAGAGACATAATGCACATGCACCCGAAGCATCAATACGAACTGGAAAGCTGAAGCAGAGCTCTAAAGTGTGGGCAAATGACCTGGTCAAATATCCACCCAACAAGCAGCTACACTGGCAGAGTGGTAATGTCACCAATGCTCTGGGGACAAGTTAGAATCCCACCATAGTGGAATTGAAATTTATTTAATAAATAAAAAGCTAGTTTTGGTAACAGTGACCACAAAACCATTGTTGATTGTTTCACCAATGTCCTTTAGGGAAGGAAATCTACTATTCCTACCTGATCTGGCCTACCCATGACTCCACACCTACAGCATGGTGACACTGAAATCCCTCCAAAAATAGTTTGACAAGCCATTTAGTTGCACCAAACTGCTGCAAGTGCATCAAAAGAAATAAACTGGATGGGTTACCCAACATCGTTCTGGGCACTGGAAATCATTATGGAAAACCCAGCCCTTTCAACACTGCAGAGTCCTTCTTATTAAGATCTGGAGTCTTAGCTCATAATTGGGAGAGCTGTCTCACTGACCAGTGAGTATCAATGTGGCATACACCACCACCACCATCATCCTGGGTATGTCTTGTCCCACTGCAGGTAGTTGCACAGTCAGGAGGGAGTTGCACTGCGAGTCCTCAGCACACACTTTGAACTCAATGAAATCTCATGGTATCAGGTCAAACACAGGCAAAGAAACTTCCCATTGATGACCATCCTGAGCATCCCCTCCCCAATTTCCTGCTCAAGCTGATGAACCAACTCCTTCACATTAAACACCACTTGGAAGCAGCAAGGATCCAATATATTCTGCGTGGGGGTCTTTAATATCCATCACCCAGAGTGACTCAGTGCACCATTACTGAATGAGTGGCAAATTCCTAAAGGTTTTAGCTGCTAGGCTGGGTCTGTGGTAAGTGGTGAGGGAACCAACAAGAGGGAAAACTACTTGATCCCATCCTCACTAATCTCTCTCTCTTATATCTGTCAATGACTCTATTGGTAAGACTGAGCAATGTGTGGCATTACTTTCACATAGAGGACACCCTCTATTGTTGTGTGGGGCACTTACCAGCACGCTAAATGTGATAGATTTTATATAAATCAAACAGTTCAAAACTGGGCATTCACAGGGCACTATGGGCCATCAACTGCAGCAGAATTATAAACAACCAAAAACTATAAGCTCATTGTCCGACGTATCTCCCACTTTATCATTACCGAGTTGGGGATCAACCTTGGTTCAGTGGACAGTGCATGAGGGCATACCAGGAACAGCACCAGGCATACCTAAAAATGGATCGATAAAACTACAACACAGGACCACTCGCAGATCAAACATCGCGAGAGCAAGTGACAGAGCCAAGTGATCCCACCACTAATGGATCAGATCTAAACTTTGCCACATCAAGTCATAAATGGCGGTGGGAAATTAAACAACTCACTGGAGGAGGCGGCTTCACGAATATCCCCATCCTCAATGATGGGTGTCAGTGTAAAAGATAAGGCTGAAGCATTCGCAGCTATCCGAGTAGATGATCCATCTTGGGCTCCTCTGAAGGTCCTCAACATCGCACATGCCAGGTTTCAGCCAGTTTGACTCATTCCACATGATAGAAAGAAAAAGCTGAAGGCATTGGATATTGCAAAGACTATGAATCACGAAAACATTCCAGAACTTGCCACTCCCCTAGCCAAAGTGTTTCAGAACAGCTACAGCACTGATAACGTGAAAATTTGTCAAATACAACCTGTACACGAGAAACAGGACAAATCCAACCTGGCCAATTACCATCCCATCAAACTACTCTCGATTATCATTAAATGATGGGATCGTTGACAGTGACAGCGTTACCAAATGGTATTACTGATGCTGAGTTGGTTTCCAACGGGGCTACTCCATGTCCTGGTCCAAACATGGACTAAAAAGCTGAATGCCTGAGGTGAGGCAAGAGTGATTGTCCTAGATATCAAAGCTGCATTTGACTGAGTGTGGCACCAAAGAGTCCTAGCAAAACCAAAGCCAATGAGAATTGGGATGGGGTTGGGGGGGGGAGCTCTCTAGGGCCAAACATCGTCAGCTGCTTCACCAACGACATTCCTTCCATTGTAAGTTCAGAAGTGCGATACTCGCTGACGATAGTACAATATTCAGTACCATTCATAACTCTTCAAATACTGAAGCAATCCATGTTCAAATGCAACAACTTCTGGACAATACCCAGGCTTGGGCTGACAAGTAGTAAGTCATTTTTGTGCTACACATTGCCAGGCAATGACCATTTCCAGCAAGAAAGAATCTAACCATCTCTCCTTGACATTCACTGGGCATTACCATCACGGACTCCCCCATTCTGAGGGGGGGGTTACCATTGACTAAAAACTGAACTGGACTAGCCACTTAAATACTGTGATTGCAAAAGCAAAATAGAGGATGAGAATTCTGCAGTGAGTCACCTCCTGACTCCTCATTGACAAGCCACAAGTCAGAAGTGTGATGGAATACTCTCCATTTGACTGGAGTTTGACCCAGGACAAAGCAGCCTGCTTGATTGGTACCCAATCCACAAAAATTCACTCTCTCCATCACTGACACTGCAGAGTGTGCATCACCTGCAAGGGACACTTCAGCAATTTTCCTTCAACTGACCTTTCCAAACCCACAACCACTATTATCTAGGACGACAAGAAGAGCAGATTCATTGTTGCATCACCATCTGCAAGTTCACCTCCAAGCCAAACACCTTCCTAACTGTTGTTTTTTCAATTGCAGGGTCAAAATCGTGGAACTACCTACAATTCAGCACTGTGGTGTAACAATAGCACATGGCTGCAGCAGTTCAAGGCAATGGCTTATTGTCACCTATTCAAAACAATTTCGGATGGACAATAAAAATGTTGGCCCAGCTAATGATACACGCATCCCGTGAAAGAATTAAAAAAAGGTCACAGGACAAGTTGAATTTTACTAGGAACACTGGTCCACAAACTGAAACATTACAAGTTTTAAAAACAAATTAATCCAACCAATTGTCATCAGCATTTTATCCAGGGCGATAATCCCAACCAATGTCTCTATCTAATAACAGCAGTGAGGGTGACACACAGGTAGCTAGTAGGTACAATGAGGTGCACCCATGATTCTGACACAGCAAGCTCCTGGTTTCAAAGCATAGTGTGACAGGCAGTAGCCAGGTGGAGCTTGGGTACTTTACTGATCCAGAAATAAAGCGGGATGGATGCTGGAAATCAGAAGTACAAACAAAAAAAATGCTGGAAATTCTCATGTCAGGCAGCATCCATGGAGAATAAGTGTTGATGCATTATGAGCTTTCATAGTGGGTTTGGAATAGCTGCCTGCTTTCCCGGAATGGGACTTAAACTATATTCCTACTAGGTTAATGCTTAATTTAAGTTGGGAATGGTTAGTTTTATTCATTCATGGGATGTGAGCACTGCTGGCTAGGTCAGCATTTATTCCCATCCCTTACTGTCCTTGAGAAGGCAGTGGTGCCTTCTTGAACCGCTGTAGCCTAAGTGCTGTAGGTACACCTGTAGCGCTGTCAGGAAGGGTGAACTTGGTTTTTGACCCAGTGACAGTGAAGGAATAGTGATATAGTTCTAAGTCAGAACGGTGTTTCTCTTGGACTGGAACAAGTGGTCGTGTTTTCATGCATCTGCCGCCCTTGTCCTTCCAGATATCACAAAGATTACTGATTTGTAAGGTGTTGTCAAAGCAGCCACAGCAAGTTTTAGATGTTACACAATGCTGCCACTGTGCGTGTTGGTGAAGGGAGTGATAGTTTCAGATGGTGACAAGTGGGGTACCTATGAAGCAGGCTGCTTTGTGCTGGTGTCAAACTTCTTGAGTGTTGTTGGAGCTGCACCCATCCAGAGACGTGGAGAATATTCCACCACACTTCTGACTTGTGCTTTGTAGATGGTGGACAGGCTCTAGGGAGTCAGGAAGTGGGTTACTAACCAGAACTATCAGCCTCTGAGTTGCAGTATTAATATGGCTGATCTATTTAACAGTTGAGGAAGAATTGCAATCTTGATATGAAAAGTTTCCTGCAATTGAATTTAAAGGGAGAAAAATGGTGAAACAAATCCTAGAATAGCATCTGCTGACCGCTAGGCACTGCTGACCATTTCATTGGGAGCTCTAGAATTGATGTTTTAACATTTACTATATTGTCCAAATTTCAGAACATTCTGTTTCGAATGACTTTTTCCCTTTCAGCCATGCCAAGGTCTGCACTGACGTTGCCAATGTTATTACAGAGGGATCTGGATGTTCTGGTACATGAAATCAGAAGTGGCACTTACTCAGCAATAATCTGCCAGTCAGTGCTCACATTTGGTCCTGCCACACCTACTCAGCTCCAGATCAAATCACAGCCTTGATTCAAAAACTGAATCCGGAGGTGAGGGAAGAGGCTGCCCTTGACACTAAGGCAGCATATGACTGAGTGTGGCATTAGGAAGTCCTAGCAAAATTGAGGTCAATGGGAATTAGAGGGAAAATTCTCCTCTTGTTCAGAGTTGTATCTAACAAATGAAGATGGTTGGGTTTCTGGAGGTTAATCTCCTCAATCCCAGCAGGAGTTCCACAGAGTCTGAGGTACAACCATCGCCAGTTGTGTCAATGACCTGCCTCCCATCATTAATCTTAGAAGTGGAGATGATCATTGATAATGTCCAACATTCAGTACCATTTACAATTCCTCAGATAATGAAACAGTGCGTGCCTGTACACAGCCAGGCCTAGACAATGTTTCGACTTAGGCCAGTAAGTGGCAAAAAAATGAAATGGACCAAGTATATACTGCAGTTAAAAGGGTCAGAGACTGGGGATTCTGCAACAAGTAACTCACTAGTCTATCCACCATGCACAAGGCACAAAGCAAGCATTTGATGAAATATCCACCACTTGCCTGGATGAATGAAACTCCAGTAATCAAAATATGGCTTGACATAGCCTTGGACAGAAGTTGCCAACTTGATCAACACTTCCCCACCACCAACATACAGCAGAGTATACTATCTATAAGATGCATTGCAGCAACTTTCAAAGGTCTGTCAAAGGATCCTTGAAGAGTCATAACCTCCAACACCTAGCAGAAGGGCAGCAGATGCATGGGAATACCAACATCTATAAATCTCCAAGCCATGAGCCATGCAACGTTCTTAATTTTAATGCCATTTCTCATCATTGCTGCATCAAAATCTAGGAACTCTCGCTAACAATGCTTTCTGTGTACCTACACAACATGACCTGAGATGGCTCAATATCTCAGGGGTAATAAGGGATGGGTAATAAATGTTGGCATTGCCATGAATGAATTTAAAAAATAATTCAGCAGCAAGCTAATATGAACTCTCGCCTGTTCCCAGTGGTCAGTAATCAGGAATAAAGCACCTCTTTAGAGCCCGAAACAATAATCTGTTTCAACAGAGCAGCAGGGAAGCAGATTAAACATCAGTGTGCGCAGGTTAAATCCAGATTAGTAAACTGGCTTTAACTTTCCAACTGTAGCCCATCGGAGCCTGCAGAGAGCACCAGAGACAAGTGATAAAGCAGTTAGCCCAGTTCAATATCCATCAAAATAGAGAGAAGTAGGTGAACGCATTTACCTTGACATGGGGAGACTGCATCTTCTGATACAGTTCCAGCGAATAATGGTGAAGCCACATTTCAACAAATATCTGTGAATAAATAATAAGGAATGTCAATGGCAAAAAACAATTTAGACCATCTCTCCTGCACCCACTCTCGCTTCTAAACTTATCCCACCCGTGGGGTGTCACAGTGGCACAGTGGTTAGCACTGCTGCCTCACAGCACCAGGGAGTGGGATACAACTTCCGGCTTGGGTCACTGCTCCCCATGTCTACATGGATATCCTCCAGGTGCTCAGGTTTCCCTCTACTATCTGAAAAACCTGCTAGTTGGCCATGCTCAATTCTCCCTCAGTGTATTCAAACAGTGACGACTTGGGGGTTTTCACAACTGTTGCAGTGCGAACGTAAGCCTACTTGTGACTAAGAAATAAACTATTTTTACTTTACTCTACCTTAACTCTCCCATTCGAGTGCATATTAAAATATCCATTTTTTTTCTCCACTAATCCATCAGGCTGGAAATTCTGAACAATTTTTCACTTGCAAATTTTAGTTTTAAATAGGTTGATGGTTTAAATAGTTCTGCCTCTGTTCCGACTTCCCCAGCCTATTTGAGAATGTTCTATCCAATAAGGCTCTGAAAAACAGGGCATGAATAGTGTCAAACTCCAGCTCTCACACACGACCAGCAACTGCTGCTTCACTGCTGTCTCCACTCATTCGGGTCATTACTGGACTCACTGTGATTCCGTTCACACATGCTCCTCCTAGAGTTATGCGATAAGAACAGGATCTTGCTGTTCTTTATAGCTCAACATTACACTATACATTCATCCACAAACTCTTAGGGAGACCTTTAGTAATTCTTCTAACTACCCACTTTCAGATTTTTAAAATTCATTGCAGTATACAATTAAAAAAAGATTCCACATTAAATATGGAATACTTCTCTAAACTATTCCATGCAGCATCACAACCACACTTGTCTTGGTTAAGGAGGAAGTCTGAACAATTGTATAAAGAGATTTTTTAAAGAAGGATTGAAATTAGGAGGGATTGTGCAGTGACTGGGGGGGTGCAGTGGGGAAGAGTTTGTAATGTTTTAAGAGACAAAGAGAGGGAATTTGTGGTTTGGTTTTTAGACTTTAAATCTGTGCGATTCTTACTGTGTAGTGTGTGAAGGGGATTAAAAAAATTTTTTTGAAAAAAGAAAAATTTTAAAAAAGAAAATAGGAGGGATGTCTGAGGTAGATTCTTTACTCAAAGAGTGGTTGGGATGTGGAATAGACTGCCTGCTGTGATAGTGGAGTCGGACACTTTAGGAACTTTCAAGCGGTTATTGGATAGGCACATGGAGCATTCCAGAATTATAGGGAGTGGAATAACTTGATCTTGGGATTGGACATGGCTTGGCACAACGTTGAGGGCTGAAGGGCCTGTACTGTTCTGTAATGTTCTATAGAATCAAGTTTAACAAAGAATGAGCAAAGGGAGGTCTTCAGTAAGATCATGGCTAAGCTGTTTGTGTTTCAAATTCCACATTCCCATCTACCCCAACAACCTTGATTCCACCTTTCCCTTAAAAATATTTGATGAGCTCTTCCTCTCATTCTGAGGCAGAGTTCCAAAGTTCCACAACCCTCAGAGGAAGGAATTTATCCTCATTCTCGGTCCAAAAAGAGTGACCCCTAATTTTAGAACAGTTTAAAAAGTTTATTTATTAGTGCCATTACATTAACACTACAACGAAGTTACTTTGAAAATCCCCTGGTCATCACACTCTGGTGCCTGTTCGGATACACTGAGGCAGAATTTAGCATGATCATTGCACCTCCCAGCATGTCTTTCAGACTATGAGAGGAAACTGGAGCACTTGGAGGAAACCCACATAGACACAGGGGGAATGTGCAGACTCAGAAAAATGCACAAAAAAAACACACAGAAGGTACAGACAGTGACCCAGTCCAGGAATTGAACTCTAGTCCCTAGCGCTAACCACTGTGCACCATGACACCCCATTGTTCTGCACTCACCCACAACCCTTCCATGTCCATTTTGTCAAGGCCATTCAGGATTTTTTATACTGTAATCAAACCAGCCCTTTCTTCTAAACTCTAGTGGAAACAAGGCCAGTGTGTCTAATCTGCCTTTGTAAAACAACTTGCTCATTTTAGGTATCAATCTAGTAATCTGTGCAATGGATAGCTATAGATTAGCCAGGAAGGAGCTAAAAAGTGAATTGAGGAGAGCTAAGAGGGGACACGAGAAGATGTTGGCTGATAGCTTTAGGATTCTCCTTAATCCTTTCTTTCGATATGTTAAGAATAGAAGATTGGTTAGGGCAAGATTAGGGCCAGTCATAGACAGCAGAGGGAAGTTGTGCGTGGAGCCTGAGGAGATTGGAGAGGTACTGAATAAATATTTCTCTTCAGTATTCACGCAGGGTGATGTAAATGTAGTTATGGAGAACACTGAGGTACAGGGTAGCAAGCTGGAAGGTATCGAAGTAGATAGGGAGGATTTGCTAGATATTCTCGAGGGTTTGAAGTTGGATAAGTCCCCTGGGCCGGACGGGATTTACCCTAGGATTCTCTGGGAGGCAAGAAAGGAGATTGCAGAGCCTCTGGCTCTGATCTTCAGGTCGTCGTTGGTTACAGGTGTGGTTCCGGAGGACTGGAGGATAGCGAATGTGGTCCCATTGTTTAAGAAGGGGAAGAGAGACCTTCCAGGGAATTATAGGCCAGTGAGTCTTACTTCTGTTGTGGCAAGGTATTGGAGAGAATTATTAGGGATAGGATTTATAGTTATTTAGAGAGAAATGAATTGATTGGGATAGTCAGCATGGTTTTGTGAAGGGTAGGTCGTGCCTTACTAACCTCATTGAGTTTTTTGAAAAAGTGACCAAAGAGGTGGATGGGGGTAAGGAGGTTGATGTGGTATATATGGACTTTAGTAAGGCGTTTGATAAGGTGGCCCATGGAAGACTTCTACAGAAAATGCAGATGTGTGGAATATAGGGTGATTTAGCTAATTGGATTAGGAATTGGCTAGCAGACAGAAGACAGAGGGTGGTGGTTGATGGGAGATATTCATCGTGGAGTTCGGTGACGAGTGGTGTGCCTCAGGGGTCTGTTTTGGGGCCCCTGCTGTTTGTAATTTTTATAAATGATCTGGATGAGGGTATTGAGGGCTGGATCAGTAAATTTGCAGATGACACTAAAGTCGGTGGAGTGGTAGATAGTGAAGAGGGGTGTTATAGTTTACAGAGTGACTTGGACAAGTTGCAGAGCTGGGCCGAGAGGTGGCAAATGGAGTTTAATGTGGGAAAGTGTGAGGTAATGCACTTTGGCAGGAACAATAAATGTGTAGAGTATAGGGCTAATGGTAGGGATCTTAATAGTGTTGAGGAACAGAAGGATCTTGGTGTATGTGTCAATAGATCCCTGAAAGTAGGCAGTCAAGTGGATAAGTTGTTAAGAAGGCATATGGAGTCTTAGCTTTTATTGGTAGGGGGATTGAATTTAGGAGCCGCAGCATCATGTTGCAACTGTACAAAACTCTAGTGCGGCCGCACTTGAGTATTGTGTGCAGTTCTGGTCCCCACATTATAAGAAAGATGTGGAGGCATTGGAGAGGGTACAGAGGAGGTTTACCAGGATGTTGCCTGGTATGGAGGGCAGGTCCTATGAAGAGAGGTTGAAGGATTTGAGGTTGTTTTCGTTAGAAAGGAGTCGGCTAAGAGGGGATCTTATTGAAGCATATAAGATGATTAGAGGTTTAGATAGGGTGGACAGTGATAGCCTTTTTCCTAGGATGGAGAAAGCTCGCACGAGGGGACACAGCTTTAAATTAAGGGGTATGAGTTATAGGACGGATATCAGAGGTAGGTTATTTACTCAAAGAGTGATTAGGGAGTGGAATGCCCTGCCTGCAGCTGTTGTAGATGCGCCAAGTTTGGTGGCGTTTAAGATGTTAATTGATAAGTATATGGAAGAGAAGGGAATGGTTTAGTTTGGAGGGGCATTGCTTTTTATTTTGGTCGGCACAACATCGAAGGCCAAAGGGCCTGTTCTGTGCTGTAATGTTCTATGTTCTAATCTGCCTCTGAACTGTTGTCAACACATTCACATCCTAATTAAGCAGTAATTTGCTTTATCTTAGCATTTACATCCTTCCTTAAATAAGGAGACTAAAATTGCACACGTTATTTAAGAAAGTTGCTACATTTTCTTGCAGTTTGTTTTGCTCTAACTTCTTTCAGTTCTGACGAAGAGCCTGGGACTCGAAGTGTTAACCTGCTGAGTTTTTCCAGCATCCTTTTCTTGATTCACATTCCAGCATCCACAGAATTTTGCTTATTTCAGAGTTTAATTCACTGCCATTTCTCTTCCAGAAACACCTTCCTTGAAGTACTGCTCTTCTTTCCAACCGGATTTCCATTTCTTTTTTTCCCATGTTCACCTTCATTATTTTCCATTTCCCTCTTGATATTTGACAAAGTATTGGCAAAGATGGTAAGGTGTTTACCAAACCTCACTTCCTCAGCCACCATCTCCAACTCACCCCCGTGAGATCCAAGTGCCTCTCATGTTTTGAGTCCACCCAGAATTACAGGGATTTCTGGGAAATACAACGTTCCTTGGGCTGCTATTCTCATCACATTCTGAGATCCACACTCTGTGCCACATGCTGCTGTATGTACACACACAAAACCTCAATTTCTAGCAGCATCAACTTGCCCTTTCTCAAATGTGTCCTTGTCCCCAATTCCTTTCTAATCTTTATCTCATCTGACACCTTAAAGAGCTTTTCATCTTCCTTTCTGATGTTAAGGAACACAAATTCCAACAACTTACTGATACCAATGCCCATCTGGAATCCTCCGTCTTCCCATTCCTTGCTCTAATCCTTCCCTTTCCATGTATGCACCATTCCATCTGACCTGCCGCTCTGACACTGAATGTTCAGTACTCAGCAAAGGACTCAGTATCATCCCGTTACATAGAACACAGAACAGTATAGCACAGTACAGGCTTTTCGGCCCTCAAGTTGTGCCCAGCTATGCATAAACCCAAAATCAAGCTAGCCAACTCCCGATCATTCTGGAGTGCTCCATGTCTCTATCCAATAACCGCTTGAAAGTTCCTAAAGTGTCCAACTCCACTGTCACAGCAGGCAGTGCATTCCATATCCCAACCACTCTCTGAATAAAGAATCTACCTTGGACATCCCTCCTATATCTCCCACCATGAACCTTATAGTTATGCCCCCTAGTAACAGTTACATCCATCCGAGGAAACAGTCTCTGCACATCCACTCTATCATCATCTCATAAACTTCTATTAAGTTGCTCTCCTCCTCCGCTCTAAGGAGAAAAGCTCCAGCTCCCACAACCTTTCCTCATAAGACCTACCCTCCAAACCAGGCAACAACCTGGTAAATCTCTCAATCTCAATGCTTACCTTTTTATGCAGGAGTCTTTCCCTCATTCAATGGGTTCTTTTACCCATCTTCTGGCCTCTGAGCTGCTCTTGACCTTTGCGTTGAGAACTGTCTGAACAATACCGGCTACCTGAATTTCTTTGATAGTATGAGGTGGAGGTTGAATACGTGGCTGAGGGACTGGAGCAGGGGGCAGGGATTCCGGTTCCTGGATCATTGGGACCTCTTTAGGGGCAGGTGTGACCTGTACAGCAAAGACGGGTGGCACCTGAATCCCAGGGGAAGTGATGTGGAGACTGGGAACAAGGAAGTTAGCTCCCAGGTAGGGAAGGACTCTAGGCAGGATGAGAGGCAGGTTAGACGAGTGGGGGAGAAGGGAAATGTCCAGTCTGAGGGACTGAGATGTGTCTATTTTAATGCCAGGAGTGTAGTAAATAAGGTGGATGAACTTAGGGCGTGGATTGCTGCTTGGAATTGTGATGTGGTGGCCATTACAGAGACATGGATATCTCAGGGACAGGACTGGGTACTACAGGTCCCGGGATTCAGATCCTTCAGGAAGGACAGGGAGGGAGGCAAAAGAGGTGGTGGGAGTGGCACTGTTGATCAGGGACAGTGTCATGGCTGCAGAGAAGGTGGATACCGAGGAGGGAATGTCTACGGAGTCTCTGTGGGTGGAAGTTAGGAATAGCAAAGGGTCGGTGACGTTGCTGGGTGTATTCTATAGGCCACCCAATAGTGACAGGGAAGTTGAGGTACAGATAGGGAAACAGATACTGGAGAGATGTAGAAATAACAGAGTTGTTGTGATGGGAGACTTCGATTTCCCAAACATCGACTGGAATATCCCAAGGGTAAGGGGTTTGGATGGGGAGGAGTTTGTTAGGTGTGTTCAGGAGGGTTTCCTGGCACAGCACGTGGACAAGCCTACGAGAGGAGAGGCTGTACTGGACCTGGTACTAGCTAATGAACCAGGACAGGTGATGGATTTCTCGGTAGGAGAGCATCTTGGGGATGGAGATCATAATTCTATCTCCTTCACCCTTGCATTGGAAAAGGATAGGATCAGGCAGGCTAGGAAGGTGTTTGTCTGGAATAAGGGGAAATATGAAGACATCAGACAGATGTTGGGGCGAATAAACTGGAAGGTGGTGTTCTTGGGGAAAAGCACAGAAGGAAGGTGGCAGATATTCAAGGAATGCTTGTCTGGAGCTCTGCACAACAACGTTCCGGTGAGACAAGGAGATTTAGGTAGGACGCGGGAACCGTGGTGCACGAAGGCAGTGGTGAACATAGTCAGGAAGAAAAGAAAGGTGTATAAAAGGTTCAAAGAGCTAGGAGATGTTGGGGGTCTAGAGAAGCATAAGGCTTATAGAAGAGAGCTTAAAAAGGAAATTAGGAGAGCCAGAAGGGGTCATGAGAAGGCCTTGGCTGGTACGATTAAGGAGAATCCCAAGGCCTTCTACAAATATGTGAAAAGTAAAAGGATGAGAAGAGAAGGGATAGGACCTATAAAACGTGAAGGGGGAAAAGTCTGTATGGAACCGGAAGAAATGGCAGAGGTGCTTAATGAGTACTTTGCCTCAGTATTCACGGTGGAAAGTGATCTGGGAAGGATGCACTACAAGTTTGCGGCAGACTGAAAAGATTGAGTATGTAGATATTAAGGAAGCGGATGTGTTAGAACTTCTAAATGCTATCAAGATAGACAAGTCTCCAGGACCAGATGGGATGTACCCCAGGTTATTGTGGGAGGTGAGGGATGTCATTGCAGAGCCCCTGGCGATGATCTTTGTGTCGTCGATGGAGATGGGAGGGGTTCCGGAGGATTGCGGATGTGGTCCCTATTTTCAAGAAAGGGAACAGGGATAGTCCTGGAAATTACCGACCGGTGAGTCTGACTTCAGTGGTTGGTAAGCTGATGGAGAGGCTTCTGAGGGACAAGATTTACGAGCATTTGGAGAAGGTTAGGTTGATTAGAAATAGTCAGCATGGTTTTGTAAAAGGCAGGTCGTGCCTTACAAGCTTAATTGAGTTCTTCGAAAATGTGACTGAACACATTGACGAAAGAAGAGCAGTGGACGTGGTGTACATGGACTTCAGCAAGGCATTTGACAAGGTCCCCCATGCAAGACTTCTTGAGAAGGGGAGAGGCCATGGGATCCAAGGGGCTTTGGCCTTGTGGATCCAGAACTGGCTTGCCTGCAGAAGGCAGAGGGTGGTTGTGGATGGCTCTTTTTCTGCATGGAGGTCGGTCACCAGTGGAGTGCCCCAGGGATCTGTTCTAGGACCCTTGCTGTTTGTCATTTTCATAAATGATCTGGATGAGGAAGTGGAGGGATGGGTGAGTAAGTTCGCCGATGACACGAAGGTCGGTGGTGGTGTGGATGGTCTGGAGGGATGTCAGAAGTTGCAGCATGACATCGACAGGATGCAAGACTGGGCGGAGAAGTGGCAGATGGACTTCAACGTGGATAAATGTGTTGTGGTCCACTTTGGCAGATCCAACGGGATGAATGAGTACACTATCAAAGGTAGGAGTCTTAGCTGTGTGGAAGAGCAGAGGGATCTTGGGGTCCGGGTCCATAAGACTCTCAAATCGGCCTCACAGGTGGAGGATGTGGTTAAGAAAGCTTACGGTGTACTGGCCTTCATTCATCGAGGGATTGAGTTCAGGAGTCAGGAGGTAATGCTGCAGCTTTATAGGACCCTTGTCAGACCACACTTGGAGTACTGTGCGCAGTTATGGTCGCCTCACTACAGGAAGGACGTGGAAGCTATTGAAAGGGTGCAGAGGAGATTTACAAGAATGTTGCCTGGATTGGGAGGGAACTCGCTGGGGGTCTTTTAAAAGACTTCTGGATGAGTATATGGGATCCAATGGGATTGGGGGTTATAGATAGGTATATGGCTGGGTAGGTTTTGATGTGTTCAGCACAACTTGTGGGCCGAAGGGCCTGTTTGTGCTGTAGTGTTCTATGTCTCATCCATTTTAACCTGTCTCACTCTGAACTTGCTACAGTCTGCTCCCTTAGGCCTCCTGACCTTGTGATCAAACCTACGGACAAGGGTGTGCTGTTATCTGGTGTACTGACCTTTTCATTGCAGAGGCTGAGCATCAACTCTCAGATACCGCACCATGACCCTACCATTCAACATCAAGCCATTAGTGACAGTCCTGGAAACATCATCTCTGGAGACCTTCCCTGCAGTTTCCAACTAGAGTCTCACAGCTCCAAACTGCCCACTTCTACCTTCTTCCCAAAATCCACAAATAGCTCTGTTCTGATAGATCCATCGTATCCACCCGTTCCTGCCCCACTGAACTTACTTCTTCCTCTTTTGACTCCAACTTCTCTCTCCACCTACATTCCTAATAGCGAATGTGGTCCCATTGTTCAAGAAGGGGAATAGAGACTTTCCAGGGAATTATATGCCGGTGAGTCTTACTTCTGTTGTGGGCAAAGTATTGGAAAAAATTATTAGGGATAGGATTTATAGTTATTTAGAGAGAAATGAATTGATTGGGGATAGTCAGCATGGTTTTGTGAAGGGTAGGTCGTGCCTTACTAACCTTATTGAGTTTTTTGAAAAAGTGACCAAGAGGTGGATGGGGGTAAGGCAGTTGATGTGGTATATATGGACTTTAGTAAGGCGTTCGATAAGGTGGCCCATGGAAGGCTTCTGCAGAAAATGCAGATGTAGGGGATAGAGGGTGATTTAGCTAATTGGATTAGGAATTGGCTAGCAGATAGAAGACAGAGGGTGGTGGTTGATGGGAGATATTCATCGTGGAGTTTGGTAACAAGTGGTGTACCTCAGGGGTCTGTTTTGGGGCCCCTGCTGTTTGTAATTTTATAAATGATCTGGATGAGGGTATTGAAGGATGGATTAGTAAATTTGCAGATGACACTAAAGTCGGTGGAGTGGTAGATAGTGAAGAGGGGTGTTATAGTTTGCAGAGAGACTTGGACAAGTTGCAGAGCTGGGCCAAGAGGTGGCAAATGGAGTTTAATGCGGAAAAGTGTGAGGTAATTCACTTTGGCAGAAATAACAAACGTGTAGAGTATAGGGCTAATGGTAGGACTCTTAATAGTGTTGAAGAACAGAGGGATCTTGGTGTATATGTGCATAGATCCCTGAAAGTTGGCAATCAAGTCGATAAGGTTGTTAAGGCGGCATACGGAGTCTTAGCTTTTATTGGTAGGGAGATTGAATTTCGGAGCCGCAACGTCATGTTGCAACTGTACAAAACTCTAGTGCGGCGGCACTTGGAGTATTGTGTGCAGTTCTGGTCCCCACATTATAAGAAAGATGTGGAGGCATTGGAGAGGGTACAGAGGAGGTTTACCAGGATGTTGCCTGGTATGGAGGGCAGGTCTTATGAAGAGAGGCTGAGAGATTTGAGGTTGTTTCGTTAGAAAGAAGGCGGCTAAGAGGAGACCTTATTGAAACATATAAGATGATTAGAGGTTTAGATAGGGTGGACATGATAGCCTTTTTCCTAGGATGGAGAAAGCTAGCACGAGGGGACATAGCTTTAAATTAAGGGGTGGTAGTTATAGGACGGATGTCAGAGGTAGGTTCTTTACCCAGACGGTGATAAGGGTATGGAATGCCCTGCCTGCTGCAGTTGTAGATGCGCCAAGTTTAAGAGGTTAGTAGATAAGTTTATGGACGAAAAGGGTATGGTTTAGGTTAGAAGGTCATTGCTTTTTCTTAATTGGTTGGCGCAACATTGAAGGCTGAGGGGCCTGTTCTGCGCTGTAATGTTCTATGTTCTATATTCACGCATACAAATTCTCACGGGCCATCTCAAAGAAACACTGTTTACGTGGTCACGACAGTGGGTACGGAGACAAAGCGGGCAACAGGAGAGGTAACTAAAGGCTTGGCCAAAGAGAAAGGTTGTATAAGAGAGGAATTAAGTGCAACTCCATTATGGAGATATTGACCTGGTGCTATATGCGCCAATACCAGAACTAAGGGGAGAATGATACACAAAAAAGATCAGGCAGAGAGAACTACGGAGCTGTGGAGAGGTGATGGGAAGAAGTCAGAAGGAGATTAAAATGTGAAGACTATGCAAGTCAGTGAGTATAGATTGAGGGGTGAACAAGGGACTTGATGCAAGTTGTTTTGGATGAGTTCAAGCGTACGAAGAATGGGATGCTGATCAGGGTAATATCAGAATAGACACGGATAAGGACTGCAGAGTGAAAGACACGTTCGGAAGATGGAAATAGGAAATTGTAGTATGAGGACTTGAGATCAGGAGTTCAGCTTTGAATCAAATATCAAACTTATAAACTTGATTTCTAAAGCTCAATACAGCTCTATTCATAAAGTAAATACAAACTGCTATCTGCCTCTATCTATTATTCTGACCGAAGTGAAAATCCAGGAAGAGCGATACAAAACTCTGTTCACTTTTACCTGAAGCAACGTTTCCGATCTCCAAATCTCCTGTGCAGCTGGATCTGTATTCACTGAGGGCTGATGGGATATGTGGCGCTTCAATAGGCTGGTGTGTGGCCCACCGTAGGATGTGAATGGCACACTCTGAGTTCTGTCAGGAACCAAGGACAAACAGAATCGGAGTTATACATCAACAACTTCTATATAAAGAGAATCAAAATTAATATTCAAGGAGCTTATATTCAAGGAGGGATGGAAAATAAACATGTAAAATATCCTTCTCCCCATTACTGCCTCTAATAATTTCACTCCCAACCCAACCATCTCATGTTAATAGCTGCATTTATACAATGTTAATCAGCATTGAACCGGGCACTGAAAATGACAAAGTCACACCCAGCCCCAGCACGCCTGCAAAGTCCTCTTTACTAACGTGCAGATCTAGAAAAGTTATTCCACAGATTACTCAAGCAACAGCCTGACAGTCATACTCACCAAATATTATCTTACAATGAGAAGCAAGCACACAATTGATTTGAGCTAAGCGTTCCCACAGCCAACGCATCAGATTTAAGCTCAGCGTTTTTACCACATCCAGTCCTGAATGGTGCTGGACAATTGAACTAAGAGGAAGAGGAGACTCCACAAATATCCACGCCCTCAATGATGTGGAGTCCAACACATCAGTGCAAAAGATAGGGCTGAAGAATTTGCAACAATCTTCAGGTGTAAGTGTCAAGCAGATGATCCATCTAAGGTACTCCTGATGTCTCCAGCATCACAGATGCCAGTCTTTAGCCAGTATAATTCATTCCATGTGATTAAAGAATGGCTGAAGGCACTGCAATGACTATGGAGTCTTAACAACATTCCAGAAGTAATATTAAAGACTTGCAATCCATCCCTAGCTAAACTGTGCGGGTATAGCTACAACATGATACCTACTCGGATTATTCAAATAGGTCCCATACACAGAAAGCAAGACAAATCCAATCCAGCCAAATACCACCCCATCACTCTACTTATGTTCATCAGCAAAGGAAGGCGTTTCCCACAGTGCTATCAGATAACACTTGCACAGCAATAACCTGCTCAAATCGTCTCATTTCAGCCTTTGTCCAAACGTAAGATGGAAGAGGTGTGGTGAGAAGAGTAGCTGGCCTGGATTTCAAGGAAGCATTTGGCTGAGTATTACATTAATGAACAAAACTGCTGATTGGAGCCAGTATCTAGCACAAAGGAAGATGGTTGCAATTGTTGGCAACTATTTCAGACCCAGAACATTGCTGCAGATGTTCCTCAATGTCGCATCTTAGGCCATACCTACCATTTTCCATTGCTTCATCAATAATTTTCCTGCCAAAAGTTCTGAAATGAGGGTATTCACTGCTGATTTCAGTTCAGCACTATTCATGATTCTTCAGATACTGAAGCAGTTCATGGCTGTAAGCAGCAACATTCAGACCAGGGCTGATAAGTGGCAACTGTCTTGGTCAGAACGTGCACATTCCTTTTTACTGTCTATGGTAAACATGTTTGTACGGACTGTGGGTTTTCTTATCCCCTGCTGGTTGCCCCAATTAAATGATTTCTATTAGCAAACATTTTGAATATTTGAAAACAAAGAAGGTTAATTATTATCACACTTGCCCCAGAAGTTAAAACATGATGTTTCACTCAACTCAAGGATTTAAGATATAATTAATATTTATGTCTCTGTCTTTTTCATGGCAGGCCTGTAATTTTGAGCTGAGATGATACTTTAGTTGCGGTAAAGAGTTTGCAAAACAGGATTCTCCAATACGAAGCCTCTTGACACTGAATTTCCAGGTTGGCGATTCCCAGCGGAGCCCATAGTTGGAACAGGTTAAGGGTGCCCTTCTCCCATTTTGAAGGTATTTGCAGATATGGGGAGAACGTACAAACTCTGGCCAGTGATTCAAACTGGGAATACAACATAGGTCTCTGGAGCCGTGAGGCAGCAGTGCTAACCACTGTGCCTTCCCACAAGGACTGCAGTGATTTAAGGAAGCAACTTACTACCATCTTCTCAAGGGCAATTAAGGATGGGAAACAAATGCTCACACAGCCAGGGATGTTCAGGCCTTGTGAAAACATACATTAATAAATCCTGTCATACATCACTCAGTGAGATTGCTCAATCACTGCAACAGTTCGATTTGAATCCACTCAATCACATAGTCACTCAGTAACCCCTCCTTTCAACATATTATTGACTATTTCTTCAAATATCAATGTAGATCCCCTGTTCTGTAATCACTCAACAACCTGATTGATGTTCCTTCACTGATGCTCATTCAACCCATCCCAACCAAGTCCTCCCAATAACATTAGCATTCAGCAAGTTATATAAAACTATCAGCTCTCTAAGTCACCAAAGGAAATCCATACATTTAGTGACAGGCAAGCACTGAATAAAGAAAAAAAACTAGGTAACATTATCCTGGTCCCAAAAACACCCAGTCCAATTACAGGTCAGAAAACGAGCAGATTTACCTCGGTGCTGGAGGTGAGACAGTGCCACATGCATTCAAGAATGGTGACGGAGGCACGTTTCCCTCTATTGGAAGGAAGTATTTCAGGTACCTGTCCACTATGACAAAATAGGCACTGTCTGAGGTACTGAACTGCTGCCCAGGTGGGCAATTCTGTAACAAGAATTAAGAGAGCACAGTGAAGAGCACAAGGAAGACTTTGCAGACTTTGTGAATTTCCTATCATAGGCTTTACCCCGTAATCTCCCAAAGCATTCTGTAAACACCTGCTTCTCATTTCTTCCAACTGATTAAAGGCAGCAAAACCAATGAAACACCCTTGTGGCCCACACTTGCATTAGCAACCCTCATGTTCAAACATTTAAATCTGCACATCTAAAGACATACAACATTTTTAACAACGAATAGTGTTTAGATACCATCTTCAACATAGTAAACTTTCCAAAGTGCTTCACAGGACTGAATATCAAATGAAGCTAGACACTGAGCTACATAAGGACAGATGATCAAATGCTTGGTTCAGACTCACTTTTAAGGGGGATGTTAAAGATTGGAGATCAAAGAGGTTTAAGGATGGAATCTCACACCTTGCAACACTGTCAGCTGAAAGTATGGCCTTGAACAGTGGGATAAAGGGTACTGACATTATGCTAATTCAGGATTACAGGAGGGCAGAGGGTGTGGAACTTGGAGAAGTTATGGAGATGGGGAAGAGCAAAGTTAGACAGGGACCTGAAAAAAGATACGAAACTTTGAAAATGCAAGCCTTGTCGGATTGGGGGGGGCGGGGGGGGGGGGGGGAGAGAGAGAGAGAGAGAGAGAGAGAGCATAATGAGCACAGACTTGATAGGTGAGAGGCTTGACAGAAGTTAAGCAGTAACTTTGGATAATCTCAAGTCCAAAGTGGGTCGGAGACAGCCTGGAGAGCATTGGAATGGCTGATTCTAGAGATACCAAGGCACGAATGAGAGTTTCAGCATTAGGCAAGTTAAAACAGGGCAGAAATGGCCAATGTTAAAGGTGATCTGGGCAATGGGAAGATATGTGGTCACACTTTCAGCTCAGGATCAAACAATGTCAAAGATTGTTCTTTGGCCATTTCAGCTTCAGTGGTCAGGGAGAAAGATGAAGTTAGTAGTGAGCAAAGGGTTTGTGTTGGGTCTTGAAGTTACTGGCATCAGTCTTTCAGCTGATTTACACAGGACAACTGGAGTGAGGAAGGGAAAATGATACTCTGACACTATAGTACTAAAGGTTAGCTGAGCATTATTCAGAGGGACAAAGGAAAAATCAAATATTGCTTTGTATTTGAGAGATCATAGACAGAAGAACAAAGTGCACAACTGGCACCAAAGGACAGGAGCATTTATCATTTGTGTAACAGACAGTTTTGAGAGGAGGCAATTGAATGTTCCCTTCAATCTGCACACATCTCAAAGGCGTAGACATCTACAGAACTTAGCATTCACCGCTAGTGAAGGAATAACAGGAGTGAGGTTTTACACAGTGGAAGCATTTCTTTGAGCTACACTTCAGATAGCCTTGGCAAGTGTTCCAACTCCAGAATATTTAATTGACATCCATCAGTACTTCCAGTTCTCCACACAGCAAGTAAAGTCAGGTTTCAAATTTGCTCACATTTAAAGAACCAATCCAGAATATGATCCTTAAATTCTGTTGTGGAAGAAATAGGCTGTGTCTCAAACATCGCTAGACATGATAGAGGTAGCCCATTGAACTCTGACTCATTATTTAGAGTTTATTTGGATTAGGAAAATGGTGTTTCACAGGGATTGCTAGGAAGACCAGCATGTTCAATGTTTCCAATCTCAATTGTCGTATCACCCTCAAATTTCCTTTGTACCTTCTGCAATGCCTCAATATCCATTTTCATAACGTGGAGATCACAAATGATTTAACCAAGTTTGGTCTAACCAACGTTCAATAAATTCAGTTAGAGTCAGAGTCATTACAACATAAAGGCATGTCACTCTGCCCATCGAATCCATGCTGGCTCCCTGCAGAGCAATCAAATTCCTTCTCTCAATGTCCATAGTACTGCAAGTTTATTTCTCAAGTGCCCACCCAATTTCCTTTTGAAATCATTCACTCGATGCTTTCACTACTTTCGTTTGGCAGAGTTTCAGCTCATCATCACTCGCTGCGAGAAAAGAAAGTTTCTCGTCACACCGCCAGCATCCCCGCCTAGAATCCGAGAAATATCCTCCCAGGATTTTGTACCATCAAATAGGAACAGCTTTGGGAACAACTTTGCTTCGCCTGCCTTTATTTTATTCTTCAGTTCTGTATCAATTCTGTTATCTCAAGGAATAAGTCCTAGTGCTAGATTTGCTAAAGACTTTAACCCAAGTCACTGCTTCTAGTGATTTATTAATCTGAGCCCAGTGATTCCTTTGCTCCTTCACTCCATGAATGATTTCAAAAGTAAATGAGATTCCTTGATTGCAAAGAGCTAAAGTGGACTTGATTGGCGAATGGCATGCCTCTTGTGCTGTAATGTCTCAATGTATAGAACCTTGGCTGGACCAAACCTGGGAATGCATTTCACTGTGATCTCCATATTATAAAAAAAGGTACAAAGAAAATTTACAAGGATGGTCCGACAACTGAAAGGTCATACAAATGATTAAAATCAGGGATGCACAAGAGGCCAGAATTAGACACACATATCTCGGATGGCTGCAGAGCTGGGGAAGATGATAGAAATAGGGAGGGGCAGGGTCATAGTGGGAATAGAAAACAAGGTTGAGAATTACTCACTGCCAGTGAGTAAGCACCACTGAGTGGATTAATAAGACTTGCTACTATTAAGATATGCAAAGCAGAACTTTGGCCAGCTCATGTTTATATAGTATGGGAAATAAGAGATATTTGGATAGATTGGCAGCAAGTACTGAATGGCGGTAAGGGTGAAATTGTGTGATGTTATGGAGGTGGAAGTTCACATGGCCCATAAACACCAGCAGGGACCTGTTGTTAGATCTGTTTGTGGTGTAAAATTTGATATAATTAGAATGGAGCTGCCTCATCTTCATGGGATAAATTATTGGTTACATAGAACTAATGTTATTTAACTTAGATCCTGCAACTTCACCAGCACAGAGGATATGCCAAACCTGTTGATGGACAGAAGACCCCCAGGCAGCAGCATTATCTTTAACCAGTGCTGCCTCACATCCAGCAGTACCAACTTACCCGTGGTGTGGTGAGATGCATAGCTAAATTGAAGAGATAGTATTCAAAGGGATCTAGTCATACAAGTTAAGAAATACAAACAAGTCTGCTTAAATAAAAGCAATTCTTATCAAAGTCTCTACACTGCTGGCTTGTTTCTTGACAGTTAAGAAGAATACCTATCAATTAAATGTTTCTGACACAAATGAAGAGCACTACCTGCATATCACTACAATGTTTTAATTTAATAATTGACTCCTAGTTCTCTAGAAGCAGAAATTTTCTTCTAAAGAAACACTATTCTCTTTACTAAGGAGGAACAGCATTATTCACCAGTAAGACTGAACATTTCAATTGCCTTGAGGGTACAGATCAAGCCAAGTGTACTTACAGTCAAATGTGAAACAGAGAGCAATTAGTAACATTTGATGGCCAACTTTTGAACTTCTTTTCACACCTGCCATCTGGCCCTGGCATTCATTTTAGAATTTGGCTCCAGTGGGCACCAGCTACATCCCCAATTTCCAAACCTGGGGGCTTATTTCCACAATCAAAGGTGAGGAACAAGTTAGAATCCATACAGTGCAGGAGGCCATTCAGCCCATTGAGTCTGCAACAACTTTGACACAGCATCACATCCAGGCCCTCTCCCTCACCCTATCCCTGAAATCCAGGTAGTCATTTATCATGGCCAATCCATCTAACTTACATGTCTCGAGGCACTGAAGGACAATTTAGTATGGCCAACATACCTAACCTGCAGTTTTGGATTGAGAGAAGAAACCAGAGAAAATTCAGGCAGACATGGAGAGAACATTAAACTCTATACAGTCACTCTATACAGTATTGAGTAGAAACGCAAGCAGCTTATACTAATCCTTTATAATATCAGGCAAAGTCAACATGGTTTTGTGAAAGGGAAATCATGTTTGTTAAACTCACTTCAGAGCTTTGAGGATGCAACAAGCAGAGTGGATAAAGGAAAACCAGGATATGTAATGCATTTGGTTTTCCAAAACGCATTGGAAAAGATGCCAAACAAGAGGTTACTGCACAGGACGAGAGCTCATGACGTTGGGATGATATATTAGCATGAGAAAAGGATTGGCTAACTAACAGGAAACAGGTTCAGGATAGATGGGTCATTTTCAGGTTTGCAAACTAATAAGTGTCACAGAAAACAACATGGGGGCCTCAACTATTTATGACCTATATTAATGACTTGGATGAAGGGAATATTTCAAACTATTGATACCAATAGCCCCCTAATATCCAAACTCAGATTATTGCACTCAGCATAGATCAGGGATCCAAGCTAGACCTTTCAGGTCCATGTAGCTCAGTAATACATTGCTTAAAACACTGTTGTTATTTAAACAGCCATTCTGAGATCTGAAATGACTCCTTTTGAGTGATTTTAGTCATGACGTGTATGTTATTGCTAACATACTAGCTCAGGATGAGTGCAATGTTTAGGAGCTGAAACCTATGGCAGTGAGTCATCAGAAAACAGAGTTAACTGATACATTTTCAGACATTCTTTTTGGGTTTCAAATAATTAAAACCATAGAACCAAAGAACACTACAGCAAAGAAACAGGCCTTTTGACCCTTCTTGTCTGTGCCGAACCATTTTTCTGCCTAGTCTCACTGACCTGTACCTGGACCATATCCGGCCACATACCTCTCATCCATGAGCCTGTCCAAGTTTTTCTTAAGTGTTAAAAGTGAGACTGCATTTACCACTTCATCTGGCAGTTCATTCCACATTCCCACTACTCTCTATGTGAAGAAGTCTTCCCTTTAAACTTTTCCCCCTTCACCCTTAACCCATGTCTTCTAGTTTTTTTCTCCTCTAGCCTCAGCAGAAGAAACCTGCTTGCATTCATTCTATCTATACCCATCAGAATTTTATACACCTCTATCAAATCTCCCCTCATTCTTCTATGCTCCAGGGAATAAAGAGCTAACCTATTCAACCTTTCTCTGTAACTCAGTTTCTCAAGTCACAACAACATCTTTGTAAGCTTTCTCTGCACTCTTTCAACTTTATTAATATCCTTCTTGTTATTAGGTGACCAAAACTGCACTCAATACTCTAATTTCAGCCTTACCAATGTTTAAAAGAACCTCACCATAACATTCCAACTCTTATACTCAATACTTTGATTTATAAAGGCCAATATTCCAAAAGCACTCTTTACAACTCTATCTAACTTTTAGGGAATTATATATCTGTATTCCCAGGTCCCTCTGTTCTACTGCACTCTTCAGTGTCCTACCATTTACCATGTATGTTCTACCTTGGTTTGTCCTTCCAAAGTGCAATACCTCACACTTGTCTGCATTAAACTCCATCTGCCATTTTTCAGCCCATTTTTCTAGCTGGTCCAAATCTCTTTGCAAGCTTTGAAAACCTTCCTCACTGTCCATTACACCTCCAAATCTTTGTATCATCAGCAAATTTGCTGATCCAATTTACCACACTATCACTCAGATCATTGATACAGATGACAAACGACAATGGACCAATACTGATCCCTGTGGCACACCATTAGTCACAGGCCTCCACTCAGAGATGCAATTCTCCACTACCACTCACTGGCTTCTTCCATTGAGTCAGTGTCTAATCCAATTTATTACCTCTCCATGTACACCTAATGACTGAACCTTCCTAACTAATCTCCCATGCAGGACCTTGTCAAAGGCCTTACTGAAGTCCATGCAGACAATATCCACTGCCTTCCCTTCATCCACTTCCCTGGTAACCTCCTCGAAAACTCTAATAGATTGGTTAAACATGCCCTACCATGCACAAAGCCTTGGTGACTCTTCCTAATAATAACTCTCCTATAGTGACTCTCCCTGTCCATCCAAGTATTTGTAGATCCTAGTTCTTTTTAATGCTAATTCTTTCTGAAAGCATAAAAAGATGTGAAAATGTCCTCTACTAAAGCAGGGCAATATCACTAATAAAAGCAGCCTGAAACCAGATATTCAAATGATCCTAAAGTATAAACATCCTGTATACAAATCGTAAAATGAAAAGTAACTACACTGACCAAGACTACAAGAAACTACAAAAGGTCATGAACGAAGCCCAGACCATCACGCAAACAGCCTTCTATCCATTGACTCCATCTACACTTCCCACTGCCTCAAGAAAGCAGCCAGCAAAATCAAGGACCACAGACATTCTCTCTTCTGCCTTCTTCCATTAGAAAAAAGCTATAGAAGTCTGAAAACAGGTACCAACCGACTCAAGGATAGTTTCTTCGCTGCTGCCATCAGACTTTTGAATAGTCCTACCATATATTAAGCTGATCTTTCTCTTCACTCTAGCTATGACTGTAAACTATAGCCCACATCCTATTCTTTTCTTCTCCTCAATGTGCTCTATGAACAATATGATTTGACTGCATAGCACACAAGAAATAATACTATTCACTGTATACCGATATATATGTGAGTAATAAATCAAATCAACTTGTATCAATTCAATGCTGTTAAAGCAGCTTCAGCTCCATATACAATCCAGTGAAAGGATACTGAGTGAGAGACTGAGATTGGCCAGTCCCGAGGGAGGAAACTGCAGTTTGTTATGATATAGTGGAAAATCGGGTAGGACGCCTTCTTGGATTGAAGCTTTCACAGGACCCTGAATTAGAACAAAATACAACAGAACAGAATCAGTAAACATTGAGATTCTTAGGAAAGCAAATGCTAAATAGCTTGCATATTTATCCTTTATAAAAGTGTCTGCAACAGGAACCTAAACATTAAATAAATTATATGCAAACATACAGACATAAGGAAGCCAACCATCAGATTAGAGATCTCTGCAAACAAAGATCGGGTATAACTGCAGTAGTCATAGCAAAGATTTTTTTGAACTATGGCAGAATCACTACAAGCAACACTATAAGCCTCACTACAGGAAGGACGTGGAAGCTATTGAAACGGTGCAAAGGAGATTTACAAGGATGTTGCCTGGATTGGGTGGCATGCCTAATGAGGGTAGGTTGAGGGAGCTCGGTCTCTTCTTCCTGGTGAAACAAAAGATGAGAGATAACCTCAAAAGATGAGAGGTTTAAAGAAGTTAAGAGTTATAGATAGGGTGGATTCTCAGAGGCTATTTCCCAGGGCTGAAATGGTTGCTACGAGAGGACACAGGTTTAAGGTGTTGGGGAGAAGGTACAGAGGAGATATCAGGGGTAAGTTTTTCACTCAGAGGGTGGCAAGTGAGTGGAATCGGCTGCCGTCTGTAGTGGTGAAGGTGAACTCGCTGGGGTCTTTTAAGAGACTTCTAGATGAGTACATGGGATTTAATGGGATTGAGGGTTATAGATAGGCTTGGTAGGTAGGGATATGATTGGCACAACTTGTGGGATGAAGGACCTGTTTGTGCTGTAGTGTTTTGTGTTCTATAAGATTGTCAAGGCAGGATAGGGACACTGCACAGCAGATTCATACTGATTCTCAGGTTAGGGGAAAGCTCCCAAATGAATATTTAGCACCATCTATATTCCCGTTGATGATATTTATATTCCAGATGTGGCTGTTCAGTGCTGAACAGAATTAACACAACTGACAGTAATGTCATTTTGAAGATGAGAGAAAACACAATGTCTAGGTAATATCAATAAGGCTTGATGAAGGAGATAGTGCAGGTGCACTAAGTGTCTGTTTGCTTTTTCAAACATCTAACAGAGTTAGGAACAGTTCTCTTAAACTTAAACTAAAATAGAAGTTCATGTAACTTCTATTTTCAAACTAAACAGTCCGGTCAGAGACATGGAATTATAGGCCCATCAGTCAAAATCCATCATTGGGAGGATCCGAGAAGATACAAGAAATGCCTTTTGTGCTTACTGGGAAAAGGAAGGGGGCATTAGAAATCCCAACACAGTGCCTGAAAAGCTGAGCCATGCCAAATAAACACGGTAGTTTGTTTGTGAAGAAGTCACTAGGTTAATGAAGAGGGACTTTGAGATAATGTTGCCTATCGAAAGTTTGCTGGGAGTTCAGGTGTGTTAGCTCAAACTCAGTTACTTCATAAAGCAGAATTGTGTGCTGGCAGTAATAAGTTCAAATGCTGGATTAGGAATTTGCTCCAATCCCACAACTAAAACAGTTATATTGCAGTCATTGGATGCGGTCCATCCTGAAAACAGGTTATTTATGGCTTTCTCACATTTTAGTCCAAGTACTCTTCACAGTTTTTAATCAATGATCTCAGAAAGTGACGTTGGGGCATTGTACAGAAGTATGCAGATGACACAAAAATCCGTGCAAGGGTTAAGGTGGTAAAGAATTGTAATGAATCGGAAAACATCCAGACGGCCACAGACAACACAACAGTAACATGGAACATAGTAGCTGAAGACAAAACAGTCTGAATATTGTGACAAAGAATCATACAATTATAGCAATAATCTGCAGTGAAATGCAAATGCTTTCAAGCCACTTCCAAGCCAAGCCAGGAATATTAATTTTCCCTTTGTTTATCTTCTATTACTGTCAAGACCAACGCATTTGTATCTAATCACCAAAGCAACCTCAGTATTCAATGCAGTTAAGTTTAAAATTTATTCGTTATTGTCACAAGCAGGCAATCATTAACATTGCAATGAAGTTACTGTGAAAATCCCCGAGTCAAAGAACAAGGAACAAAACAGCACGGGAAACAGGCTCTTCAGCCCAACGAGCCCGTGCCGCCATCCCGATGTTCCCACCTCTACCCGTGATCCCTGTCTACGTTTATAGATCTATGGATTAAAAACCAAATTTGAGACAATTTAGGGAGAATTTGTTCTGCCAATCAGCCAAAGAGCACATCTTTGGGATGTGAGAGGAGACTGGAGCACCCGGAGAAAACCCACGCAAGCATGGGGACTTGTTTGGGTGCACAGGGAGAATTTAGTTGGCCACTTCGCTTAACCAGCACGTCTTTCAGACTGTGGGGGAAACCAGAGCATCTGAAGGAAACCCACCCCAACACAGGGAAGACTCTGCATAAATCACCCAAGCCAGGATTGAACCCAGCTTGTTTCCCGTACTGTGGTGTTCTTTGTTCTTTGGGTCCCTGGCAGTGTGAGGCAGCAATGTTAACCACTGCACTATCATGTCCTGCATGTAACACAGGATAAAGTCCAAACTAGAATGTGGCCTTGATCACATTCAAATGAATCAAAGAAAAGGCTCATGGCAGCATTTCACTAATTACTTCTCAATGTCACTCCATTTTAAGAGCAATCAGGATGAGCAAAGGACAGCCTTTTTAGCAATGTCCATGGACCACAAGTGAACATATGCACAAATGATTTGAAAATGGATATGACCCTGGACACCAGCAGTAAAGCAACATTCAATAGGTTATTGTTAAAGGTCTCATGTTATACTATTAAATGTTATATATCACGAACACCATATGCGTCATAGAAATACAAGTGTTTGTAAAGTAATTGTAAAAATGTCATTTTATACATCAAGCTCCAGCCACGATGAAAGAGAGTCAACGAAGCTCCTTCCCCCTCACACACATCTCTTGCCATTACATTTCATCCCACACATGCATTCAGCAGCTCCCTTCTCAAACCCCTTCCTCCCCAGTTGCTCACCCGTCCCTCCAAACCTCATATCCTTGCTTCCTTTCCTCCACCTAGACCCCATCACTCATTCCCTCTCCCTTCTCTCTTTCCCCATTCCCACCCCACCATCAAATACACTGGGATATCTGGATTTCTCAACCTTACTCGAATTAGGTTTTGCACTAACGCTGCTGCCCTAGCTATTAGAATGTAACCGGTGATAACTTTGCATTGGATGTAATGCGACCAATGGTAACAAGCTGTAAGGGTCAGTTGACCCAGTAAACCACAGAACCAATTACAGAATCACGTGATGCTCGGCTGACTCACTGTAAATAATAATCTGTTGGGCATTGCGGGAGAGCTTGGAGTGGCCTAGGGCGAGGCCCCAAGTTTGAAGTAATGATGTTTCTTTATTAGATCTTTTCTTTGATAATTTGAAGTAAGTTTTGTTATATTTTTATTATCTGCATTTGAAGAGTTCCTTCTGAGGAAACATCTTCCAGATGACTCAAATGAATTAATGCATTATAACATGCCCTACTGGGGAAGGGCGAGTCATTGCTTTGGGGATAGGGGCGAGAGATGGTCTGGGTAAGCTCCCCTTTTGAAGAGTAAGTACAAGTTTGATGGGCCAAATGGCTTCCTTCTGCACAACAGGACTTGGGTGGCCAAACGGTTAGCACTGCTGCTTCACAGCTCCAGGGTCCTGGTTCGATTCCCGGCTCAGGTCACTGTCTATGTGGAGTTTGCACATTCTCCTTGTGTCTGCGAGGGTTTCCTTTGGGTTCTCTGGTTTCCTCCCACAGTCCAAAGATATTCAGGTTAGGTTGATTGGCCATGTTAAGAAATTGCCCTTAGTGTCCAGGGATGTGTAGGTTAGAGGGATTAGTGGGTGGAATACGTAAGGATACAGGGGTAGGGCCTGGGTGGGATTGTGTTCAGCGCAGACTCAATGAGCCGAAAGGCCTCTTTCTGCACTACAGAGTTCTATGATAGGACTTCTATGACCACAATCATTTAAAATGTCACAATGCATTTAAAACGTTATCATATCAGGATCTAAACACAATACGAGTCAGCACAATCATTCACTGCTGTTCTGCATACTTACAGGCAGATACGAAATTGGAAATTCATATTTATAATCTTCAGACTGGAGTTTATAAACTAATTTCATCATTGGGCCACTGTTAAACACAAGAAAAAAAAAATATTTTTTGTTAATGTCAAGAAGTATGGAGATAGTGGAGTTAAAAAACTGCACAAATATAGCTGGGAGCTTGCTGTGCACAATTGGTTTCCTATACTACAGCAGTGAACGTACATCCAAATGTACAGCATTGCTTAGAAAACTAAATGTCTCGTGGTGACAAAACACACTATGTAAATGCACATCTTTCTTTCTGTCCGCTGCCCTGTGCAACCATTGGACAATCCAAAAGGCTTTACAGTCAATTAAACACTTTTTCAGGTATCATTCCTGCTGCAACGAATGGGAATAGCAGCCAATTTGTGAAGAAGCTCCACAAACAGCAATGAAATAAATATTTGTGTAATACTGCTGAACTGTAAATACTGGCCAAAACAGTTTACTGCATCGCGACAGCTAAACATTTCTATGGGGTTCAGGTTACAGAATCAAGACTCACGATTCATATCCACAATGGGGGTACACCTCTCCTCCAACCCACGTCCCCCGACCCACAACAGTGTGCACTTCCTCGCCCCACATGAAGATTCTGAGGTCAGAAGGGATGGGGGAGTGCAGCCTTAAAATGCAGTCATGGCATGAGAAGCTTTCAGAGAAGCTAATAAATGGGAATTTATAAGACATACAAATAACGTTAGTGTGACTTTAAAATGAGCTCCGAGTTATACTGATATACCCTGGTCCACACTTACTATGGGAATAACATTCTTCATCTAAATGGGAATGATGAGTGATTAATAATGATCACCAGGTTACCATCACACTAACATCGCCAATGAAACGGAGCTTATTCAGCTCAATAATTAATTATTCCTTTACTCCAATTTGTGTCTGAAAGCTGGGCTTGTCTCAACGATCAAATTACTGGGAATAAACTACTCAATAATTCACTGCGACTGAAAAAGCCATTCAGATCAGTCACAACTTATCAGTTCACATATCCTTCAATAGCCATCTTACCCAAGTAACACTAAACATTTCTTAAGACAAAACTGTACCCAACTCTACTATCTCTGGCAACTTGTTCCAGACACTCACCACCCGCTGAAAAAATTGCCCCTCTGGACCCTTTTCGATCTCTCCCCCTCATCTTAAACTTGTGCCCTCTGGTTTTATACTCCAATACTTTAGCTTCAGATAGAGTGGGTTAGGTGGATTGGCCATGCTATATTGCCCCTTGGTGTCAGGGGGATTAACTAGAGCAAATGCATGGCATAATAGGGATAGGGCCTAGGTGGGATTGTGGTCAATGCAGACTCAATGATTCTATCATGAGTCTTAATGACCTGCTGTAGGTTTCCTGTGGTCCACGTATTTAATGTGGAACAGTTTACTAGTTCTCATCTCCTGTTTTGACAATCGATGTTTGTCTACACGATTACATTCCACATCTTGAGGAAAAGTTACAGCCTGCGTCTTCCTTGTTGCCTGAAGTCCCTGAACCCTTGTCCTAACTGGCCATATCTCTAATGCGAGACGTTGTTCCTCTGCTGCAGAAGCATCTGGTCTATGATCCCACACAGTATGAAATTCAGTAATTCCCCATTGTGGAACCCTCTGCTTCCGTGCCAACTGAAAGACTGGGAAGGGCCACCCTCCCTCTCTCTCACAGCCTAACACTGCCACAAAGAGGAAAATAGAAGCAATACAGGGTGTTTATTTCTCAACGTAAACTTCAATCACTTTTGATGGACACATGATAGGAGAAAACTAAACATCATTTGAAAGCATGACTTATAAAGTTTTAACATGTTTCCATTCAAATTTGCATCTAGTAACATAAGCGCATTCTTCTAAACTGCATCATCCAATCTGATTTTTAAAGATCAAAGTATTCTCACTGAAGGTTAGAAGCATCTATATTAGAAAAACACCATGGTGTTTCATAAACTCTCTTTCTCTTACCACAGATGCTACCAGGCTGTATGAAACATAGAAATTAGGATGAGTAAGCCATTCAGCCCCGATGAGCTGCTCCACCATTCAATATGACTATGGCTGATCCTCTCTCTCATTGCCATATTCCTGTTTTCTCTTCATACTCCTTGATGCCATTAAAATCTAAAAAAATTTTCTACCTCTTTCTTGAGCACATTCAGTGACTTGGCCTCTACAGCCTTGTGTTGAGAATTCCACAACGTCCTCCTCATCTCAGTTCTAAATGGTTCACCTCCTATCCTGAGATTGTGTCCCTTTGTTTTAGATTTCCAGGAAAAAACATCCTCCCTGCATCTAGCTTGTCCTGTCCTGTTAGAGTTTTATGTTTCCTCTCATCTTTCTAAACTCCAGTGAAACAAACTCACTTGAACCAATCTCTCCTCTTAGGACTGTCCTCCCAGTCCTGGTATCAGCCTCTGCTGAACTCCCTCTATGGCATGTATACCCTTTCTTAGGTAGGGAGACCAAAACTGCAGCAATAGTCTCACCAAGGATCTGTCCACTTCTGAGTTTTGTTGCGTTTTTCCAAAACAGTATCATTTTTCATTTTATGTAAACATTCTGTATTTAATAACGATTGCACAGAGGCCAGTAGAGGATTTGGTTTGAGTCACGTTGAGCACCGCAGAGTGCAACAAGCTGCCTTAAACTGACCAAAAGAATGATAGGTCAAAGGAGAAAAGGGGGTTTTAGAGATGGAGTGCTTTAGGTGGCTGGGTTAAGAGTCAGAGGCTTACAGCATTGGAAACATCAGCCCAAACTGTCCATGCTGCCTTTTTTTTTAAAACAACCAAGCTAATCCCAATTGCCAATGTTTGGCCCATATCCTTCAACAGCCATCTTACCCAAGTAACACTCTAAACAGTTTTTAAGACAAAATTGTACCCACCTCTACTATCTCTGGCAGCTTGTTCCAGACACTCACCACCCTCTGAAAAAATTGCCCCTCTGGACCCCTTTCCATCTCTCCTTCTCACCCTAAACTTGTGCCCTCTGGTCTTAAACTCCAATACTTTAGCTTTAGGAAGAGTCAATCTTTACCGAGTCTTAGATTCATTCACAAATTAAAACATTAGAAATGTATAGCCCCTAATCCTACAACCTGCCAGTGTCACTAATGTTTGTCTGTGCATGCTCAAGTATTTACGTAATGAATGCCCTCCAATTGTAATGTATACAATTAACAAGCTGGAATGGACAACAGGGGAAACTAATGGCCAATCTCATTTTCCTCAATAAATTAATGTTCCTTAGCTTTACACATACATCTCCAGAACAAGAAACATGAGATCTTTAGCGATTATTGTTTTCTACATTCTAACAGTTCCTACACCACAAGGACTTTGGCAATTCAAGAAAGTAGCTCACCACAACTTTCTCATGGTCAGTTAGGGATGGGATGTTGATCGAGACAGTGACATCCACATCCCATGAAAGAATTCTAAAAATCAACACTTCAAAAGTACTTAATTGTCTGTAAGACACTTTGGGACATCCTGGCTTTATGAAAGTCCCCCTGGAAGTGTGATTTTTTTTCTTTATTAGTGACTATTATCGTGCCTTACGAGCCTAGTTGAGTTCTTCGAAAATGTGACTGAACACATTAACGAAGGAAGAGCAGTGGACGCGGTTTACATGGATTTCAGCAAGGTGTTTGATAAGATCCCCCATGCAATACTTCTTGAGAAGGTGAGAGGGCATTGGACCCAAGGGGCTTTGGCTTTGTGGATCCAGAACTAGCTTGCCTGCAGAAGGCAGAGAGTAGTTGTGGATGGGTCTTCAGCATGGAAGTCAGTCACCAGTGGAGTACCCCAGGGATCTATTCTGGGACCCTTGCTGTTTGTCACTTTCATAAATGACCTGGATGAGGAAGTGGAGGGATGGGTTAGTAAGTTCGCCAATGATACGAAGGTTGGTGGTGTTGTGGATAGTCTGGAGGGATGTCTGAAGTTGCAGCGAGACATAGATGGGACGCAAGACTGGGCGGAGAAGTGACAGATGGACTTCAACGCAGATAAATGTGTGGTGGTCCATTTTGGCAGGACCAATGGGATGAAGCAGTATAATATCAAGGGTAGGAGTCTTGGCAGTGTTGAGGAGCAGAAGAATCTTGGGGTCCAGGTCCATAAGACTCTTAAATCTGCCCTGCAAGTGGAGGACGTGGTCAAGAAGGCATATGGTGTACTGGCCTTCATTAATCGAGGGATTGAGTTCAGGAGTCAGGAGGTAATGCTGCAACTTTATAAGACCCTTGTCAGACCCCACTGTGCGCAGTTCTGGTCGCCTCACTATAGGAAGGATGTGGAAGCTATTGAGAGGGTGCAGAGGAGATTTACAAGGATGTTGCCTGGATTGGTGGGCATGCCTTATGAAGATAGGTTGAGAGAGCTAGGTCTCTTCTCCCTGGAGAGACAAAGGTTGAGAGGCGACCTGATAGAGGTTTATAAAATGTTGAGAGGAATAGATAGAGTGAATTCTCAGAGGCTACTTCCCAGGACTGAAATGGTCGCTACGAGAGGACACAGGTTTAAGGTGCTGGGGAGCAAGTACAGAGGAGATGTTAGAGGTAAGTTTTTCACTCAGAGGGTGGTGAGTGAATGGAATCGGTTGCCATCAGTGGCGGTAGAGGCGAACTCACTGGGGTCTTTTAAGAGACTTCTGGATGAGTACATGGGATTTAATGGGATTGGGAGTTACAGATAGTTCTATGGCCTGGTAGGCATAGATATGATCGGCACAACTTGTGGGCCGAAGGGTCTTTTGTGTTGTAGTGTTCTATGTTCTATTATCTGTGTTTGTCTCCAGAAAAACAAGTTAACGCAGTTTGATATCAAAGACTCCTTTCACCCAGCTTCACCATCAAGCACTCCAGTGCTGGTACACTGTGTTAAATAGAATGAAGGTGCTGCTTCAGACTCACCTATAGAAAACAATGTCACATTGAGCATTCTGACATGTTTCTCAGCAAGAACGACAGTGTGTAGGTACTTCAGCACTGTATACTTATAATCTCAAGGAGCAGAGGCCAACCATATTTATTATTACAAAAAAAAAGCACAGAAAACAGGCTCTGCGGCCCTCCAAGCCTGCGCTGCTCGTTGATCCAACTAGACCACTTGAGCGACGCAGACTTGGAGGGCTGAAGGGCCTGTTTTCTGTGCTGTATTTTTTTTGTTCTTTGTTCTTACAAACTCTTGTAGAGTTAAGGGCTGTACATTTCTAATGTTTTAAATTTGTGAATAAATCTAAGATTCGGTAAAGATTAATTCTTCTTGAAGCTAAAGTAGGGGAGTCTAAAACTAGAGGGCACAGGTTTAAGATGTGAGGCAAGAGATACAAAAACGTCCAGAGAGGCAATTTTTTCCACACAGAGGGTAGTGAGTGTGTAGAGAGAAGACATTCATTTCAGCAGTCTGCGACAAAAGGTGACGCAACGGTTAGCACTGTTGACTCACAGCACTAGGGTCCCAGGTTCCAATCCTGGCTTGGGTCTGCATGGGTTTCCCTCAGGTGCTCCGGTTTCCTCACATAGTCTAAAGATGTGCGAGTTAGGTGGGGGATTGGCCACGCTAAATTGCCCCAGAGCGTCAGAGGGCTAGGTGGGGTAAAAGCACGGGGTTATGGGGCTAGGGCCTAGGTGGGATTGTGGTTGATGCTGACTCAATTGACCGAATGGCCTCCTTTTGCACGGTAGGATTCTATGATTCTAAATGGACATTGGGAAGAAGAAATGATTTGGCAAGTCAGAGACACAGAGATCATGTATCTAAGAGTGCTGCTGCTTTTAACCTCCTGATGGAGGCAGGCATCAGGCCACACTAACAAAAGCTAAATAGGCAATGTGCACCAAAAAAGATTAACTACTTTAGTCTAGGATCCTGGGATTCAAAGCCCAGCTCTATCCTTGCCCATCAAGAAGAAGTCGAGAATTATCATACCTGGGATCCAAGAAATCAACCACTACTGTGTATTCAGTTAGGCTCGATCGACTTTGCAAACATCGTATGTTCCAACCAGGAACGCTGCCATCCTGGTTACCAAACACACACTCCATCAGCCAAGGGAAAATCAAATGGAGCTCCTGGAAACAAACATAAAACAGATTCACAAAGCAGCTCTATAGCTAAATACTGCTAAAGAGGCTAAAAACACACTTTAAAATACAAAAGCTCCCCTGACTGGGAAATGTACAAGAACATTACAGATGGGAGAAGCTCATTTGCCTATACCATACTATATACTGAACCTATAACATCATTCAATAGCATCATAGAACATAGAACAACACAGCACAAACAGGCCCTTCGGCCCACGAGTTGCGCCGATCACATCTACCAATCCACAGACCTATCTATAACCCTCTATCCTATTCTTTTCCATATACTCATCCAGAAGTCTCTTAAAAGACCCCAGTGAGTTTACCTCAACAACCTCCAACGGCAGTCGGTTCCATTCACTCACCACCCTCTGAGTGAAAAACCTACCCCTGACATCTCCTTTGTATTTGCTTCCCTGCACCTTAAATCTGTGTCCTCTCGTAGTGACCATTTCAGCTCGGGGAAATAGTCTCTGAGAGTCCACCCTATCTATTCCTCTCAACATTTTATAAACCTCTATCAGGTCGCCTCTCAACCTACGTCTCTCCAGTGAGAAGAGTCCCAGCTCCCTCAACCTATCTTCATAAGGCCTGCCTCCCAATCCAGGCAGCATCCTTGTAAATCTCCTCTGAACTCTCTCAATAGCCTCTACATCCTTCCTGTAATGAGGCGACCAGAACTGCGCACAATACTCCAAGTGGGGTCTGACAAGAGTCTTATAGAGCTGCATCATTACCTCCTGACTCCTAAACTCTATTCCTCGATTATTGAAGGCCAGTACACCATACGCCTTCTTGACCACTTCCTCCACCTGCGAGGCCAATTTAAGAGTCCTATGGACCGGGACCCCGAGATCCTTCTGCTCTACAACACAGCTAAGACTCCTCCCCCTTATATTGTACTCCTTCATCCCATTATTCCTGCCACTACACATTTATCCGCGTTGAAGTCCATCTGCCATTTCTCCGTCCAGTCTTGCATCCTGTCTACGTCCCGCTGCAACTTTTGGCATCCCTCCAGACCATCCACAACACCACCGACCTTTGTATCGTCAGCAAACTTGCTAACCCATCCCTCCACTTCCTCATCCAGGTCATTTATGAAAATGACAATTATGGGTGATCTTCTACCTCAACTCCATATACTCACACTACTTTTGCATCATTAGTGCCCAAACATCTACAATCTTGGTTTTGAATATGCTCAAAAACTGAGCATTCTCAGCTCTCTGTGTTAGGTGAATTAAGGATTCACACCATATTTGAGTGAAATTTATCCTCGTGTGCCTCAAATGACTGACCCCTTATTCAACGTCCAGCCGGCCACCCAGTACTGCAGTCTCAAGTTATTCTCCATCCTTGCCATTAGTTCTCAGCAAGGGCAGCAAAGAGCATACTATAACAGATTGCACATTCCCAAAAAGCGTGCTTAAAATTGAAGAAGGTCCAACTATTTCCCATGGTGGATTAGGCACAACATTATAAACAGTGCTACAAATTAATGGAAGAGTCATTGCAAGTTGGCACTAAAGCAAAACAAGATAAACACAGTGGCTTCATACCTTGGGAGAATAATCTTCTATCACTTTGGACAATTCGTAGCATCGCTGAAACAGAGGTTTGTTCGCACCATCTGCTTTAAGAAGAGCCTGCAAAAAGAGAACATTTTGTGAAGAAGTATTTAGAAGAGGATCTGAGCCTTGAGTCGCACCAGAAAAGGGAGATTAAAAAGCCCAAACGCGAGTTAAAATTCAGTGGTGAGATGTTTTAAAGAACAAAGAACAAAACAGCACGGGAAACAGGCCCTTCAGCCCAACGAGCCCGCGCCGTCACCCCGATGTTCCCACTTCTACCCGCGATCCCTGTCCATGTTTATAGATCTATGGATTAAAAACCAAATTTGAGACAATTTAACCAAAAAGCAGAAATTAATTCCAATAAGTTACAACACAATGGAATAAAACGCCTTGGATGTGAACAATGAGAAATCAGTTATCATAGACTGGAACTGCAGATTAGACACAGTGCACAATGAGGCCAATCAGCACTGAGTCCTCCCCCTCCTCTGATTCAGTTTTATTTTTCTATGATTAAAACAGAAAGTGCTGGAAAATCTCAGCAGGTCTGGCAGCATTTGTGGGAAGGGATATAGAGTGTATTAGAGTCATGTAGCATGAGCCAAGATCACAAGAAACTACAAAATGTTGCGAATGTAGCCCAGTCCATCACTCAATCCAGTTTCCCATTGCCTCAGGAAAGCAGCCAGCATAATTAAGGACCTCACATACTCCAGACATTCTCTCTTCCACCTTCTTTCCATCGGGAAAAAGATACAAAAGTCTGAGATTACACATCAACTCAAGAACAGCTTCTTCCCTTCTGCTGTCAGCCTTTTGAATGGTCTTACCTTGCATTAAGCTGATCCTTTTTCCACACCTTAACTATGACTGTAACACTACATTCTGTTCTCTCATTTCCTTTTCTATGAATGGTATGCTTTGTCTACAGAGCGCGCAAGAACCAGGCCCTTTGACCCACCGTGTCTATGCTGTAATGTTTCAAGTACTTATGGCTCTCATTACTAACAACCTTCCACCACCACTGCTTGTAATTTACATCACTCTTTCCTATCTATAACAGAATTTTCCCATCTCCTTCCCTTCGATCCCCCTTCCCCATAACTACTTCATGAGCTTGTTCCCATTCTGAACTGTGTTTATTTTTTCCTCTCTCTCTCTCTCACCACAGAGATGTGGAGTGTGTCTGTTTTTCATTTCAGATTTGCAGCCACCACACCACTGCGGAAAATTTAATTTCAAAAGTATAAGCACAGCATGCTCTACAACTAATTAAAATTGAAGAAGGTAAATACACCAGTCTGAAGAGTTTAAGCTGGGTGTGAGGGTTGAAAGGAGGGAGTTGGTGTGAGCTGACTCACCAGCAGGTAACTGGGCTGCTGCATGGGCAGGGTCACCTTTAGCCCACGCCATGTATATGCTGTAATGCTTCAATTATTTATGGCTCTCACTGCTAACAGTCTTCCACCACCCCGTTTGTTATTTAGATCACTCCCTCCTGTCTATAACAGAATTTTCCCATCTCCTTCCCTTACAACCCCTCTCTTCCCCATAACTACATTATGAGCTTGCTCCCATGAAATGTGTTTTTTCTCTCTCTCTCGCCACAGAGATGTTAAGTGTGTTTCAAAGGTATTATTGTTAGTAAGCACAGTACGCTCTACAACTAATTAAAGAAGGGAAATACACCAGTCTGAAGAATCGGCGGGGGTCGAGAGGCGGGGGGGGG
>JAGIQG010000020.1:2680232-2720366 GCA_024679065.1 Sphyrna mokarran
TTGGAGCGGCAGGGGAGGGGCTCGAGGCAGGGGAGGGGGTCGAGGGGAGGAGGTCGAGAGGAGAGGTCGAGGGTGGGAGGAGGGGGTTGGGGTGAGCTGACTGACCAGCAGGTAACTGGGCTGCTGCATGGGCAGGGCCGCCATGCTCTCCCCGCGGACTCTCGGCCGCAGGCGGCCCCACAGGCTCTCCAGCAGCGAGAAGCACAGGCCGCTCGCCAGCTTCAATCCGCCGCGCCGAATACCGTCATCAAACCGCGACACTGACAGGGACACCAGCCCGGAGCATCTGAGACAGCGATTCTGATTGGCGGGCAGTCGGGGGAGGGAGCTACTGATTGGCAGAGAGGAGAGCGTCAGGTGCGGAATGGGGACGGCTGATTGGACAGCGCTGGGAGCAGAACCAGCTGTTCATTGGCGGAGAGGAGAGCGTCAGGTGCGGAATGGTGACGGCTGATTGGACAGCGCCGGGGCAGACACAGCTGCTAATTGGATCATCTCTGACCCCCTCTCCCCGGGCCGCTGTTGATTGGTTAAGGTTGAGACGGGAGGGAGATCGCTGATTGGGTGGAAAAAGCGCGGGCATTTGAGTGGTAATGGCGTCCGGAGTGAGTCTGCCTTGGGGTAGTAGTGGTCAGCACAGAGATCACCTCAGAGCAGCAGTGGTCAGCACAGAGATCACCTCAGAGCAGCAGTGGTCAGCACAGAGATCACCTCAGAGCAGCAGTGGTCAGCACAGAGATCACCTCAGAGCAGCAGTGGTCAGCACAGAGTCTCCCTCGGGGCAGCAGTGGTCAGCACTGTGTCCCCCTCGGGGCAGCAGTGGTCAGCACTGTGTCCCCCTCGGGGCAGCAGTGGTCAGCACTGTGTCCCCCTCGGGGCAGCAGTGGTCAGCACTGTGTCCCCCTCGGGGCAGCAGTGGTCAGCACTGTGTCCGCCTCGGGGCAGCAGTGGTCAGCACTGTGTCCGCCTCGGGGCAGCAGTGGTCAGCACTGTGTCCGCCTCGGGGCAGCAGTGGTCAGCACTGTGTCCGCCTCGGGGCAGCAGTGGTCAGCACAGAGTCCGCCTCGGGGCAGCAGTGGTCAGCACTGTGTCCGCCTCGGGGCAGCAGTGGTCAGCACAGAGTGCCTCGGGGCAGCAGTGGTCAGCACAGAGTCCGCCTCGGGGCAGCAGTGGTCAGCACAGAGTCCGCCTCGGGGCAGCAGTGGTCAGCACAGAGTCCGCCTCGGGGCAGCAGTGGTCAGCACAGAGTCCGCCTCGGGGCAGCAGTGGTCAGCATTGGAGCGCAATAATTACAGGCTGGAGCAGGAGGGCTGGTCAGTATAGTCTGATATGGTTGAAGAAGCATGGAACTGAAGTAGAAGGTGTGATGACTATGGTGTTTGCTGATAGTGTTATTGGATATGGAGTCGCCCAAAGAGCTGACAACTCAACAGTTCCCCTGCACAGTGATAGTGACTAGAGGTTCTGTACACTCTCTGTAAATCAACATAGGGAAAATTCTCATCTGGAATATACTAAAAGGCTGGTGTGAATTTGGTACAATCCATAGCAGAAAATTTAATTTCAAAAATATTATTGTTAATAAGCATAGTATGCTTTACAACTAATTAATTTTGTTTTTAATTTGAAGAAAATACAAATCTTAGAGTTGTACAGCACAGAAATAGGCCCTTCAGCCCTTCATATCTGCACTGGCCATCCTAATCCCATTTTCCAACACTTGATCTGTAGCTTTGAAATGTTGTGATGTTTCAAGTGCTTGTCTAGATGCTTCTTAAATATTGACAATTCCTGCATTTGCCCCCCTTTCAGGCAATGAGTTCCAGGTTCCCAGCACTGTCTGGATGAAAATGTTTTTTTATAGAATCACAGTGCAAAAATGGCCCTTTGCCCCATTCAATCTGCATTGACACGTGAGAAGCATCTGACTACCTACCTAATCCCATTTACCTTTACTTGGCCCATGGCCTTGAATGTTACAACAGTCAAGTACTCATCCAGGTACTTTTTAAAGGATGTTCAGGCACCTGGCCTCCATCACTCTCCTAGGTATTGATTCCAAATCGTCATCACTGTCTGTAAAAAAAAAGGAAACGTTTTCCTCGCATCTCCCCCTGCTCCTCCCCAAACCTCCTGCTCCTCACCTTGAACCCATTTCCCCTCGTGACTGACTCTTTAACAAAGGGGACACAGCAACTCCTTATCCATCCTGCTCATGTCTTGTACACCTTGATCAGGTTGTTGCTCAGTTTTTTTGCTCTAACGAAAACAATCCAAGCTATCCAACCTCTCCTCGTGACTTAAATGTTCCAACCCAGACAGTGTCCTGATAAATCTGTGCACCTCCTCCAGTGCAATCACATCTTTCCCCTAATGTCTAGAGCTGCACACAATACTCTAGTTGTGTTCTTACTAAAGTTCTATACAACTCCAACATAACTTCCCCGCTTTTGCAATTGATTTATAAAGGTGAGCTTCCCATATGCCTTTCACCAACCCCCGCCAGTATGCCTTTCTGCCTTCAGAGATCTATGGACAAACATCCCTAAGGTCCCTTTGCTTCTCAGAACTTCCAAGTGCCATGCCATTCATGGAATCATAGAGCTTTACAGCATGGTAACAGGCCCTTTGGCCCCATTTGTCAATGCTGCCCAGTTTTTACCATTAAGCTAGTCCCACTTGTTCATGTTTAGCCCATATCTTTCTATATCTATTTTACCCGTGTAACTGTCTAAAAGCTTTTTAAAAGACAAAATTGTACCTGCCTCTACTACTACCTCTGGCAGCTTGTTCTAGATATTTGCCATCCTCTGTGAAAAAATTGCCCCTTGGACCCTTTTGTCTCTCCTCTCTCACCTTAAACCTATGCCCTCTAGTTTTGGACTCTCTTATCTTTGGAAAAAGATATTGAATAGTTGATCTACGCCCCTCATTATTTTATAGATCTCATAAAATCACCCCTATGCAACAGAGAAAAAGTCCCAGTCTATCCAGCCTCTCCTTATTCAATGAATACTTCCTTGTTAAATTACTCACTGTTAACCACCCGGCCAATTTTTGTCACCATAGACTTAGTAATTATACCCCCTCCCGCCCCCATTGAGTTATCTATGTCGTTTATATTTAATCAAGAGGGGACTCAACTCAGATTTCTGTGGTATAACACTGGCTTCCGATCACTGAAGCAGCCTTCTGTAATCACATTCTGTCTCTTATAACTAAGCCAATTTTGAATCCACTTCATCAAATTGCTCTGTGTCTCATGTGTACTTGACTTCTTTATAAGTCTCCCATGAGATATAAAAACAGAACTAGGCCATCTGGCCCACTGAGTTTTCTGCCATTAGATCACGGTTGATATGTTTCTCAACCCAATTCTCTCCTGTCTTTTCCATGTAACCTTTGATCCTTACCAATCAAGAACATATCTATATCTGTCTTAAATATACTCAACCACTTGGCCTCCACAGCCCTCTGTGGCAATGAATTCCATAGATTTGCCACCCTCTGGCTGGAGAAATTCCTCCTCCGTTCTAAAGAATTGTCTCTTCATCTGTGGCTGTGCCCTTGGATCCTAGTCTATTAATGGGAACATCTTTACCATGTCCATTCTATTCAGACCTTCCAGTATTGTTAAGTTTCAATGAGATCCTCCCTCATCCTTCTAAACTCCCATCAAGTTCAGACTCAGTGTCTTGAAAAACTTCTCATACATCAAGGCTTTCATTCCTGGGATCATTCTCACGAACTTCCTCTTGACACCCTCCAAGGCCAGCACATCCTTACTCGGATAGGAGACCCAAAATCACTCACAATATTCCAAATGTGGTCTAACCAGAACCTCATAAAGCTTCAGTACTACATTGCTGCTTTTATACTCTAGTCCTCTGGACATGACTGCTAACATTGCATTTGCTTCTAACTACCAACCTGCATGTTAGTCTTAGGAGAATCCTGAATTGGGATTCCCAAAACCCCTCCTTTGCGCTTCTGATTTCTGAATTCTATCCCCATTTAGAAAATAGTCTATATTTCCATTCTTCCTACCAACATGCATAACTTTACGCTTTCCCATGTTGTATTCCACCTGTCACTTCTTTGCTCACTCTTAACCTTTGCTCACTCCTTACTCCTATTGAACAAATATTTCTCTTCGATATTCACGCAGGGAGATGTAAATGTAGTTGTGGAGAACACTGGGATACAGGGTTGCAAACTGGAAAGTATTGAAGTAGATAAGGAGGATGTGCTAGATATTCTTGAGGGTTTGAAGTTAGATAAGTCCCCTGGGCCGGACGGGATTTACCCTAGGATTCTCTGGGAGGCGAGAGAGGAGAATTATAGGCTGGTGAGTCTTACTTCTGTTGTGGGCAAAGTATTGGAGAGAATTATTAGGGATAGGATTTATAGTTATTTAGAGAGAAATGAATTGATTGGGGATAGTCAGCATGGTTTCGTGAAGGGTAGGTCGTGCCTTACTAACCTTATTGAGTTTTTTGAAAAAGTGACCAAAGAGGTGGATGGGGGTAAGGCATCCCCATTACACAACAACAACTGTAAGGCAGTTGTTGTGGTATATATGGACTTTAATAAGGTGTTCGATAAGGTGGCCCATGGAAGGCTTCTGCAGAAAATGCAGATGTATGGGATTGAGGGTGATTTAGCTAATTGGATTAGGAATTGGCTAGCAGATAGAAGACAGAGAGTGGTGGTTGATGGGAGATATTCATCGTGGAGTTCGGTTACAAGTGGTGTACCTCAGGGGTCTGTTTTGGGGCCCCTGCTATTTGTAATTTTTATAAATGATCTGGATGAGGGTATTGAAGGATGGATTAGTAAATTTGCAGATGACACCAAAGTCGGTGGAGTGGTAGATATTGAAGAGGGGTGTTATAGTTTGCAGAGAGACTTGGACAAGTTGCAGAGCTGGGCCGAGAGGTGGCAAATGGAGTTTAATGTGGAAAAGTGTGAGGTAATGCACTTTGGCAGGAATAACAAATGTGTAGAGTATAGGGCTAATGGTAGGACTCTTAATAGTGTTGATGAACAGAGGGATCTTGGTGTATGTGTGCATAGATCCCTGAAAGTTGGCAATCAAGTCGATAAGGTTGTTAAGAAGGCATATGGAGTCTTAGCTTTTATTGGTAGGGGGATTGAATTTCGGAGCCGCAACGTCATGTTGCAACTGTACAAAACTCTAGTGCGGCCGCACTTGGAGTATTGTGTGCAGTTCTGGTCCCCACATTATAAGAAAGATGTGGAGGCATTGGAGAGGGTACAGAGGAGGTTTACCAGGATGTTGCCTGGTATGGAGGGCAGGTCTTATGAAGAGAGGCTGAGGGATTTGAGGTTGTTTTCGTTAGAAAGAAGGCGGCTAAGAGGAGACCTTATTGAAACATATAAGATGATTAGAGGTTTAGATAGGGTGGACTGTGATAGCCTTTTTCCTAGGATGGAGAAAGCTAGCACGAGGGGACATAGCTTTAAATTAAGGGGTGGTAGTTATAGGACGGATGTCAGAGGTAGGTTCTTTACCCAGAGGGTGGTAAGGGTATGGAATGCCCTGCCTGCGGCAGTTGTAGATGCGCCAAGTTTGGTGGCGTTTAAGAGGTTAGTAGATAAGTTTATGGATGAAAAGGGAATGGTTTAGGTTAGAGGGTCACTGCTTGTTCCTAATTGGTCGGCGCAACGTCGAAGACCGAAGGGCCTGTTCTGCGCTGTAATGTTCTATGTTCTAACCTGTCCAAGTCCTTCTACAGCCTCCCCTCTTCCATCAATACTACCTGTCCTCTCTACCTGCCTATCTTTGTATCATCTGTAAACTTATAGGGTGGAAGGTAGCCCTCCTGCCTCACAGCGCCAGAGACTTGTGTTCGATTCCACTTAGGTCACTGTGTGTAACTTGCATTCTCCCCCTGTGTGCATGGCTTTATTCCAGGTAATCCGGTTTCCTAACATAGTTTGAAAGAGTGCTGGTTAGGTATATTGACCCAAACAGGTGTTGGAGTTTGGTGACTAGGGGAATTTCACAGTAACTTCATTGCAGTGTTAATTTGAGACTTATGACTAATAAATAAAGTTTAACGTTAGTTACTTCAACTTTTTGCTACAGCGCTCTCAGTTCCTTCATCTAGGTCATTGATGTATGAAGTGAAAAATTGTGTTCTGAACACTAACCCCTGTGGAACTCCACTAGTGACTGGCTGCCTCCTGAAAAAGACCCTTTTATCCCCACTCTCTGACTTCTACCAGTCAGCCAATCTTCTATCCATGTTAGTATCCTGCCTCTAACATCATGAGCTCTTATTTTATTCAGCAGCTTCCTGTGCGGCACCTTGGCAAAGGCCCTTCGGAATCCGCTGGCTTTCTGTCTAACCTGCTCATTATCTCCTCAAAAATTCTAACAGATTAGGCAGGCATGACCCTCCCTTGATGAAACCATGCTGATTCACCCTATTTTACCATGCACATCTAAATATTTTGAAATCTCATCCATAACAATACACATTATAATCTGACCAATAACCAAGGTCAGACTAACCAGCTTATAACTTCCTCACAGAAAACCACGCAAACACGGGGAGAGTGTGCAAACTCCCACAGAATCGACCCAAGCCGGGAATCACTCTGGGTCCCTGTAATTGTACAGCAAGCAATGCTAGTCATTGAGCTGCCCATTAGTTTGTCCAGAGTTAGCGTATATTAACGGACGTGAAGTACTGGGCAGCTCTTGAAGCAACATCCAAGAACCACCCAAGCACGACCCACCAAATGCATGCCCCTTGTTGGCCAATAAGGTGGACCGAAGCACCTGTAGATGTAATAGATGAATGAACGTAAATAGACATACACCAAACTATACAGACAATGATGGAGTCCTCCATGTAAATTCACATAGCCTCCTGGTGGGCTATAAGCCCTACGGTCTGACAAATGGCCAGCTTGTCCTGTGGTATCAGTAGGCCCTCATCTGTCGTTGAAGGTCCGCAATAGCTCAACATAAGCGACAAGGTGAGCCTTAAAATTTGTTGGGTGAATGATTGGAATCTGTTAATTCTCAGGAACGTCATGACGCTGTTGTTCTTCTCCAGCCATTTGCCCCGCTGCCGACAACAAATCCAAAGAAACCAGTCAACTTTTCAATCTTGGGTTTGAGGTGTTGGTATTTCTTGCACTTTTCCTCCCATGCCTTTTCCACACTGCCGCAATTGTCTTCAAAATGTACTGTCACATCCACCATTGCAATACGTTGATCTTTTTCCCTCTTGAAGACGATGTCTAGCTTCCAGAGGATACCATCGTTGGCAATAAGTCGTGGTTCGAAGTAAGATGTCCAGCCGTATTTTCCAACATAATTGCGCAGCTGTTCCAAGATCTTATTATGGCACTTGATCCTACAGTTCTTGACAAATGGGCAGAAGCCGGAAATATGACCGAGAGTCTCTATACCTGCTTCATGTCTTCAGCAGGTTTTTGTGGTGAAAGACTTCCCTCTTGATAGGGTTACTCTTGTGGGATGTAGATTGCATCTTAGTAACAAGTTATTGAGAAGTGATGGGATTTAAGCTGGTATGCAGCCTTCATCCAACTGTTTGATATTTTGTCATTATTGTAATAGTGTGCCCCAACATCTTGACAGGTTAGCTGCCTCCATTTGCAGATCCCATTCCCTCCACCCCACGTATTTGTTTAGTGGCTTCTTGGGATCTGCCTCCTCCGCACCAAGCATTGGTATTGCGGCTCCGATCATATTCATTGACTCCTTCTTATCGTTGTTGCTCACTTTGGAAGTTGGCACGAAGTCCTCGATTTCTCTCAATGCTTTGAGAGATCTCAGTTCTTCGATGTTTTCACCAATGTTCTGCTCATAGAACTGGAAGGAGGTGTGAATGACTCGGTCATTGGAAGCAGGCAATGATTTCCATTTTCGAATTACTGCAGATGGGATTTGGATTTCGAGCTTGGGAATTCCCAGTCCTCCATTACGAACACGTGAATAGAGGATGGCATCAGTTGTGTGGGATGGAAGATGCAGAAATTGTTTGACAGCATTGCGGATGAGTTGGTCCAGTTTGATAAGCGTATTCTAAGATGCTTCAGATAGGATCAGGTGGAAATAGAGTCTCGGGATAACATAGACTATCAGCAACTCCACGCATTGTCTTGGCCAGAGAGCTGATGCCTGTAAGCTAGAAATCCAGATCTCCAGTCTCTCCTCCCAAGCTCTTTCTTCTATGCCTGCCCAAGGATCTATCTGGGCTCCCAGGTATTTCTCAGTCTCTCCTGGGGGTGTGTATGCAATCTCTTTCTTCCGAATTTGCCAGTTCTTATATTGATTGACCAGGAAGGTCTTCCTCTTGCACATAAAGTGGAAGCCTTTAGGCTTGTTGGTGTTAATGGACAAGCCCATCGAATTGCAAAAAGACTGCAGAATCTTCAGGTTTTGGGTCATCCCCAAGTACGAATCGCTAAGGAGGGCGATATTATTTTAAAATGCAAGAGCTGAGCAGTTTATTCTTGCTCCGTCTAGCGTTATGCTGACACCAGATCTAGCCTCTTCAAGACTGCAAACCAGCAGCTCCATTGCTGTGTTAAATAGTATTGGTGAGAGTGGGTCTCCTTGTTTGACACCCCTCTCAGTGTTTATTGGGACAGTCTTAGACTTATTGCTTTTGACCACCATGGTGTTACCAGTGTAGAGGTCTTGAATGAACTCTACAAAGGCTTTTGGGAGTTTGACTCTCTGTAATGATTTGATTACCAGTTTGTGAACAACGGAGTTGAACGCTTTCGCCGAATCAACAAAGACAACAGTGATGTTCTTATGATTTTTCTTTGCTCCCTTCATGATATTTTGCAACACGGCGATGTTTTCGTTGCATCCGGGAGTAGCTGCTAAAAACTCTTTCTGATGTGGGTTTATGTCTCACTCAGTCTCCTCACCATGATTTTAGTAAAGAGGTGCAATAGCATTGGACCAATTGTGATTGAATGCCAGTTGTCAATGTTCTTAAGGCATTCCTTATCCTCACATTTTGGGATTAAGACCGTTCAGTTTTGCTTCATTGGGATTGTTTTTGAAGACAGCCACAGGGTGAAGAGGCAAGATGGGTGGGTTTCGTATGCCTCATGGATATCTCGGATGTCCCCTAACTTCTGACCATCCGGTCTGAGTGCACTAGCCTCTTTAATACCCTTGATTGCCTGGGTAGTCTGTTCTGCGGTGATCAGCTTCATCAACTCGCCTTTGTCAGTTTTCCATTGTCTGGTGCAAATTTGCTGATGTTTGACTTGTTATTCTTACAGGAGAATTTTGCTCTTTGTTCTTTGTAGGAGAACTTCTCTCAAAAGCTAGCCTCCAATCCGCTGTGGATAGCGGGCATATGATTTGTGAGGGTGCCCCCATGATCTGGTGAGCAAGGTGGCACCTATTGTTGTTGTAGAGCAGTTGTGTTGCTCTAAAAATGGATTTCTCCTTCTCCCATCTTTTCGGTTATCTTTCTTGCGTGCACTTACCATCAGCCCTTCCTTCTTTTGCCTGTTTTTCACATCGCCCATCAGAAGGTTAGTGATGCTCTCCACTATACCCACTCCTAAGGCACATTTATCAGGGTCATTCCTCGCATTAAGAAGTTCCTCATCCTGGATCAGTGATTCATCCACATCTCTATGCCTAGGGACTTGGGCGGGGGGGGTTCAACTAGCGATACTTAGGTGTGGGATTGGATCCCCGACATCTGGCTCTTCCGGCTCCTGGTCTTGCTTGGAGTCCGGGTGTTCAGCAACAGCTGCCAGTGCTATAGCATTTGCTGCTTTGCGTGCCTTTGCAAGTAACCTGCCCTTATCTGAGATTTGCTTGGGTGTTTTAGATGTTAATACCTTTTTGATGTCTTTATTAATGCACCTGGATACAGCAAATCTAACTTCAAACTCTTTGAGGACTGATTCCTCCTCCTTGGACAATGCACTTCTACTTCTACCTCGTTTGGTTGAGGTTTTGGGCAGTGCTTTGCTTCGCAATGAGGAATGTGCAAAGACAGGATGTCGGTATCTCTCATGTTGGTTGAGTCCACTCTCTGTTGTGAAGGCGGGTTCACAAATGCTGCACTGATATTGCCTGATTGTCAAGGATCTATTCTCATCCTTACATTTCGGGTAGTGGCAGGTGATAGAATGGTACTCTCCAGACTTACTGCATCGAGAACATTTAATTTTAATGCTCTTGGTCTTATGCACTGTCTGAAGATGTTTCCTAAATGCTCCAACTGTATGGTATGGTATTACACGGCTTGCAAAACAACGCATCAGTAGGATAATGGATTACCAATTCCTTAATTTCTGTGCGGTCTTGAGATGGTTCAATCATTATAGTCTCGATAAAGGTACCCTCATCATTGGTACCCCCATTGTTTGCAGTAGTTCCTGTTCCCCATGTTCTGGGCTTGGTACGCCTTATTGTAGAAGGCACAAGTAGTGATCTCTACCTTCTAGGCTGGATGGGTCGTCCAGATTGGCTCTTCTACAACGGGCTCTTGGTCTGCACATATTGGGGTGATAAATTCCTCTGGCCTGGGTCCCGAGTCTACCATCCAAAGTGCCTAACAGTTTGGTTTGGTCTCAAGATCGTTTCTTCTGTTTGGGTTGAAACTGATCTTGCTACTAACTCTTCCGAGTTAGTTATTATGTAACCTAGCTTTTTAAATTTTTCAAAGAGAGTGGTTACAGACTCACGTGCGGGATTGTTGTTTATCTGGGTCGCAACCTGTCCGGATTCCTCCTTTTCAGGCAGACAACTCTTTTTTTTGCTGATCTCCGCAGATCACCTTCATGTGGTTTTTCATCGCTCGTTTAGTCCTTCGGTAGAAAACTACCAAGGTTACCAGCGGGGCTTGGGGAGGCACAACTGTGATCAACAAAATCACGCTAAAATGATCATAGCAGTAACTATCCAGCGATCACTCTCCAGTGAGAGAACTCACTGCAAAGCCATAAAGTCATAGTTACTCCTGCCAGAGAGAAGAAACTCTCTGTTTCTTCTCTACCACTCTTTTTGAATAGCAGGCTTACATCAGCTACCCTCCAATCTGTAGGAACTAATCCATAGTCTAAAGAATTTTGGAAAGTGATCATCAATGGGTCTGCTATTTGTTGACCACTTCCGTGAATTCTCTGGGGTGAAGATTATCAGGCCGTGGATATTTTGTCACATTGTATGCTTTTTCTTTTACTTTAATGCTGGCCCTGACTTCTCTTGACAGCCTTGGTTGCCATATTTTCCCCTTAGTATGCTTCGTTCTTGGGATGAAATTCTGCTATCTCTCTCCAGTGACTTCCAGAAACTCTTGCAGTTGCTGCTCCTCCACCTTTCCTGCTAGGCTCCTCTTCCAATCAACGCCTGTAAGCTCGTCCTCCATACCAACAGTAGTACCTTTATTCAATTGTAATCTTGTTACATATGATCCCAGCTTCTCCCTCTCAAATTGCAGTGTGAACTCTACCATATTATGGTCACTGCCTCTTAGGAGTTCCTTCAGCTTAAGCTCCCTTATCAAGTATGCCTCATTGCATATCACCAAATCCAGAATTGCCTGTTCCTAGTGGCTCCAAAAAGCCATTTCACAGACATTCCACAAATTACTTTTCTTGAGATGCTCGACCAATCTGATTTTTCTAGTACATTTGCATTTTGAACTTCCCCTTGATCATTTAATCTTGCCTTTCTTGTATGCCTTTTTAATCTCCTGGTGCATCTTGTGCCTCACACTCTGACTACTGCTTGGACCTTTCTGGTTCCTCAACTCTGCTTACATATGTTTTACATCTTCTGACCCTATATTGATTCTTGCTATCAATTTAATTTCTTACTAATGAGGCAACCCACTCCTCTTCCCACCTGCTTTTCTTTTTGGTAGGATGTGTATCCTTGGATATTTAGCTTTCAGCCCTGATCCCCTTGCAGTCATGTCTCTGTGATGCCCACAACATTGTACCTACCAATTGCAATCTGCGCTACAAGCTTGTTTACCATATTTTGTATTCTATGCACATTCAAAAACAACATCCTCATTCCTACATTAACTGTCTCCGTTTCTCATAGTCATCACTATATCTGTGCCTGAAATTAGCTTCCTAACCCTTTCCAAACTCTATGTCCTATTATTTGTTCTGGAGACTTTAATAATCTCTACTGAACTGTCTTTCCCTTTAAAACTAAAAACTTTTAAAAACTCAAAACTTTTTTTATAGTTTTCCATGCATTTGAGCCCATGTTGAACTTTGTCAAAGACTTTGCTATAACTCATGTAATCTACATCAACTGCGCTACTATCATCTACACACCTGGTCACCTCCTCAGAACATTCATTCAGTTTGTTAGGCAGGACTTCCCTCTGAAAAAGCCATGCTGATTCTCCCTATTAAGCTTTGCCTCTCCAAATGAGATAGATATTCTGCTTCAGAAATTTCTCTAATAGTTTCCCTACCACTGATGTGAAATTCACTGGTCTGTAGTTCCCTGGCTTAACTCTACAACCGTTCTTACTTAGCATAAGTATATTAGTGGTTCTCCAGTCCTCTGGATGTGATACTGGAGAACTTTGGGTTGTCAAATGTGTTGTACTCGATATGTTGTCAGGAATTGGCTTAGTTATTTAGACAATGATCCTTGTACACAAGTTACTTTCAGTTAATGTTTCATTGTCATTTGATAAGGAGCAGATTGGATGCGTTGGATTCCTTTCTCCTTTAAATAATTTATGAATTCTTGCAAAATGAACTGTGGCCCATTGTCGCCAACAAGTTGTTCAAGGTAATTGAACCTTGCAAAAATCTCAGCCAGTCTTTGTTTTGTTCTTTCCGAGTAAGAAGTCTCACAACACCAGGTTAAAGTCCAACCAATTTATTTGATAGTAAACTCACAAGCTTTTGGGGTTTGCCCCTTCGCCAGGTGAACAGAGAGTTCTGGCCTCAGACAGCGCAAATAATAGCATACACAGCTTACAGTATACTGATTAGAATGCGAGTCTTTAGAACTAATCTACTATTCAAGTCTTAAAGATGCAGACAATGTGAGTGAAAACAGCATTAGGCATAAGTTAAAGAGATGTGTATTGTCTCCAGAAAGTATAGTGTGAGGTTTTGCAAACCTAGGCAAGTCATGGGGGTTATAGATATTGCAACATGATCCCAGTTGAGACCGTCCTTGTGTGTGGAACTTGGCTATCGGTTCTGCTCAGTGACTCTGCGCTATTGTGTGTCATGAAGGCTGCCTTGGAGAGCACTTACCCGAAGGTCAGAGGCTGAATGCCCATGACTGCTGAAGTGTTCGCCAATGGGAAGGGAACAGTCTTGCCTGATGATTGTCGAGTGATGTTCATTCATCTGTTGCCATAGCGTCAGCATGGTCTCCCCAATGTACCATGCTTTGGACGTCCTTTCTTGCAGCGCATTAGGTAGATAATATTTGCTGAGTTGCAAGAGTATGTGCCCTGTACCTGGTGGATGGTGTTCTCACGTGAGATGATGGCATCCGTGTTGATGATCCCGGCACGTCTTGCAGAGGTTGCTGTGGCAGTGGTTTTGTGGTCACTGTTCTGAAGGCTGGGTAGTTTGCTGCGAACAGTGGTCCCTTTGAGGTTGTGTGGTTGTTTGAAGGCAAGAAGTGGGGATGTGGTGATGGCCCTGGCGAGATGTTCATCTTCATCAATGATATGTTGAAGACTCTGGAGATGATGTCGTAGCTTCTCCGCTCTGGGGAAGTTCTGGACAACGAATGGTACTCTGTCCACCATGTCCCGTTTGTCTTCTGAGAAGGTTGGTGCGGTTTTTTGCTGTGGAACGCCGGAACTGTTGATCGATGAGTTGAGCGCCATATCCTGTTTTTATGAGGGCACCTTTCAGCATCTGGAGGTGTCTGTCACGATCCTCCTTATTTGAGCAGATCCTACGTATACAGAGGGTTGTCCATAGGAGATGGCTTCTTTAACGTGTTTAGGGTGGAAGCTGGAGAAGTGGAGCATCATGAGATTGTCTGTAGGCTTGTAATGCAGTGAGATGCTGAGGTGACCGTCCTTGATGAAGATACATGTGTCCAAGAATGCAACCGATTCTGGAGAATAGACAATGGTAAGTCTGATGGTGGGGTGAAATTTGTTGATGTCATCATATAGTTGTTTGTTCACCATGAGTCCAAAGAAAGAAAATGTCATCAATGTATATAGTGTATAGCATCGGTTGAAGGTCCTGTGCGATGAAGAAGTCTTGTTTGAGCCTATGCATGAAGATGTTGGCATATTGAGTTGCGAATTTGGTCCCTATGACTGTTCTGTGTGTCTGGATGAAAAACTGGTTGTTGCTGGTGAAGACATTGTGGTTCAGCTTTTGTCGCGACACTACAGACTTCCGACAGAAACTCAGCACATATGGAGCAGTTGAACCAAGCAGTGGATGTCTCGATGCTCTACACTACCATCCCCCATGAAAATGGCATTGCTGCAACTGCCTCAGTACTCATCGCCAGTTTCCAATGCAATTTTACAACTCATCAGCTTTATCTTGGACTACAATGTCTTTGCCTTCAACAGCCAGTTTTTCATCCAGACACGGAACAGCCATGGGGACCAAATTCACACCTATGTATACCAACATCTTCATGCACAGGCTCAAACAAGACTTCTTCACTGCACAGGACCTTCAACCGATGCTATACACTAGATACATCGATGACATTTTCTTTTTTTGGACTTCTCTAAATGTTCATAAATCCTGTCCCTCAGGATCTTCTCCATCAACTTACCAACCACTGAGGTTAGACTCACTGGTCTGTAATTTCCTGGGCTATCTCTGTTCCCTTTCTTGAATATAGGAACCATATCCGCAAAGCTCCAGTCCTCTGGTACCTCCCCTGTCTCCATTGATGACTCAAAGATCATTGCCAGAGACTCTGCAATCTTTTCCTTGGCCTCCCACAGAAGCCTGGGGTACACCCCATCCAGTTCCGGCGACTTATCTATCTTGATGCTATTCAAAAGTTCCAACACATCCTCTTTCTTAATGTCGGCATACTCAATCTTTTCAGTCTGCCGCAAGCCTGCAGTACAACTACCCAGATCTTTTTCTACTGTGAGTACTAAGGTAAAGTATTTATTAAGCACCTCTGCTATTTCTACTGGTTCTGTACAAACTTTCCCACCTTCACATTTTATAGGTCCTATTCCTTCACATCTCATCCTTTTACTCTTCACATATTTATAGAATGCTTTAGGATTCTCCTTAATCTTACCTGACAAGGCCTTCTCATGACCCCTTCTGGCTTTCCTAATTTCCTTTTTAAGTTCCTTCCTACAAGCCATATACTCCTCTAGATCCTTAACATCGCCTAGCTCTCTGAACCCATTGTACACTTTTCTTCTTTTTGATTAGGTTCATTACAACTTTCGTGCATCATGGTTCCCGTAACCTACCAAAACCTCCCTGTCTCATCAGAATATTGCTGTGCAGAACTCCAGACAAACAATTCTTGAAAATCTGCCACCTTACTTCTGTACTTTTCCCCGAGAATACCTCCTTCCAATTTACTCGTGTAATTTCCTGCTTGATGGCTTCATATTTCCCCTTACTTCAGATAAACACTTTTCTAGCTTGCCTGATCCTATCCCTTTCAAATGCTAATGTAAAGGAGATAGAGTTATGATCATTATCCCCAAGATGTTCTCCCATTGAGAGATCTGACACACCTGTCCAAATTCATTAGCCAATACCAGATCGAGTACAGCCTCTTCTCTTGCAGGCTTATCCACATACTGTGTCAGGAAACCATCATGAACACACCTAACAAATTCCTCCCCATCCAAACCCCTTACCCTAGGGATATTCCAATCGATGCTTGGGAAGTTAAAGTCTCCCATCATGACAACTCTGTTATGACTGCATCTCTCCAGGATCTGTTTCCCTATCTGCTCCTCAACATCCTGTTACTATTGGACGGCCTATAGAAAACACTCAGTAAAGTTATCGACCCCTTCCTGTTCTGAAGTTCCACCCACAGAGACTCCATAGACAATCCCTCTGCGGCATCCACTTTCTCTACAGCCGTGGCACTATCCCTGATCAACAGTGCCACTCCCCCATCTCTCTCGCCTCCCTCCCTGTCCCTTCTGAAACACCTGAAACCCAGCATCTGAAGTATCCAGTCCTGTTCCTGTGACATGCAAGTCTCTAATGGCCACCACATCACAATTCCAAGCAGCGAACCATGCTCTAAGCTCATCCATTTTATTCACTACACTCCTGGCGTTAAAATAGACACATTTCAAACTTTCGGTCTGAGTGCTCCCCTTCTCCATCACCCATCTATCCTCTCTCTTACAATCTATAATCCTTCTCTATTTGCAAGCTAACCTCCTCGCTCCCAGTGACCTCATCTCGATTCCCTCCCCCAACCATTCTAGTTTAAAGTCTCCCCAGTAGCCTCAGCCAACCTTCCCACCAGGATATTGGTGCCCTTGGGATTCAAGTGGCACCCGTCTTTTTTGTACAGGTCTCACCTGCCCCTAAAGAGGTCCCAATGATGTCAATGAAAAACATTTGTCCTTTGAATGGTTAGTCATAATCTATATGAACTCTTTGCCATGGCCCTTCTGGTCATTCCCATGGCGTAATGGCGCTAGTGGCAGCAGGTTTCGACCTATTGCACAAGTCTTGATTTCACTATTGAGCTCTGGCCACTAAAAATAGCTTCTGACTACGTCCTTCATTCGTTCTATCTCACAATGACCTTTCTGAAGTTGCTTTAGAGCACATTTCCTTAATAATGGTGGAATGATAACCCTCATTTTGTAGAGGAGACATCCAGCTTATACTGATAGTTTGAGTCTTTGGGTGATATATGGCTTAAACTCTGGGTTTGGTCTTGTGACAAAATATCATGTCCATAACTTTTGACAATTGTGGAATCATTCCTGGTTTACTTCTTGTTCTGCGCTGATAGTAATGTTATCGATTCCTTTGAAATAGAAAATAGTTGCACTCGACCTACTCATTGACAACTTATTAGATAAAAGTAATCTGGGGAGTCCATCAGCATTCTCATGGAAAATTGATTGATAATATTTATCATATGTGCTGCCAACAGTAATACCCATCTCTGCATTCAGCACTCTGCTAGAGCTAGCTTACTGATATGTGGCCAGTGTGTCATCAATGGTCGATGATCCATTAGTAAGGTAAATTTGCATCTTTACTTCAGTAATCTGCTGCTGTGTGCCCAGGTTTTGCACATTGGTGGCAGTTTTGAACCTGTGTCTGTGTTTGGGTTTCAGTCAATCCTTATCGACTTTAATACTCGAATTTAAATGCTGGACTTCCCTAGCTGTTAATTTCATAGAGATCATGTCTTCTAAAGCTTTAGTTAGGCTTAAGTTGCTTCTTGTTAACAGACTTTTCTGGATAGCTTTGCTTTTTAACACACGCACACAACTTATCTCTTGGTGTCATTCAAGACATTTCCAAATACACAATATTCAGCTACTTTCTTTAAAATAGCTACAAATCTTTTTGGTTATGTTTATGGAACCTGATCCTCTTGATGGTGACCAAGGGTTCAGGTGAGAAGTGCCTTTGCAATATCACCACAATGTCAAAACAGGTTTTCAGACATGATTTTTCTGATTGCACCAGACTTCGCAGGAGATTGAATATTCTCCTCCCCATATGATGGTCAGAAAATTTAGGACTATAATGTCCATTGCAATTTTGTTTACTTGGACAAAGTATTCAAATCATTCAGCGTATGAACGCCACTGCTCAGTATTTCCATCATATGGTCCCACTGCACCAAACACTCCCAACATTTTTACTATGAGAAGGGTTTGTCTAAGCACAACGCGCCTCCAGAGTTTTTAGCACTATCTTGCTTATTTTTGTTTCAAACAAGGTAACTCTAAGCTCATCTGTTTCCTCTTGAGTTTTGCAACACCTCAAGCTCTAAGTTATTATTGCAGGGTTTTTTTTAACTCACTGTTCCCTGTAATGTTCCAGATCTTTTTGGACAGAGCACATGGTGAGGTTCCTTCTGAAATCTTTGTTTAAATTTTTGTTTATTCTCTGGCTACTGCTGATATTTGGCATCCCTCCATTAGAACATAGAACATTACAGTGCAGTACAGGCCTCTCTCGATGTTGTGCTGACCAGTGGAACCAATCTAAGGATCCTCTAACCTAAACTATTCCAATGTTATCCATAGAACATATAGAACATAGAACACTACAGCACAAACAGGCCCTTCGGCCCACAAGTTGTGCTGAACACATCAAAACCTACCCAGCCATAGACCTATCTATAACCCCCAATCCCATTGGATCCCATATACTCATCCAGAAGTCTTTTAAAAGACCCCAGCGAGTTCGCCTCGACCACCACCGACGGCAGCCGATTCCATTCACTCACCACCCTCTGAGTGAAAAACTTTCCCCTAGCATCCCCTCTGTACTTGCTTCCCTGCACCTTAAATCTGTGCCCTCTCGTCGCGACCATTTCAGCCCTGGGAAATAGTCTCTGAGAGTCCACCCTATCTATTCCTCTCAACATCTTGTAAACCACTATCAGGTCGCCTCTCAACCTTCGTCTCTCCAGGGAGAACAGTCCCAGCTCCCTCAACCTGTCTTCATAAGGCATGCCTCCCAATCCAGGCAACATCCTTGTAAATCTCCTCTGCACCCTTTCAATAGCTTCCACGTCCTTCCTATAGTGAGGCGACCAGAACTGCGCACAGTACTCCAAGTGTGGTCTGACAAGGGTCCTATAAAGCTGCAGCATTACCTCCTGACTCCTGAACTCAATCCCTCGATGAATGAAGGCCAGTACACCGTAAGCTTTCTTAACCACATCCTCCACCTGGGAGGCCGATTTGAGAGTCTTATGGACCCGGACCCCAAGATCCCTCTGCTCTTCCACACAGCTAAGACTCCTACCTTTGATAGTGTACTCATTCATCCCGTTGGATCTGCCAAAATGGACCACAACACATTTATCCGCGTTGAAGTCCATCTGCCACTTCTCCGCCCAGTCTTGCATCCTGTCGATGTCATGCTGCAACTTCTGACATCCCTCCAGACCATCACACACCACCGACCTTCGTGTCATCGGCGAACTTACTCACCCATCCCTCCACTTCCTCATCCAGGTCATTTATGAAAATGACAAACAGCGAGGGTCCTAGAACAGATCCCTGGGGCACTCCACTGGTGACCGACCTCCATGCAGAAAAAGAGCCATCCACAACCACCCTCTGCCTTCTGCAGGCAAGCCAGTTCTGGATCCACAAGGCCAAAGCCCCTTGGATCCCATGGCCTCTCACCTTCTCAAGAAGTCTTGCATGTGGGACCTTGTCAAATGCCTTGCTGAAGTCCATGTACACCACGTCCACTGCTCTTCCTTCGTCAATGTGTTCAGTCACATTTTCGAAGAACTCAATTAAGCTCGTAAGGCACGACCTGCCTTTTACAAAACCATGCTGACTATTTCTAATCGACCTAACCTTGTCCAAATGCTCGTAAATCTTGTCCCTCAGAAGCCTCTCCATGAGCTTACCAACCACTGAGGTCAGACTCACCGGTCGGTAATTTCCAGGACTATCCCTGTTCCCTTTCTTGAAAATAGGGACCACATCCGCAATCCTCCAATCCTCCGGAACCTCTCCCGTCTCCATCGACGACGCAAAGATCATCGCCAGGGGCTCTGCAATGACATCCCTCACCTCCCACAATAACCTGGGGTACATCCCATCTGGTCCCGGAGACTTGTCTATCTTGATAGCATTTAAAAGTTCTAACACATCCGCTTCCTTAATATCTACATACTCAATCTTTTCAGTCTGCCGCAAACTTGTAGTGCATCCTCCCAGATCACTTTCCACCGTGAATACTGAGGCAAAGTACTCATTAAGCACCTCTGCCATTTCTTCCGGTTCCACACAGACTTTTCCCCCTTCACCTTTTATAGGTCCTATCCCTTCTCTTCTCATCCTTTTACTTTTCACATATTTGTAGAAGGCCTTGGGATTCTCCTTAATCCTGCCAGCCAAGGCCTTCTCATGACCCCTTCTGGCTCTCCTAATTTCCTTTTTAAGCTCTCTTCTATAAGCCTTATACTTCTCTAGATCCCCAACATCTCCTAGCTCTTTGAACCTTTTATACACCTTTCTTTTCTTCCTGACTATGTTCACCACAGCCTTCGTGCACCACGGTTCCCGCGTCCTACCAAAACCTCCTTGTCTCACCGGAACGTTGTCGTGCAGAGCTCCAGACAAGCATTCCTTGAATATCTGCCACCTTCCTTCTGTGCTTTTCCCCAAGAACACCTCCTTCCAGTTTATTCGCCCCAACATCTGCCTGATGTCTTCATATTTCCCCTTATTCCAGACAAACACCTTCCTAGCCTGCCTGATCCTATCCTTTTCCAATGCAAGGGCGAAGGAGATAGAATTATGATCTCCATCCCCAAGATGCTCTCCTACCGAGAGATCCATCACCTGTCCTGGTTCATTAGCTAGTACCAGGTCCAGTACAGCCTCTCCTCTTGTAGGCTTGTCCACATGCTGTGTCAGGAAACCCTCCTGAACACACCTAACAAACTCCTCCCCATCCAAACCCCTTACCCTTGGGATATTCCAGTCGATGTTTGGGAAATTGAAGTCTCCCATCACAACAACTCTGTTATTTCTACATCTCTCCAGTATCTGTTTCCCTATCTGCACCTCAACTTCCCTGTCACTATTGGGCGGCCTATAGAATACACCCAGCAACGTCACCGACCCTTTGCTATTCCTAACTTCCACCCACAGAGACTCCGTAGACATTCCCTCCTCGGTATCCACCTTCTCTGCAGCCATGACACTGTCCCTGATCAACAGTGCCACTCCACCACCTCTTTTGCCTCCCTCCCTGTCCTTCCTGAAGGATCTGAATCCCGGGACCTGTAGTACCCAGTCCTGTCCCTGAGACATCCAAGCCTGTCCGCTGATCATTTGAACGCCCTTAAAGTTGGCGAGTCCACAACTGCTGCAGGCAGGGCATTCCACGCCCTTACTACCCTCTAAGTAAAGAACCTATCTCTGACATCTCTCCTATAACTATCACCCCTTAATTTAAAGCTACGTCCCCTCGTGTTAGCCATCACCATCCAAGGAAAAAGGCTCTCACTGTCCATCCTATCTAACCCTCTGATCATCTTGTATGCCTCAATTGAAATTTTTGTCCATTGTCCATTGTCAGCTTTGATGGAGTGATGTTTTTATTTTAATCCTTTTTAAGTGTCTGCTGCACGGTTCAACGACCTTTCTTTATTTTAACTCCAGGGAATCTTCCACAGGAGTACCAACTTTCTCATTGCCTGTTTTCTTTGTGATATTCTTAAAAGGACAGGCTGGCAGACCATTAAGGTACAAACAAAACCAAGAGCTTTATTGATATTGACCCTCTAACCTAAACCATTCCCTTTTCATCCATGAACTTATCTACTAACCTCTTAAACGCCACCAAACTTGGCGCATCTACAACTGACGCAGGCAGGGCATTCCATACCCTTACCACCCTCTGGGTAAAGAACCTACCTCTGACATCCGTCCTATAACTACCACTCCTTAATTTAAAGCTATGTCCTCGCGTGCTAGCTTTCTCCATTCTAGGAAAAAGACTTTCACTGTCCACCCTATCTAAACCTCTAATCATCTTATATGTTTCAATAAGGTCTCCCCTTAGCCGCCTTCTTTCTAATGAAAACAACCTCAAATCCCTCAGCCTCTCTGCATAAGACCTGCCCTCCATACCAGGCAACATCCTGGTAAACCTCCTCTGTACCCTTTCCAATGCCTCCATATCTTTCTTATAATGCGGGGACCAGAACTGTACACAATACTCCAAGTGCGGCCGCACTAGAGTTTTGTACAGTTGCAACATGACGTTGCGGCTCCGAAATTCAATCCCCCTACCAATAAAAGCTCCATATGCCTTCTTAACAACCTTATTGAATTGATTGCCAACTTTAGGGGTTCTGTGCACAAATACACCAAGATCCCTCTGTTCATCAACACTATTACGAGTTCTACCATTAGCCCCATACTCTACATATTTGTTATTCCTGCCAAAGTGAAGTACCTTACACTTTTCCGCGTTAAACTCCATTTGCCACCTCTCGGCCCAGCTCTGCAACTTGTCCAAGTCTCTCTGCAAACTATAACACCCCTCTTCACTATCTACCACTCCTCCGACTTTGGTGTCATCCGCAAATTTACTAATCCATCCTTCAATACCCTCATCCAGATCATTTATAAAAATTACAAACAGCAGGGGCCCCAAAACAGATCCCTGACGTACACCACTTGTAACCGAACTCCACGATGAATAATTTCCATCAACCACCACCCTCTGTCTTCTATCAGCTAGCCAATTCCTAATCCAATTAGCTAAATCACCCTCAATCCCATACATCTGCATTTTCTGCAGAAGCCTTCCATGGGCCACCTTATCGAACGCCTTACTAAAGTCCATATATACCACATCAACTGCCTTACCCCCATCCACCTCTTTGGTCACTTTTTCAAAAAACTCAATAAGGTTAGTAAGGCACGACCTACCCTTCACAAAACCATGCTGACTATCCCCAATCAATTCATTTCTCTCTAAATAACTATAAATCCTATCCCTAATAATTCTTTCCAATACTTTGCCCACAACAGAAGTAAGACTCACCGGTCTATAATTCCCAGGAAAGTCTCTCTTCCCCTTCTTGAACAATGGGACCACATTCGCTATCCTCCAGTCTTCCGGCACTATACCTGTAACCAACGACGACCTGAAGATCAGAGCCAGAGGCTCTGTAATCGCCTCTCTGCCTCCCAGAGAATCCTAGGATAAATCCCGTCCGGCCCAGGAGACTTATCTAACTTCAAACCCTCAGGAATATCTAGCACATCCTCCTTATCTACTTCAATACTTTCCAGTTTGCAACCCTGTATCCCAGTGTTCTCCACAACTACATTTACATCTCCCTGCGTGAATACCGAAGAGAAATATTTGTTCAGTGTCTCTCCAATCTCTTCAGGCTCCATGCACAACTTCCCACTGCTGTCTCTGACTGGCCCTAATTTTGCCCTAACTATCTTCTATTCTATATCTAAAGAAAGCTTTAGAATGCTTCTTGATCCTATCAGCCAAAGTCTTCTCGTGTCCTCTTTTAGCTCTTCTCAACTCACTCTTTAGCTCCCTCCTGGTTAATCTATAGCTTTCCAGTGCACTAACTGAGCCTTCAAGCCTCATACTGACATAAGCCTCCTTCTTCCTTTTAACCAGCAAATTAACTTTTTTAGTACACCATGGTTCCCTTACTCGACCATTTCCTCCTTGCCTGACAGGGACATACTTATCAAGGACTCACAGTAGCTGCTCCTTGAATAAGCTCCACATTTCAGATGTTCCCAGTCCCTGTAGTTTCCTAGTCCAACCTATGCACCCTAATTCTCTCCTTATGGCCTCATAATTACCATTCCCCCAGCTATAACTACTGCCCCCAGCTTCATGCCTATCCCTATCCATCACTAAGGTGAACGTAACCGAATTGTGGTCACTATCACCAAAATGTTCACCAACTTCCAAGCCTAACACCTGGTCTGGCTCATTGCCCAGCACCAAATCCAATGTAGCCTCACCTCTAGTTGGCCTATCTACATACTGAATCAAAAAACCTTCCTGCACACTTTGTATAAAAACTGACCCCTCTAACAAGCTAGAACTATAGCTATTCCAATCAATATTAGTAAAGCTAAAGTCCCCCATAACAATTACCCTATTACTTTCACTCCTGTCCAGGATCTACTTTTCAATCCGTTCGTGTACCTCTCTAGAACTTTTAGGAGGTCTATAAAAGACTCCCAAAAGGGTGACCTCTCCTCTCCTGTTTCTAATCTCAGTCCATACTATCTCAACAGACAAGTCCTCATCAAACTTCCTTTCTGTCACTGTGATACAGTCTTTGACTAATAATGCCACTCCTCCCCCGCTTGTACCTCCTTCTCTACTCTGACTGAAGCATTTGAAGCCCGGTACTTGCAACAACCATTCCTGTTCCTGCTCTATCCGTGTCTCTGAAATGGCCACAACATCGAAGTTCCAGGTACTGATCCAAGCTGCAAGTTTTTCCACCTTATCCACCTTATGGCTCTGATCTTCAGGTCCTCGTTGGTTACGGGTGTGGTTCCGGAGGACTGGAGGATGGCGAATGTGGTCCCATTGTTTAAGAAGGGGAAGAGAGACCTTCCTGGGAATTATAGGCCAGTGAGTCTTACTTCTGTGGTGGGCAAGGTATTGGAGAGAATTATTAGGGATAGGATTTATAGTTATTTGGAGAGAAATGAATTGATTGGGGATAGTCAGCATGGTTTCGTGAAGGGTAGGTCATGCCTTACTAACCTCATTGAGTTTTTTGAGAAAGTGACCAGAGAGGTGGATGGGGGTAAGGCGGTTGATGTAGTATATATGGACTTTAGTAAGGCTTTTGATAAGGTGGCCCATGGAAGACTTCTACAGAAAATGCAGATGTGTGGAATAGAGGGTGATTTAGCTAATTGGATTAGAAATTGGCTGGCAGATAGAAGACAGAGGGTGGTGGTTGATGGGAGATTTCCATCGTGTAGTTCGGTGACGAGTGGTGTGCCTCAGGGGTCTATGCACTTTGGCAGGAACAATAAAGTTGTAGAGTATAGGGCTAATGGTAGGGCTCTTAATAGTGTTGAGGAACAGAAGGATCTTGGTGTATGTGTCAATAGATCCCTGAAAGTAGGCAGTCAAGTGGATAAAGTTGTTAGAAGGCATATGGAGTCTTAGCTTTTATTGGTAGGGGAATTGAATTTAGGAGCCGCAGCATCATGTTGCAACTGTACAAAACTCTAGTGCGGCGCACTTGGTATTGTGTGCAGTTCTGGTCGGCAACATTATAAGAAAGATGTGGAGGCATTGGAGAGGGTACAGAGGAGGTTACTAGGATGTCGCCGGGTATGGAGGGAAGGGTCATGAGAGAGGTGAAGGGATTTGAGGCTGTTTTCGTTAGAAAGGAGGCGGCTAAGGGGGGATCTATTGAAACATATAAGATAATTAGAGGTTTGGATAGGAGGACAGTGAGATAGACTTTTTCTAGGATGAAAAAGCTAGCACGGGGACACAACTTTAAATTAAGGTGTATGAGTCTATAGGACGGATATCAGAGGTAGGTCCTTTACTCAAAGAGTGATTGGGATTGGAATGCCCTGCCTGAAGCTGTTGAGATGCGCCAAGTTGGTGGCGTTTAAGAGGTTAGTTGATAAGTATATGGATGAGAAGGGAATGGTTTAATTAGGAGGGGCATTGCTTTTTATTTTGGTCGGCACAACATCGAGGGCCGAAGGGCCTGTTCTGTGCTGTATTGTTCTATGTTCTATGTTCTATTGCGAATACTTCTTACATTAAAGTATACGCATTTCAAACCAAGCTCTACTCCACCTATATGATGCTGTGCCTTACAGTCCTCGTCTATGACCCCCCTATTCTCGTCCCTCTTAACATCCAAGCTACTCAGGATCCCACCACCCCTCTGAATCAGTTGAAACCCCCCTGCATAGCCTTTGCAAATTTTCCCCCCAAGATATTGGTTCCCCTCTGGTTCTCTCTTTAGAGGTCCCACCTACCCCAGAATGAGCCCAATTGTTCAAGAACCTGAACCCTTCCCTCCTGCACCATCCCTGTAGCCATGAGTTCAAACCTTCCCTCTCTCTGTTCTTCTCTAAACTGTCCTGTGGCACAGGCAAGAGTCCAGAGATAACCACTCTGATTGTTTTGGCCCTAAGTTTCCACCTCAACTCCATAAATTTCTGTTTAATATCCCCTTCCCTTGTCCTACCTACATCATGTGTCCCTACATGAACTATGACTTGGGGCTGACTCCCCTCTCCCTTAAGAATCTTGAACACCCGTTCTGAGACGTCCCGGACCCCGGCCCCTGGGAGGCAATACACCAGCCCTGAGTCCCGTTCATTACTATTTACTCTCCTATCTGTCCCCCTAACTATGGAGTCTCCAATTACCAGGCCCAATCTCTTATTTCCCCTACCCACCTGAGCATTCACAGCAGGCTCACCCCAGAGACCTGCACCCTTTGGCTATCTCCAGTTGATTCTTCCTCAACTGTAGCCTCCAGGACAGAAAACTTATTTTGGAGGGGAACAGCCCTGGGGGATTGTCTCCCCAATTGCTTCTTACCCCTCTTCCTAATAGTTACCCAAGAATCTCTTTTTAGGAGTGACTATCTCTTTGTAAGTCCTGTCAATATCCGCCTCAACCTCCCGAATTATCCGGAGTTCCTCTAATTCCAGCTCCAGCTCCTTAACACGATCCTCAAGGAGCTGCAAATGGGCACACTTCCTGCAGGTATAATCAGGAGGAACACTACTGGTGTCCCTCACCTCATACATACCGCAGGAGGTGCAACATACTGCCTGCGCTGCCATCTCTGATACTTTAATTTCCAGGAGAGAGAAAAAAACACTTCCCACACACTTTTATTGTTAGGTTAGAGGAGGGGGGAGGGTGGGATACTCTACCTATGTAGAGTATCGGGTTTCCTCTCTGTACCAATTTATAGAGTCAGAGAGAAAAACTACAACTACCGGTAAGCCTCCTTATGACGACTTGCGGTTTCCAGTTCATTTTAAAAAACGGCAAAAAACTACCACCGCTCGCTACTTTAACCAAAAAGAAAATGTTAAAAATTACCTTAAACTCGACCTTTACACTCGCCCAAATCGCTGCCTCTCCGTGCTGCTCCACAGGAACAATGAGACTGATACCCAGAGGTTAGTACTGTGACTGTGCAAATGGCTGATGATGTCAATATGTGATGTAATTAGATTCTTAAAGTGACCTTATTCCACATGGATATACATCAATCTCAACTTTCTTCTTAAATAATGGTACCACATTAGTTGTCCTTCAGTCCTCTAGCACCTCTCCTGTGGCCAGAGAGGATTTGAAAATTAGCATCAGAGCCCATGCAATCTCCTTCCTTGCTTTATTACAGCAGTCTGGAATACATCTTGTCTGGACCTTAATTGGAATTTTAACTGGCCAATGTACCATCATCTCAGTTCCATCAATAGTTTATCAGCCGCGTATAACATAGAACATTACAGCGCAGAACAGGTCCTTTGGCCTTCGATGTCACGCCGACCAATTAGGAAAAAGCAATGACCCTCTAACCTAAACCATTCCCTTTTTGTCCATAAACTTATCTACTAACCTCTTAAATGCCCCCAAACTTGGCGCATCTACAACTGCAGCAGGCAGGGCATTCCATACCCTTACCACCCTCTGGGTGAAGAACCTACCTCTGACATCCGTCCTATAACTACCACCCCTTAATTTAAAGCTATGTCCCCTCGTGCTAGTTTCTCCATCCTAGGAAAAAGGCTATCACTGTCCACCCTATCTAAACATCTAATCATCTTATATGTTTCAATAAGGTCTCCTCTTAGCCGCCTTCTTTCTAACGAAAACAACCTCAAATCCCTCAGCCTCTCTTCATAAGACCTGCCCTCCATACCAGGCAACATCCTGGTAAACCTCCTCTGTACCCTCTCCAATGCCTCCACATCTTTCTTATAATGTGGGGACCAGAACTGTACACAATACTCCAAGTGCGGCCGCACTAGAATTTTGTACAGTTGCAACATGACGTTGCGGCTCCGAAATTTAATCCCCCTCCCAATGAAAGCTAAGACTCAGTATGCCTCCTTAACAACCTTATCGACTTGATTGCCAACTTTCAGGGATCTATGCACATATACACCAAGATCCCTCTGTTCTTCAATACTATTAAGAGTCTTACCATTAGCCCTATACTCTGCACATTTGTTATTCCTGCCAAAGTGAAGTACCTTACACTTTTCCGCGTTAAACTCCATTTGCCACCTGTCAGCCCAGCTCTGCAACTTGTCCAAGTCTCTCTGCAAACTATAACACCCCTCTTCACTATCTACCACTCCTCCGACTTTGGTGTCATCCGCAAATTTACTAATCCATCCTTCAATACCCTCATCCAGATCATTTATAAAAATTACAACAAACAGCAGGGGCCCCAAAACAGATCCCTGAGGTACACCACTTGTAACCGAACTCCATGATGAATAATTTCCACCCTCTGTCTTCTATCAGCGAGCATCTAAGGTCTTATCACTTCAGTTCACAAAAGGCCACTCCAGTGTCCTCAGACTCAGTTTATAGATATTGCAATGCAATCGATCCTTTTATCATATAAGATAATGAAGGGGATGGATAGGGTAGAGGTAGGGAGATTCTTCCTGCTTAGAAAGGATAGCGGGACTAGAGGGCACAGCCTCAAAATAAGTGGCGGGGGGAGGATGGTTTAGATCAGAGTTGAGGAGGAACTTCTTCACTGAAAGGGTGGCGAATCTTTGGAATTCTCTGCCCATTGAAGTGGTGGAGGCTACATTGCTGAATATATTTAAGTCACAGGTAGATAGGTTTCTGATAGGTTTCAGGGAATTAAGGGTTATGGGGAGAAAGCGGGGAAGTGGAACTGATCCACTTCAGATCAGCCATGATCTTATTGAATGGCGGGGCAGGCTCGAAGGGCTGGATGGCCCACTCCTGCTCCTATTTCTTGTGTTCTTAAAGGGACTCTCCACTAACCCTCTTGGTTCAAGCTGATCATCAATTCCCATTCTCACTCTTCTTCCCCTTTATACCTGTCACTGTTTACCTGCTGTAGAGATGTCGGCGTTGGACTGGGGTAAACTCAGTAAGAATCTGGCAACAGCAATTTTAAATCCAACCGATTTATTTGATAGTAAATCTGTGAGCTTTCGACTTTTGTCTTCGTCAGGCAAATGCATTTTGATGACTTTGTTCAGGTGGGATGGAAGTAGAAGTTCTGTCAACAACAGACGATCCTGGTAATGTCCATGTGAGGATAAGTTATATTGGAAAAGTGTATTAGCAGCTGTTGATTTTTATCTCTTTTATCTTTTATCTCTTTAGGTTTATGCTCATTCATTGATGTTCAGTAATTCTAAGGTACTTGGCATGTTTGACAATGTAGTTAATAAAGAGAAAACACCACTTTTTATGAATTACATGGATATAGGAATTAGGAGCAAAGTAGGCAAATTCAACCCTTTGAGCCTGTTCTGTTATTCAATCAGACAATGGCTGATTTCTCCCTGGTCTCAAATCCACCTCTCCACCTACTCCTCATTTCTCCTTATTCTTTTTTTATTGGAAATATATCTATCTCCTTTTGAAATCATTCTATAATTCAGACTCCACTGTGCTTTGGGACAGTGAGTTCCACAAATTCACCATCCTCTGCAAGAAGTAGTTCCTCTTCATCTTGGTTTTAAATCTACCACCTCCCAACCTATACCTGTGACCTCTTGTTCTAGATTGGCCCGTAAGGAAACATTTGGTCTACATTTACTTTATCAATCCCTTTTAAAATTTTACACACCTTGATCAGATCCCCTCTCATCCTTCTAAACTCTAGCAAGTATGAGCAAAAACTGTTTAATCTCTCATACATTTAACTCTTTTATCCCCAGAATCAATCTGGTGAACTTCCTCTGAACTGCCTCCAATGCCACCACATCCTTCCTCAAATAAGGAGACCAAAACTGGACATAATACTCCAGATGTGGTCTCACCAACACCCTATACAATTGCAACAATACTTCTGTACTTTTACTCTCAGTCCCTTTTACAATTAATGCCAACATCCTATTTGCCTTCCTTTTTATTACAAGCTGCACCTGCAGACAGACTTTGTGATTCTTGAACGTAGACACCACAATCTCTCTGCCTGGAAGCATTTTGAATCTGCTTTCCATTTAGATAATAATTTGCTTTTCTATTTTTTTCTCCCAAAATGGACAACCTCACACTTATCTATCTGCCACTTATATTAAACTCCATCTGCCAAATTTTGGCCCATTCTCCTAGTCTGCCTATATCTGTTTGTAAAATCTTTATATCTTCACTGCCTGCTTTCCCACCTGTTATAGTATCATCCCCAAACTTTGCTATGTTACACTCTGTCCTGCTTGCAGATTTATATAAATTGTAAACAGTTGAGGTCCAAGGACTGACCTCACGGTACCCTCTTTGTTACATTTTGCCAGCCAGAGAAGGATGCATTTATCTCAACCCTCTGCTTTGTGTCAGTCAGCCAATTCTCAACCTAATCTAGTACCCTGCCCCAAGTCCCCTGCGATCTCACCTCCTGGATCAGTCTTTTATGTGATACCACATCCATAGGTTCTAGAAGGTGTTTGACAAGGTGCCGCACAGAAGGTTGTTACAAAAGTTAAAGATGCATGGCTTCATCGATAATGTATAAAGAATAGGTTATCCGCATTAAACTCATCTGCCAAATTTTGGCCCATTCCCCTATCCTGTCTATATCCATCTGTAAAATCTTTATATATCCTTTATTGCCTATTTTGGATAGGGGATTGGCTAACCAACAGAAAGCAAAGAGCAGGGGTAAATGGTCGCCTACTGCTGCTCCTGTTCCCTGCTATCCACCTAATTGGTTATTTCCTCAAAGAACTCAAGCAAGTTTGTCAAGCATGACTCACTTTTTATGAAACCATACTGACAATGGTTGAGCTTTGTTTTTCCAAATTGTCAGTCATGATTGGTTCCACCCCAATTTTCCTTAATGGTTCCTTAATGATTGGTTCCAGCAACTTTTCCACTACAGAGATCAAGCTAACAGGTCTTTGGTTTCCTAAGTTTTGCCTCTCTCTCTCTTTTTGAATAAGGGTGTCACATTAGCCTGTTTCCAATCCAACATGGCTGTACCAGAATCCAAGGAATTTTGAAATATCACAAGCAATGCATCCTTTATCTCTGCTGCCACCTCTTTTAATACCTGAAGGTATAATTAGGGGGGGTTGATTGCATCCTCCGTAAGCAGGATTGAAAGCCCCGCATGATTTATTGCCTGCCTGTACTAGGGTGAGGGATAGAACATAGAACATAGAACATTACAGCACAGAACAGGCCCTTCGGCCTTCGATGTTGTGCCGACCAAAATAAAAAGCAATGCCCCTCCAAACTAAACCATTCCCTTCTCTTCCATATACTTATCAACTAACCTCTTAAACGCCACCAAACTTGGCGCATCTACAACAGCTGCAGGCAGGGCATTCCACTCCCTAATCACTCTTTGAGTAAAGAACCTACCTCTGATATCCGTCCTATAACTCATACCCTTAATTTAAAGCTGTGTCCCCTCGTGCTAGCTTTCTCCATCCTAGGAAAAAGGCTATCACTGTCCACCCTATCTAACCTCTAATCATCTTATATGCTTCAATAAGATCCCCTCTTAGCCGCCTCCTTTCTAACGAAAACAACCTCAAATCCTTCAACCTCTCTTCATAGGCCCTGCCCTCCATACCAGGCAACATCCTGGTAAACCTCCTCTGTACCCTCTCCAATGCCTCCACATCTTTCTTATAATGTGGGGACCAGAACTGCACACAATACTCCAAGTGCGGCCGCACTAGAGTTTTGTACAGCTGCAACATGATGCTGCGGCTCCTAAATTCAATCCCCCTACCAATAAAAGCTAAGACTCCATAAGCCTTCTTAACAACTTTATCCACTTGACTGCCTACTTTCAGGGATCTATGACACATACACCAAGATCCTTCTGTTCCTCAACACTATTAAGAGCCCTACCATTAGCCCTATACTCTACACATTTATTGTTCCTGCCAAAGTGCATTACCTCACACTTTTCCACATTAAACTCCATTTGCCACCTCTCGGCCCAGCTCTGCAACTTGTCCAAGTCACTCTGTAAACTAAAACACCCCTCTTCACTATCTACCACACCACCAACTTTAGTATCATCTGCAAATTTACTGATCCATCCCTCAATACCCTCATCCAGATCATTTATAAAAATTACAAACAGCAGGGGCCCCAAAACAGACCCTGAGGCACACCACTCGTCACCGAACTCCACGATGAATATCTCCCATCAACCACCACCCTCTGTCTTCTATCTGCCAGCCAATTCCTAATCCAATTAGCTAATCACCCTCTATTCCACACATCTGCATTTTCTGTAGAAGTCTTCCATGGGCCACCTTATCAAACGCCTTACTAAAGTCCATATATACTACATCAACCGCCTTACCCCATCCACCTCTCTGGTCACTTTCTCAAAAAACTCAATGAGGTTAGTAAGGCATGACCTACCCTTCACGAAACCATGCTGACTATCCCCAATCAATTCATCTCTCTCTAAATAACTATAAATCCTATCCCTAATAATTCTCTCCAATACCTTGCCCACAACAGAAGTAAGACTCACTGGCCTATAATTCCCTGGAAGGTCTCTCTTCCCCTTCTTAAACAATGGGACCACATTCGCTATCCTCCAGTCCTCCGGAACCACACCCGTAACCAACGAGGACCTGAAGATCAGAGCCAGAGGCTCTGCAATCTCCTCTCTTGCCTCCCAGAGAATCCTAGGGTAAATCCCGTCCGGCCCAGGGGACTTATCCAACTTCAAACCCTCGAGAATTTCTAACACATCCTCCCTATCTACTACAATACTCCCCAATTTGCAACCTGTACCTCAGTGCTCTCCACAGCTACATTTCCAGCACTCTGCGTGAATACCGAAGAGAAATATTTATTCAGTGCCTCACCAATCTCTTCAGGCTCCACGCACAACTTCCCACTGCTGTCTATGACTGGCCCTAATCTTGCCCTAACCAATCTTCTATTCTTAACATATCGAAAGAAAGCTTTAGGATTCTCCTTAATCCTATCAGCCAACATCTTCTCGTGTCCCCTCTTAGCTCTCCTCAATTCACTTTTTAGCTCCTTCCTGGCTAATCTATAGCTATCCATTGCACTAACTGAGCCTTCAAGCCTCATCCTGACATAAGCCTCCTTTTTCTTCTTAACCAGCAAATCAACTTTTTTCGTACACCCATCAGATATGGGTGTCAGACAGGTGTCACCCGTCAGATATCTCTGACTGGCTTGAAATGATATTGGAGTGGGAGGAGGAGGATCCAGTTGTTGTGGTCCATGTTGGAGAAACAACAAAGGCAAGACTAAGTAACAGGACTTGTTTGGGGATAATCAGGACTAAGAACTAAATTAAAGAACAGGTCCTCAAGCGTTACAGTCTCTGGATTACTATCTGACCGATGTGCGAATTGGCTTGGGATTAGGGAATAAATGCTTGGCTAAAGGAGTTTGTGGGGAAAGAAGGGTTCCATTTCAAGGGATCTGTACTGTTGGGATGGTCTCCACCTGAACTGATTTGGAACTATTGTTGTAATGGGTGGTCACAATAATTTTAAACTAGTAAGTGGGGGTGGGGTGGGGGGGGGATGGGGTGAGGAGGGTAAAACTAAAGGAAATATAATGGTTAATGGGAAGCAAAGTAGCAGGTTAATATATAGGGAGTAGAGTTCAACTACAAGTATGTAAAAAGTTAAAAGGAAGGGAAACTCAGGAGGTGTTATTAATGAAAATGTTAGGATTTAAAAAGACAGTATAAAAACTAGCATAAAGCCACTTTAACTAAATGCTCATAGCATTCGAAACAAGGTAAATGAGTTAACGGTACAACTCATCATGAATGAGTATGATTTAGAAGCCATTACAGAGATATGGTTGCAGAGTGGTCACGAATAGGAGTTAAATATTCAGGAGTATCAGATTGTTCGGAGAGATCGACAGAAAGTAAGGGAGATGGTGTAGCTCTGATATTTAAGGATAATATCAGGGCAGTAGTGAGAGATAACATAGGTTTTGTGGAGAAAAAGGTCAAATCCATTTGGTGGAAATTAGAAATAGTAAAGAGAAAAAGTCGTCGATAGGTGTAGTCTATAGGCCGCCGAATAATAACATCACTATGGGGAGAGCAATAAATAAAAAAAAACTGATCATGTAAAACTGGTGTAGCAGTTATCATGGAGGATTTAAATCTACTTATCAATTGGTAAAACCAGGTTGGTCAAGGCAGCCTTGAGGACAGGAATTCATAGACTATATCTGCGATAGTTTCCTCGAACATAGAGTAACGGAAACCATGAGGGAGCAAGCTACCCTAGAGCTGGTCCTGTGTTAAGAGACAGGAATAATTAATGGTCTCACAATTAGTATCCTCTCGTAAGGAGGGTTGAATTTAAAATGCAGATGGAGTGTGAAAAAATAAAATCCAATATCAGTGTCTTGTGGTTAGCAAAGGAGACTACAGTGGGAAGAGGAGGAGTTGGCTAAGGTCGACTGAAAACAAAGACTTTATGGTGGGACAATTGAGGAACAATGGAGGACAGTCAAAGCCATTTTTCACAGCGCTCATATATCAGTGAAAAGGAGGGACTGCAGGAAAAGGGATAATCAGCCATAGATATCTAAGGAAATAAAGGAGGGTATCAAATTGAAAGAAAATACATCCAAAGTGGCAAAGGTTACTGGGAATGTAGAGTATTGGGAAAACTTTAAAGGTCAGCAGAAAGCCATGTAAAAAGCTATAAAGAAAAGTAAGATTATGAGAGTATATAAAATAAAAAACAGATAGCAAAACTTTCTACAAATATATAAAGTGAAAAAGAGTGGCTAAGGTTCTTTTGAGAATGAAAAGGGAGATTTAATAATGGGAAATGAGGGAATACCTGTTCAGTGCCTCACAGTGGAAGACAGAAATAACATGCTACCAATTGATGCTGAGGCTATGGCAGGTGACAACCTAGAAACAATCATTATCGCTAACTAATGAGGCTAAAGGTAGACAAGTTTCCTGGCCCTGATGGAATGCACCCCAGGGTACCAAAAGAGATGCTGGTGGAAATAGCAAATGTGTTCGCCCTAATTTACAAAAATTTGCTAGACTTTGGTATGCTTCCAGCAGATTGGAAAACAGCAAATGTGATGCCTTGTTTAAAAAAGGAGGTAGATGAAAAGCAGGTTAGTATAGGCTGGTTAGCTTAACTTGTGTAGTGGCGAAAATGCTCAAATCCATCATCAGAGAAGAAATAGCAAGATGTAAATTGTCCCATTGGCTAAACCCAGCATGGGTTCATGAAAGGCAGGTCATGTTCAACTAATTTACTAGAATTCTTTCAGGACATTACGAGCGTGTTGGACAACAGGTGGATGTAGCATATCTGGTGCTACGATTCAGGTCAGAAACCCCAAAGTGTTTCATGGAGCCCGCCTGGATCATAAGTTTTTCATCTTGAATTTGGCTAGGATAAGCATGATATGTTTCACTACAGGTGTGATTCAAATGACCCACTGGGGAGTTTTGTCAAACAAGCTTTATTTAAAAATATAGTTAACATGTATAATAAGAAAATTAGCTATAACTTCTATCAATTACAAACATCACCAAAACAACCACAATAACGAATATAGGAGTTGTCCCAATCAGACCAATGCCATGGAAAAAGATCCTTCAAGCTGGTTTAACACAGCGTAATGTTCACGTGATACAGAATAGTTTGAACTCAGAACAGCTTCCCAAAATACCAGAGATGGTAGGCAAGCTATCGACCGCAGATTCTGTCCTTCAGAAAGATAAGATCTTGTTTTCAGATAATTAGCAAAACTTCCAAAACCCAGGGAGAGAGAAAGAGAGACTTTTTTCAGCTTGATGCCTCTTCTAAAACTAAAACTCAAACTAAACAGCAGCTCAGACAGAAAGCGAAAGTGTTCCTATCAGCTGACCAGTTCTCCCAAGCTTTTGCAGTTTGGTATACCCTAGATTTTGCCTTTAGGGGTCTTCTTTGACTTCCTTGTTGCCATGGAATGTTTTTCTCCTTTTAGAATTCCTCTTCCTCTCAGAAATATACTTTAATTGAGAGGTATTCACTATCTCCCTGAACATCTGTCATTGTTCTTTAACTGTCCTGCCCTAATTACTTGTGCCCAGTTTACTTGAGCCAACTCTTTCCTCAGAAGTGGAATTACTTCTGTCCAACACTAATATGGCATTTTGTCTTCTTTTGCTCAACATGTATCTGAAATTGTAGCATGCTGTGATCATGCTTTCCAAAAGGAACTTTAACAACAAGATTATTTATCAACACTTCTTTATTACATAATGCTAAATCTAAAATAGCCTGATCCCTGGTTGATATCCTAACTGATTTGAATTGATTTATTATTGTCATATGTATTAACGTACAATAAAAAGTATTGCTTTTTGTGCGCTATACAAATAAAGCATTCCATTCATAGAGAAGGAAAGGAGAGAATGCAGAATGTAGTGTTACAGTCATGGCTAAGATATAGAGAAAGATCAACTTATTGCAAGGTAAGTCCATTCAAAAGTCTAACAGCAGCAGGGAAGAAACTGGTCTTGAGTCGGTAGGTAAGTGACCTCAGACTTTTATATCTTTTTCTCAATGGAAGAAGGCAGAAGAGAGAATATCCGGAGTGTGTGGGGTCCTTAATTATGCTGGCTGCTTTGCCAAGGCAGCAAGAAGTGTAAACAGAATCAATGAATGGGAGGCTGGTTTGTGTAATGGATTGGGTCACATTCACAACTTTTTGTAGTTCTGTGTTGTCTTGGGCAGAGTCATACCAAGATTTCTATGGTGCATCTACAAAAGTTGGTGAGAGTCATAGCTGACATGCCAAATTTCCTTAATTTTCTGAGAAAGCAGAGGCATTGATGGGCTTTCTTAGCTATAGCGTCGGCATGGGGGATCAAGACAGGTGATCTGGATGCTTAAAAACCTGAAGCTCCTGACCCTTTCTGCTTTGTCTCCATTGATGTAGAGAGGGGCATGTTTTTCTTTATGCTTCTTGAAGTCGATGACAATCTCCTTTGTTTTGTTGACATTGAGGGAGAAATTATTGTTGCTGTACCAGTACACTAGATTCTGTATTTCTGTCTCATCGTTGTTTGAGATCCAACCCATTACAGTGATGTCGTCAGCAAACTTGAAAATTGAATTGGAGGGGAATTTGACCACACAGTCATAGGTGTACAAGGAATACAGTAGGGGGCTGAGAATACAGCCTTGTGGGACACTGGTGTTGATGTTCGTGGAGGAAGTGTTGTTGCCTATCCTTACTGATTATGGACTGTGAGTTAGGAAGTCCAGGATCTGGTCGCAGAGGGAGGTGCTGAGGCCCAGGCCACGAAATTTGGAGGTAAGTTATGTGGGATAATAGTATTGAAAGCTGAGCTGTAATCAATAAATTGGAGTCTGACATAGGTATCCTTGTTACCTAGGTGTTCAAGGGTTGAGTGCAGGGCCAGCGAGTTGGCGTTTGTTGTGGACCTGTTGCAGTGGTATGCAAACTGTAATGGATCCACATGATCTGGGAGGCTAGACTTGATTCGTGCCACAATTTGCCTTTCGATGTCAGAGCCAGCGGCTAATAGTCATTGTTTTTCTTAGGTACCAAGATGCTGGTTGTCTTCTTGAAGCAGATAGGACTTCAGATTGTTGTGAAGAGGGGTTGAAGAGGTCTGCGAATACCTCATTCAGCTGATCCACACAGCATCTGAGGGTTCGTTCGGGTACTCCATGTGGGCCAGTCGCTTTCGTGACCTTTGGGAAAGCTGCTCTGACATCTACATCGGTGACTCCAGATACAGATTCATCCAGGGCTTCAAGGGAGGAGAGCATTTTCTCACTGATGTCTTGCTCAAAATGGGTGTAGAATGCATTGGGGTGCGTTGGAGCTGGCAATTTTACATGCCTTCGTCTTGTAGCCTGTTATGTCTTGCAGACCTTGCCATAGTTGATGGGGGTCAGGGATTCTAGCTTGGTCTAGTACTATCTTTTGGCATCTTTGATGGATCTCCTTAGATCATATCTGGCTTTCTTCTATAGGCCAGTGTCACCTGACTTGAGCCTCAGACCTGGATTTCAGCAAGCAATGGATATCCCTGTTCATCCGTGGTTTCCAGATGGGAAAAGTGGATTTGCTTCTTTGGCACACAGTCTTCTACAAGCTTACTAACGAAGCCAGTTACAGTAGTGGTGTTCTCTTTCAGACTGGTCGCAGAGCTTTTAAATACTGACCAGCCCACTGACTCTCACTTGCTGGGTCCATGTTTCAGTTGATGACTCAAACTCAGGTATAGCACTTTCACAGCTTGCTCCCTGGTTGTTGCAACAAGGAGCTTTGGCAACATTGACAATCACAATGGTATCAGTGCTGGAGGTTTAGAGAGTTGCATCTCCACTGAAATTCAAAACACTTCTAACTTCCAGCTCTTTTTGTTCTCAAGATAATTGATTATCATATGTTGCCTATGCAGTCAGTTTTCCTTGATTACTGTTCTTGTCTTGAAGTATTGTTTTGATGTCTGCCATAATCTGAGCTATGAGGGGACTAAACTGGTTATAAGTTTCAGCGCACTGTCCATACTTTCAATTATTGATTGATCTCTAATTTAAGTTAGAGACATTTCATCAATGAGTCTGCCGGAGTTAAGACCTAACAGCAAACAATTTCAGATGACTGATTTTTTTGCAGCATCATGGTCATAAGGACTCACTAAGATGCAAATCTATCAGGCACACTGGTGAACCATTTCCGCTATCTGACTTCAGCTTGTAACCCCTCCCCAGGTCATCATCGAGTATACAGCAGAGACATTGTAATGGAAAAATACCTAAAGTGTCTCTCATGCAGTACCCAAGTTCTGGAATTAATTTAGACAGATTTTTTTCATTTTGTCCAGAGATGTCATATTGGTGATGTAGACTAGAGCTTGCATGTATTTTGAACAAAGTTTTCTTTTTTAATTTTTGATAGATATTGTGAGCTAGTGAAGAAAGACTTCTTGGTCATTGAGGACTTGTTCTGTTTTGTTCTTGCAATGAAGGGGCTCTGGCCTTGTGGATCCAGAACTGGCTTGCCGGCAGAAGGCAGAGAGTGGTTGTGGATAGGTCTTGTTCTGCATGGAGGTCGGTAACCAGTGGAATGCCCCAGGGATCTGTTCTGGGACTCCTGCTGTTTGTCATTTTCATAAATGACCTGGTTGAGGAAGTGGAAGGATGGGTTAGCAAGTTCGCCGACAATACAAAGATCGGTGGTGTTGTGGATGGTCTGGAGGGATGCCAAAAGTTGCAGCAGGACATAGACAGGATGCAAGACTGGGCGGAGAAGTGGCAGATGGACTTCAATGCAAATAAATGTGTAGTGGTCTATTTTGGCAGGAATAATGGGATGAAGGAGTACAATGTAAGGGGTAGGAGTCTTAGCTGTGTTGTAGAGCAGAAGGATCTCGGGGTCCGGGTCCATAGGAATCTTAAATTGGCTTCGCAGGTGAAGGAAGTGGTCAAGAAGGCGTACGGTGTACTGGCCTTCATTAATTGAGGAATAGTGTTTAGGAGTCAGGAGGTAATAATGCAGCTCTATAAGACTCTTGTCAGACCCCAGTTGGAGTATTGTGCGCAGTTCTGGTCGCCTTATAGGAAGGATGTAGAGGCTATTGAGAGAGTTCAGAGGAGATTTACAAGGATGCTGCCTGGATTGGGAGGCAGACCTTATGAAGATAGGTTGAGGGAGCTGGGACTCTTCTCACTGGAGAGACGTAGGTTGAGAGGCGACCTGATAGAGGTTTATAAAATGTTGAGAGGAATAGATAGGGCGGACTCTCAGAGACTATTTTCCCGAGCGGAAATGGTCAATACGAGAGGACACAGATTTAAGGTGCAGGGAAGCAAATACAAAGGAGATGTCAGGAGTAGGTTTTTCACTCAGAGGGTGGTGAGTGAATGGAACCGACTGCTGTCGGAAGTTGTTGAGGCAAACTCACTGGAGTCTTTTAAGAGACTTCTGGATGAGTATATGGAAAAGAATAGGATAGGGGGTTATAGATAGGTTTGTGGATTGGTAGATGTGATCGGCGCAACTCGTGGGCCAAAGGGCCTGTTTGTGCTGTATTGTTCTACGTTCTATGATCTGGGAGAATGTTGAATAAGCAACAGGCTAAAATTATAATCTCTAAATTATAATGGTTTATTGAGAAAGAGTAAATAATACAAGAGAAATTAAAACAATGAATTTCATTGCCTTCTTCTCAAGTAG
>JAGIQG010000020.1:2720466-2869108 GCA_024679065.1 Sphyrna mokarran
TGAGAGGCGACCTGATAGAGGTTTACAAGATGTTGAGAGGAATAGATAGGGTGGACTCTCAGAGACTATTTCTCAGGGCTGAAATGGTCGCGACGAGAGGGCACAGATTTAAGGTGCAGGGAAGCAAGTACAGAGGGGATGCTAGGGGAAAGTTTTTCACTCAGAGGGTGGTGAGTGAATGGAATCGGCTGCCGTCGGTGGTGGTCGAGGCGAACTCGCTGGGGTCTTTTAAAAGACTTCTGGATGAGTATATGGGATCCAATGGGATTGGGGGTTATAGATAGGTCTATGGCTGGGTAGGTTTTGATGTGTTCGGCACAACTTGTGGGCCGAAGGGCCTGTTTGTGCTGTAGTGTTCTATGTTCTATGTTCTAAAGATAACAGTTGCGGGTCAACTTGACCTGTGATTCCAGTGATGTTATCATATGGTGCAAAACACAGCTACATCTCATTCTTAGGTTCCCAGCAATTGGTATTGCTAATTTGGCTGGCAAATATATTAATTCCTTACAGCGTATACAGGACCTTCTGCAACTATCAAGGAAACTGTTGCTGAAACTAGTGTTGGAGACAAATTTACAGTTATTCTGCTTTTGCAATCTGAATAAAGTCACCAGGAACCCAGCCACTGCCCACAAAAACAACCTACCCCCTTCACAAAATTAAATCACATACCTGAATCTGAAAGCTGATGCATGGGGAAGGCATCCAGAATCTGGCCACTACCAGCAAATCTTCCTGCCCCCATTTGGCAGAATGTCTCTGTGGAGTACAACAGCCATCTCACAATCCTTGCCGGTAGTGCGGCGCTTCGCATGAATTTTTTTTCCATCGCGTATGACCGCCATCTCCCTATTATTGCTGGTAGTGAGGCTTGGCTCAGCGCTTCCAGGTTTTAATTTCTCATTCAACCCCTGGTTGCTGCGCCTGCCACAGAATCTGTTTTAACCCTTATACAGTGGGCAAAGAATTGTGAGTAGATTTCTTGCTGGTATAATAATATTTATTCACACAATTATTTATCATCCACCCAGTCAGTGATAAGTTATCTTACAGAATACTGAAGTTTAAGTTCAATATGGTACCTTGACTTAACTTTTGCACGACTGGCAAGTACCCAGTATATTGGCCTTTATCAGCTGTTGGTCTCCATAGTCCTGTGCATAGTCCGATCCTTCAGTCCACTCTGATACTCTAGCTCTGGTCTTCTTCCCTTTTTGCTGTAGTGGCCCTCGTGCTGGTCGTTGCTGGTAACAGTCATCTTTATTGTGGTTCATTCGTTGGGAGAGGGAGAAAGATTCTTTTGTTTGCAGCACCTTTCATAACTCGTTGGTTTTGCACTCTTTTCTGGCCATTGTCAATCATTCGATCAGGGCTTGATCACCTTGATCAATAAGGTCCAGTCAGGTGCTGCCACACCAATCTCTGGTTGTGTACTAAGCAGCCATGTCTGTAAGTGCTGGAGGGATATAGGCCACATGCCTCCCTCTCAAATAAGGAGTTAAGGCTCCCCTTTATCTGGTAAACAAGCCTGAAAATGTCCATTGTCTTTGAGTTGGCCTATTTCCTGTGTATTCAGTCATCTGAACTGCAGCCTGTTTATCTCTCTGCAATTTCTTTTGAGGCTGTTTCAGTGCTTGTCCAATTATCCTAGTGTGCTCTTGTAAATCACCATCTTAAATGGTCCATTTGGCCACAGTCCCTCCTTTTGATCCTGAATGTGAAGTGTGATGGAAAAGCCCAGGAATTACATTTCAGAAGCTATAGACAGCAAACATTCAACTGTTATGCATACATACTAAAACAAAATCATTACAACAAGCCAATTACAAAATCAAAACGTTCAAAACAAAACATTACAATGAAGTATACATGAATCTTGAATACATTCCAGTAATGGATTTTCCAGTGTCAATGCAAATAGCAATCCAGCGGGTTTTCTGTAAACATTGCTCTACTGAATTAGGAGGGACTGTAATTAAAGAACAAACCCTACCTTCTGTCTCCAGGTGATCTTCTTTTTCCATCAGCAGAATTGGACTGTGAGGATGATGAGATATACCAGAAAGAGCAAGATCAGTAATACCACCAGATGTGACATTATGTGAACAAATGGGTGTATTTGGATGTTTGAGTCCAGTTCCAAAGATTATCCCACTACGTGGTGGCCTTAATTTCTTTAATTTTCCTTTTCATCTCTTTAGTCTGCTGTATTACTTTGGTAAAGGTTCTGTGGGCTGTAGTGAATTTTATCCAGATCTGGTTTAATTCCTTGTGCTTTAGACTTATGTCATATTTCTCATGGTGCTCCTCTAGAGTCATCTCCAGAGGAGCACCATGAGAAACATGACACAATAGATATTCATAAGAGGGAGCCCTTCAGTGGCGCTCCCTCCTATGAATATCTATTGGTTGAATGAGACCCACCCTAACTAGTGTGTCTGGTTTGAGGCAAAATGTTCTGTTAGTAATGTCGCAGTGTATTGTACCAGACTGATATTTTTTCAGGGAGGTGGTAAGGCAGTACTTCCCTGCATCCTTGTGACCTACCCGCGTCTGTGTCCAGGCTACAAGCTTCTACTGAGCAATTTAGGCTAGTATTTGTTCTGAAGCCACACATGCTCATTTAAGTAAACTGGATACTGGCATATAATTATTTCATCAGTTTGCAGACATCTGCCCAGAGCCTGCCTTTAAGCCTCCCTTCTTTCTCCACTGCGTACAATAAAGTGCCATTGTACCCTATCCAGATACCTTCATGGATAGTCCCTTTACTTTCTACTTCAAAAACTTTCAGTCCAACCTGTCATCAGTGATTATGGGGAGCCCTAATATTATTCCCAGGACTTCCCCTGGAATCCCTTTAAAGTCTTCGTTGAACCAGATTTTGGCCAACTGTTGCATCTGGTGACCAGATAACTTTGGGTGTTTCTTACCTGTGAATAAGTGTTCCATCTGTTTGTCACTAATCCAAAACAGAACCTGTCTGCTGTATACCTGCTCTAGGTTTTCCCTTAGCTGCTCTATTATCCACTATCCATATATGCTACGTAAAGTCTAGTTCTGTTGTCGATCATTATCCTCCAATTTTTCCCTAATAATTTGGTTGATTGTCTTAGCATGTTCTTCTAATACAGCAACCATGTGGTTGCTAGCTGTGTTCCCAGTCAGTTCTCCTTCAGCATCTTGCTGATTGTCCTCATTAATGGAATTTAGTGTCTGTTTAACCTGTCAGGTCAAAATCAAAGAACAAAGAACAAAATAGCACGGGAAACAGGCCCTTCGGCCCAACGAGCCCGCGCCGCCACCCCGATGTTCCCACCTCTACCCGCGATCCCTGTCCATGTTTATAGATCTATGGATTAAAAACCAAATTTGAGACAATTTAGGGAGAATTTGTTTTGCCAATTAGCCTAAGAGCACATCTTTGGGATGTGGGAGGAAACCGGAGCACCCGGAGAAAACCCACGCAAGCACGGGGAGAATGCGCAAACTCCCACAGACACAGGCCCAAATCCATGTATCTGCACAGCACAGCGATAGTCACTGAGCTGTCGTGTTGCCCATCAAATGGTCCAGGTCAAGCGTACACTAATGACGTGAAGCACTAGGATACTCTTGAAAAAAATCCGAGAGCAGCCCTCTCACGAGCCATCGCGTGTATGCCCCTCGTTAGAGTACAGGTGGACCTGTAGGATAAAAACAAGTACATCAATATCATCATCTATTTACACACTTCCCAGGGACTCCCAAGGCTCACGATCCCTATTTTAAATCAATTTTCTATACCCCTCCATTCCCATTCTGTTCATGTGCCCATCTAAGTATTTCTTAAATAACTCCAGAGTACCTGCCTCCACCACTTTACTTGGCAGCATATTCCATACCCCCACCACCCTCTGTGTGAAAAAACTCCCTCTAGCATCCAAATTATACCTTACCCCCCTCACCCTAAGCCCATGACCCCTCGTGCTATTCGAGTCCATCCTAGGAAAAAGCTTAACCCTGTTTACTCTATCTATATCGCTCATAATCTTGTACACCTCTATTAGATCTCTTCTAAGTCTACGCCTTTCTAAGGCCCAAGTGTATTGTCCAGGTCAGCTAAATCAAGGCATTGATGGTTGCTATCCTTGCCCTGCATGCTGTGGCCATGTCATTAACTAACGCTGTCTTGGATCTTTCCTGTTTTTCATCCATTCCTATATTCTGTCCTAATAGTCTGCGACTCAGGTGGAGATATAGTTGGGGAGAGCACTACTTTGGCAGTTGGGTCTCAGCGATATCTACCCACCACTTCATGGTGGACATTGTCATTTGGCTTTCCTCTGTGTGTTTTAGTATCAACCTGTGATTTTGGGTGGCTTCAGGACAAGTAGAGAGAAATGATTTTGCAGTTGGCTTCAACCCATTCCTTATTTCATACAGGGCAAAATTTCCTTCTGTGAGTGTCCCGGGAGACTGCTTCCGAACTCTAATACTTTCTCTGGGCTGTTAGCCAGACATCCAATTTCAGTTCATCCGTTATTTGAAAATCCCCACCAATCCTCTGCTATGGTGACACTTAGATAACATTCAGTTGAACTGCCATTTTTTTTTGTATATCAGCTGCTGATTGTTACACCCAAACATTATACTCTTCTTGGAATATACCCATAACACACCATCTTCATGTTGCTCTGCTTAAGGTGGGGCAAACTATAAATAGCTAGGATACAAAAACAATTCATCTTGCTTGGGGTGTCCTGCGTGTTTATCCTAATGATGAATCTGATGAGGCAGATGCTATGTTGCATCTTTGTTGTCATCCATTGTGATCCTGAAGAGATTAGTCTTCCCCTCTTCTAGGACAGTGTTGCTGGAATCAGTGGATAGGAAGCTCTTCAACCTGAGGAGACTTCAAGCTATTACCAAAGTGAAAGAGACTATTCTGAGAGACTTGCGACATCGAAGGCCGAAGGGCCTGTTCTGTGCTGTAATGTTCTATGTTCTACTTCCTTTTTGCCGATGACTGTATTTTGCCCTGTATACTGGCTCAGAGCCAGAGATGTAAGTCAATATGGACAAATTTTCCATGGTTTCTGACAACTTTGGACATCAACATTAAAAAGACCGAAGTCATGCATTGGTCTGCTCCTCATGCACCAAACGCAGAACCCCATAATCACACTGAAAGGGCAGAAACTACAGGCAGCAAACCAGTTCACTTATCTTGGCAGCGCCCTCTTCCAAGCAGTGACTATTGAAACAGAAGTTTACTACAGAATAGCAAAGCCAAGTTCTGCTCCATTGTATGGGAACATTGAGGAATCAGCCCAGCAACAAAACTGAAGGTCTACAGCGCCGTGGTACTCACTACCCTCCTGTGTGCCTGTGAAATGTGGACTGTGTATTGAGGGCATGCAAGACAGCTCAATCATTTCAAGATGACTTGTCTTCGCAGAATATTACGCATCCGATGGCAAGACAAAATACCAGACACTGAAGTTCTCTCTAGAGCAAATCTGCCATCAGTCCACACACTGCTGATGAGAGTGCAGACCTGGTGGGCAGGTCATGTCATCTGTATGTCAGACGTGCGCAATCCCAAGCAGCTCCTTTTTAGGGAACTCTGCTGGAAGACACTTGCATGGAGGGCAGAAGAAACATTTCAAAGACACACTTAAGGTCTCCCCGAAGTTGCTTGACAGACACAACCACCTAAGAAACGCTGGCATAGAACCACCCTACCTGGTGCTGCATCGTCCGCAAGGGCTGTCAAGCTTACAAAGCTTGCAAATTGCACAAGTCCAGAGCCACCAACGCAGCAACTTCGTGTTTACACAAGCCTGTCCAATATATGCCAGGACATTCCATGCCCGAATTGGCCTGAACAGTCATCTTTGGACACACCGCAAAATGACTAATGGTGTTGAGGTCCTCATCGATAACTTTTGAGGAGATCAGTGTAATTTCTGCTGTTATTACTTCAAATGTTTGATGTATGTATATGTATTTAAAATGTCTATGCCCTGCCCTTTTTATGTTTGAACACTATCAATAGTGGAGTGGTAGGAGGACCCGAGTGTATTGATTTTCACTTGTGTTTGTTTGTTTTTCTTTCTTCCAATTGGAAACCACTACTGAGCAAAGTTTTTGTTCAGCTCGAGAAATGTATGAGTCATGGAGTGGTTGGAAAAGAACTTGTTTAAACTGGCCAGCAAAATGAAGGCATCCTGGTTTATTTTAGCAGCAGTCACCATTGACATGAGGGATTCAAATAGCATGGATAGACTCAATGGCATTGAGAGCAAGTTATGAAACCATTGTAGTTTACTCCAATACTTTCTCTCGTCGAAATATGCACTTCACTACGACATCAGCTTCTTTGGTGAAAAGGACTCAGTGGCCTTGAGAGAAACTTTGGAAATAAATATGGATTTACTCAAAATGCTTAGCTCATTGCAAAATGTAGTTTACCGCGATATCAGCTTCTTGGCAAAAATGACACAATTGTATTGAGAGGAACTTTGCAAATCAATGTGTATTATTCAAAACACTTGGTTCGAGATATACACTTTACCACAATATAAAATTCTTGGCAGAAAAGACTCAATGACATTGATAGGAAGTTTTAAAACTAATGTGGATTTACAGGAAATGGTTGAGCTCATCGGGATAGATACTTTGCCACAATATCAGCTTCTTGGCCTAATAGACTCATTGTCATTAAGAGAGGTATTGGATGCTAATGTAAATTTACACAAAACGTTTAGCTCATTGAGAAATGCACTTTGCTGCAAATATCAGCTTCTTGTCAACAAAAGACTCAATGGTGTCTCAATGAAAGGAAATTTGGAAACCAGTGCGGATTTACGGGAAACGCTTAATCTCATCAGAACACGCATTTTGCTGCAATATCAACTGCTTGGTGAAAAGGACACAGTGGCATTGAACAAAACTTTGAAAACAAATGTGAATTTCCTCCAAATGCTTTCTTTAATCAAGATACGCACTGTGGTGCAATATCAACTTTGTGTCGAAAAAGACTCAATGGAATTGAGAGAAACTTTGGAATCTAATGTGGATTTATTCAAATATCTCATCGGGATATGCACTTTTCTGCAATATCATTCTCTTGGCAAAAAAACAATATCAGCTTCTTGACAAAAAAGGCTCTGTTACACTGAGAGAAATTTTGGAAACCAATGTGTAATTGCTCAAAATGTTTTACGTCATCGAGTTTGCACTGTACAGTAATATCAAATTCTAGGCAAAAGTGATTCATTGGCATCAAGAGGAACTTTGAAACCCAATATGGACTTATTCCAAATTCCCAACTCATTGAAATAGGCATTCTGCTGGGATATCTGCTTTTTTCCAATAAAGACTTGATGGCAATGGGAGAAACTTAGGAAACAAATGTGGATTTACTCAATGACCTTAACTAGTGTGGATCAGTTCAGTGCTTCCAGGTTTTTTTTTTCCCAGCCACTGCCAGCAAATCCACACCATTTTCTTCACAAAATAAAATCACTGAGCCGAATCTGAAAGCTCATGTCTGGGAAAGGCAGCTGGAAGCCATCCAGTGCCCTCAAATCGAGCCCATCGGCTTCACAAAATAAAATCATCGACCACAATCTGTAATCTCATGACTGCAGAGGGCAACCGGAATGCTGCAACTGCCCGCAAATCCATCTCACCAGCTTTACAAACTAAAATCACCAACACGGAACTGAAAACTCACACCTGGGGAAGGCACTCGGAATCTGGCCACTGCCCGCAAATCCATCTGGCCCCATTTGGCAGAATTTTTCTGTGGAGTACGACCACCATCTCCCAGGCAATGCTGGTAGTGTGGTGCTTCACGTGAATTCTTTTTCTATTGAGTACAACTGCCATCTCTTAACCATTGCCTGTGGTGCAGCTCCATTCAGTGCCTGGCCACCACTTATAAATTCACCTCGCAAGATTCATAAAATAAAATAACCAACCTGAATCTAAAAGCTCATGCCTGGGGAAGGCACCCAGAACCCGATACTGTTGCGAATCCAATCCATTCACCTCACAAAATAAAATTTCCGGTCCTAATCTGAAATCTCACGCCTGTGGAAGGCACCCAGAACCTGGCCATCGCCAGCAAATCCATCTCACCCCCTTCACAAAATAAATTCGTCAACCCCAAATCTGAAAGCTCATGCCCAGGGAAGGCACTTGGAAGCCTTACGGCGCCCTCAAGTCCACTTTGCAAAATAAAATCACCAATCTGAATCTAAAAGCTCACACACGCGGAAGGCATTCAGAACCCAGCCACCACCGGCAAATCCAACCCACCCACTTCACAAATTAAATCATAAAAATTATTTCTGCTTTATCCATGCTCCTCCCTTCACTGTGTAAATCAATGAAAGGTCCCTTTGTTTGTAAGCTGGAAAACTTTGTGAAAAGAGCTGCAGGTTGTGGCAATCATGCTCACTGGTTTTTAGGGCATGTTCCTATTAAGAGCATGGTTGATGGTAAATATCAGGTTATTCCAAATCCCAGAAAGGATACTTGAAACAATGCCCTCATCTGTAATTTACGATTTGATACAGTATGAGGAAAGATTTGTAAATGATGCCTTAGATGTTTTTATAGTTATTTAAAACAGACAACAAAGTCAACTAGAAGTATACATAATTAAATCAATGATGATATATAGGAATCCTAAAATCTTCCATTCCAAAATCCCTTTATTTCCCTAAATGCGGAACTAATTCTCCCCAAACAACATCTTATAGGATTTTAATAATTATATGCAAAATCTAAAAGTAGTTACCACACCAGGCAGTTACATATTTTGGGGTTGCTTCTGATGTCAGACAAAAAAACTTTATTTAAACAGACTTTTTTCGAAGACAAAAACAGCTATTCCGTCTGTGGGCTGACTTCTTCAAACAGTTTGACTTGCATAGATTGAATTGCTTCTGCTATACCGTTTTTCCTTTTTAACCTTCCCTTATCTAAACTAATCTCTTCAGAAGTGAAACTTAATTACCTTTACTTTGTAAGTCCACCTTTTAGATTGTAATTGCAAAGTTCACATCTTGTCTCCTCTGAATCTTATAGAAACCGTTGATATTCTATTCGCCATTGTTGCCAGCTTGTACATGTTTGCAGAAAGTATTGTATTTGCCCTTGCTTGTGTACTTCATTCCACCATATGTCTAACTTTTTTGTATGTGACCAACGGCGGTAATTGTCTAGAATTGTCTGACTGCCGGAATGAAATTCTCAGTGAGTGCATTGTGATTAATGTTAGCATGGATTTCAGGCACCTCATACTGATGATAAATCCAACATCAAGAGGGTCAGACATGGGCATCTGCCTCTGCAATTTGTTGTCTATAGAAGGTTTCAGGATGTTTGCCCCAGTTCTGAATGCATGGTTTGCCTCTTGCTGTAACTTTTTGATGACGGAATCAGACCTTAATTCAACAACTTGCAATCGCTAAGTTTTTTTTCCATTATTGTAAATTTTTCTGTAGCTGCTGCACAATTATTTGTCTGCTCTACAATCTCAATGACTTTAAGTTTGATGTGGGCTGTGTATCTGCTGTTCCTCCTTGGTACCATGTCATATCAGAGGATGGTGGGAATACAGCACCTACCAGTGAGTGACACAAGGACCTGACAGGTGCCTTTGATGTTTCTGTCAGTGGGTTTGCACCAGGACAAGTTGGACTTCAGCAGCGAGTGGTGGTAAGTACAGAGTTTTTAATATTTTTGGCTAAAAGGATCGATGATTATTTGTTGACACAAGTATGCAAAAAGAAAAACTCAGCTTGATTGGCAGCTTTTATATGGTTTTATTTGAGTTAATTTAGTCAATCACTCAATGTTTATTTGCTCAAAATAAAGCAGTGTCAAATGCTTATAGCTTGTATTTTTGATACTTTAGAGCTCTGGCAAATTGACACTTTAACAGGCTTTTTGGTAAGAGCAGTTTTCAAAAAAAGTCATGGGCGAATGTTTTGTTTTAACGAAATTTCCCAACTTAAGCTACCTATCTCATTGGCAAAATTTCTTCTGGGGAAATTGAAAATTGCAGAACTATACTTCATCCCTGCAAGCATTCTAAATATTCTCTGTTTTACATAGTTTGCTTCCCTCCCTCCTTGCTGTGCATGTTGACTCCCACCTTCTACTTGCTGTTCCTTCAAGAACTCAGAACACCAGCAGGTCCCTCCCCCCATCCTGCTGCACTGAGCTGACCAAGCATTGATTCTGTCTCTCTGTCAGCTAGAAGTTGTAATTGGACAAGCAGCAAAAACCAAGCCAAGGAAACTTTTTTAAACCATGGGCAGAAAAACACCAAGATCCCTGAAGATTGGAAGGAAAATCCAAAATATTAGCTTTCTAAACTGATGATGTCAGATATCTGTTAATCGACCTGAAAGCAAGAGGAATCGGCTCCTTATATCCATTCAGACCTGCAAGAGGAATTTTCTCAGGTATCCTTAGAGGTGCTTTGTACTTTTTGAACTTCACTCAACCAAACATAGACAGCGAAAAATAGTATATAGTTAAAGACCAAAAAGGAATTTATTTGCTAATGCACACATCAGGAAAGAGACATAGTCAGTGAGGGTTGACTGTCCTGTGCGACCTAAATATTGTAAGGTAAAATTGTTATATTATTCTGAACATTTCAATATCCCACTCAGTCTCATCAATCAGACTGGAGGGCCCAATGACAATATTCAACATCGTTACCTTAGACAGTAATGTTCCAGGTGTTAATTGGAATAGGAGCTTATTAGCTTATTACCCATGTAGGTTCCTTCCCGTTTACTTAGGGGACCTTACATATCATTATCAGTAACCAAGAGCATTATTAATGTCTGTCATTTTTAATTGATGAAAGGAGTCACTCTTTCGCTGGAACCAAAGCTACCTTATCAGCTTGAGAGACTGCTCCAGCCTTGCTACCTGTGAATGAATTTACTCCCTTAAATAGCAGGCCTATGATTTTATATTTTTGTGTATGTAAAAACAGCTAAGAGAAGCTGCCTTTCTGTACTCCATTATATTAATAGAATTTGGTTTGTCCGCATTACTTCCCATCATGCTGCGTTCAGAACGAAGTTGGCCAAGCACACAATACATATATATTGAAATTACAATTTAAGCTTGTAATACTTGGTTAACCTGTGGTTGTACAGTTTATAGGACCTTGTATATTTCGTTCCATGCACATTGTAAATTCTCATATATGAGAATTCATAATTACCTTAACCAAGTCTAGTTATTATAGTAAAACTAAAATGAAGGGACTGATACTGGAATTCTATACTACCACCCATCAAGGCTCCCCATAATTTTATACACATCGATTAGGCCTCAAAGCTATCCCATCTTATAACTATATTTCTCCAGGCAACATCCTTGTAAATCTCTGCTGTTCCCTCTCTTGTGCAATTGCATCTTTCTTATGTCCAGAATTGTGCACAGTACTCCGACTGTGGCTTGTTTTATATGGGGGTCCTAACACCTGCAACAATATTCTGGACCTGGGATGATTGGCCTCCTCCCCAACAACCACAAACAACTTCCTTTGGTGCCCGTTTTAAAAGGTATGGTCCAAGCTGTGGCTTGTTTTATACAATTTCAACATAACCTTCTAGCTTCTGTAATCTGTGCTTTCGCTTATAAAAGCAACAATGCCATATACCTTCTTGACCTCTTTAGTCACATATCTAGCCACCTTCAATGTTCAGTGGATACATACTCCAAGGTCCGTCTATTGCTTTACACTTCTCAATATTTTACCATTTAGTGTGTATTCTCTTGTTGGCCTTTCTCAAAGAGATTAGTTCACACCTCTGGATTGATTGCCACTTCCCAATGTTCCACCCAGCTGACTAGTCCCTTCATATTTTGCTGTAGCTTACAGCTTTCTTCTGTGAGAATTTTAATCTTTGAAGATTAGTAGAAAGTCATTTGAGAGTTATCACTGACCACTCAATCAGCCAGTCAGGATTCAAGTGGGACCAATCTGGTGGAATGTTGAAATGTCATTCAGGTATTAAGACGGGATGTAGTATACAGTTATACAGCAAATACATTCAACCTTGGCAAACAGAGTAGCAGTCCAGATTTGGGCAATATGGCTGGCATGCACGAACAGTTCTTAGTTCTTCACTTTTTCTCTTGTTGGTGTTCAGTTCTTCTTGACTTTTGAAATCTCCCAGAAAGTTGAACTGAGATCTTTCTTCTTTTCCATCATCTTTTGCAATGGACCCTCCAAATGTCTCTTTCTTTATACCCCTTTTCAAGATGGAGGCTTGGATGGATTGTTGACGAGGCCATTATGACCTCGAAAGATTTATTTCTTATTGGACTGGAAACACACTGTGGAAAATTTGCCTGAACACTTTAGGAAATCTTTTGCTTCTTTTGCCTCTCTGTCTTAACCTACTATTATTCAGTCTCTATTAAATAATTAAAGTGCCCCATTATAATTGCTTTATAATTGTTGCAACTTTCTGTAATTTCCTTTTAAATTTGTTCTTCGACATCTTTTCGAATAGTTGGAGGCCCACAGACCACACTAAGCAATGGTTGCCTTTTGGCTGCACTTGCCTGGATGAATCATTAATACAGGGAGACCTCACTTAAAGTTCCTGTAAAACACCACTTCAAGTGAACACCTTTAATTGAAGCATGGTTTCCTGTAGGAATCAATGTTAAAGTTAGTTAGGTTCCTGAGAATAATTTTTGCCCCGAAAAACCAATGTAAAAATTGAAACACAGTTGTACATTTGCAAGCTGTGCATTCCTAGCTGAAGCAACTTGCAAAATAAAAGAAATCACTGAATATGACAGAATTACAAGTTGTGCCTGCCGCAGAGCCTGTTTTTAACCCTTATGCGATGGACAAAGCACTGTGAGTCACATTCTTGTTAGTACAGCAACATTTATTCACATACACAATTGATATTAATCACCAATACAATGAATATAACTTATTTACAGAATACTAAAGTTCAATAAGGACCTTCACTTCACTTTTACATGACTGGCAAGTAGCCAGACAGATATAATGGCCTTTGTCTGCATATTGGTCTCCTTAGTTCTCAGTGTAGCCTGGTCCTTTGATCTGGGTCTGATACTCTGGCTCTGGTCTTCCTTCCATTGTTGCTATGATGGCCTTCCTCACAGAGGTAGTTGCTGGTGGTGGTCACTGTTGTCATTCACGAGAAGAGCGATCCTTCCATTGTGCAGCACCTTTATCGCTCATTGGTTGCATGCTCTTTTGGTGGTCTTTTTATTATTACCAATCATTCAATCAGGGCCCTCCTTCCCAAGTAAAGGGTTAAGGCGTACCTGTGTCTGGTAAACAATGCTGTTTGACCAGAAAATGTCCATTGTCTTTGAGGTGATCTATGTACTATGTATTCAGTGGTCTGAGTTGCAGCCTGTTATCTCCGTCATTTACGCTGTGGCCTGTGGCATGGTAGCACAGTGATAAGCATTGCTGTTTCATAGCATCAGGGACCGAGATTCAGTTCTCAGTTTGGGTCACTGTCTTTGTGGAGTTTGCACATTCTTCCCACGTCTGTGTGGGTTTCCCCTGAGTACTCTGGTTCCCTTGCACATTCTGAAAGATGTGCTGGTTAGGTGCATTGATCTGAACAGAGACTGAATTGTGGCAACTAGGAGAATTTCACACTTCACTGCAGTGTTAATACTTACTTGTAACTAATAAATAAACTTTAACTTTAACTTCTGTACTTGGCCAATTATAAAGAACAAAGAAAATTACAGCATAGGAACAGGCCCTTCAGCCCTCCAAGCCTGCACCAATCATGTTGCCCTAACCTTCTGGTTAGGCCTATTTCCATTCTATTTATCTACCTGCCTATTTGCCATTCTATTTATCTATTTGTCAAGACACCCATGAAACGTCACTATTGTACCTGCTTCCAATACCTCTCCTGGCAGCGAGTTCCAAGCACCCACCACTCTCTGAGTAAAAAAAACTTTTCTTGTACATCTTCTTTAAACCTTGTCCCTTGCACTTTAAACCAATGCCCCCGAGTAATTGACTCCACCACTTTGAGAAAAAGCTTCTATCTATCCACTCTGTCCATGCCCGTCATAATTTTGTAGACATCTGTCAGATCATCCCTTAACCTCTGTCATTCCAAGTTTCTCCAACCTCTCCTCATAGTTAATGCCCTCCATATCAGGCAATATCCTGGTAAATCTTTTCTGTACCCTCTCTAAAGCCTCCACATCCTTCTGGTAGTGTGGCGACCAGAATTGAACACTATTAGGTCTGATTTTACCATTGCCGCAAAAACATCGTAAAGTCACGTGTGAGGCCATTAACGCAATCTGTGCCCACATCTGTGCAGATGGCCACTTTATTGAGGCCCAGGAATGGCCGTGATCCGATTTGCACTCAAAGTGGTGCAGTGGCCTTTTAAATACGTTTGCATGCATTTTAAATTGAATTAATGAACTGCTGTCCCAACTTTATCAGCATTTCCTCCTTTACCACTGCATTCATCAATCGGGAATCGTGCCAAAATGGACATGATGAATAAAAGTCTGTCTCAGGCGTTCCAGCTGCTGAAGAGGCGCGTTCAGAGCTTGCAGTGGCTCCCTGACTCAGATCAGTGGTGGGAAGAGGAGAGAGGCGGGCCAGATTATTCTTTGGTTGGGGGAGGAGGGAGACCTGATCGTTGTCTGGTTGGGGGGGGTGGGATGCAGAGTTAGGCCAGATCATTGTCAGGGTGGAGGAGGCTAGATCATTCTTTGGTGGGGGCAGAGATTGAGGCCAAATCATTTTCTGGGGGGAAGGCAGGAGTGAGGCCAGATCATTCTCTGGTGGTGTGGAGGGCAAGGCCTGAATGCTCAGTGGAGAGGGGAGGAGGGGGGAGTCATTGCTCTTACTTTTTGCTCCCGGACTGCTTTTTTCATATTTTGTGACCGAGGAATGATCTGACACGGGCACAATTTTAGAACATAGAACACTACAGCGCAGAACAGGCTCTTCGGCCCTCGATGTTGCGCTGACTAATTAGGAACAAGCAGTAACCCTCTAACCTAAACCATTCCCTTTTCATCCATAAACTTATCTACTAACCTCTTAAACGCCACCAAACTTGGCGCATCTACAACTGACACAGGCAAGGCATTCCATACCCTTACCACCCTCTGGGTGAAGAACCTACTTCTGACATCTGTCCTAAAACCACCACCCCTTATTTAAAGCTATGTCCCCTCGTGCTAGCTTTCTCCATCCTAGGAAAAAGGCTATCACTGTCCACCCTATCTAAACCTCTAATCATCTTCTATGTTTCGATTAGGTCCCCTCTTAGCCGCCTCCTTTCTAACGAAAACAACCTCAAATCGCTCAGCCTCTCTTCATAAGACCTGCCCTCCATACCAGGCAACATCCTGGTAAACCTCCTCTGTACCCTCTCCAATGCCTCCACATCTTTCTTATAATGCAGGGACCAGAACTGTACACAATACTCCAAGGGCGGCCGCACTAGAGTTTTGTACAGTTGCAACATGACGTTGCGGCTCCGAAATTCAATCCCCCTACCATAAAAGCTAAGACTCCGTATGCCTTCTTAACAACCTTATCGACTTGATTGCCAACTTTCAGGGATCTATGCACACATACACCAAGATCCCTCTATTCATCAACACTATTAAGAGTCCTACCATTAGCCCTATACTCTACATACTTGTTATTCCTGCCAAAGTGAATTACCTCACACTTTTCCACATTAAACTCCATTTGCCACCTCTCGGTCCAGCTCTGCAACTTGTCCAAGTCTCTCTGCAAACTATAACACCCCTCTTCACTATCTACCACTCCTCCGACTTTTTTGTCATCCACAAATTTACTAATCCATCCTTCAATACCCTCATCCAGATCATTTATAAAATTACAAACAGCAGGGGCCCCAAAACAGATCCCTGAGGTACACCACTTGTAACCGAACTCCACAATGAATAATTTCCATCAACCACCACCTCTGTCTTCTATCTGCTAGCCAATTCCTAATCCAATTAGCTAAATCACCCTCAATCCCATACATCTGCATTTTCTGCAGAAGCCTTCCATGGGGGACCTTATCGAACGCCGTAAAGTCCATATATACCAGATCAACTGCCTTACCCCCACCCACCTCTTTGGTCACTTTTTCAAAAGTGACCAAAGATTGAAAAGATTTTCAATTTTCCCAAATATTTTCTAACTGCGCATACACAGTTTAGAGCTTTGATCATTTCAGGCGTGCTAAGCCTCGCCCACAGCGCAATTCGGACTTGAGATTTTTGTTTTGTGTACAGGGGCGCCTGAAAGCAGATTTCCAAGTCGGATCTGAATTGTACTTAGAGTGAAAATGCTAAAATCAAGCCTTATATTCTAAGTGTGGCCAAACTAAGGTTCTATAAAACTGTAATATGACCTACTAGTTTTTAAACTCAGTGCCCCGGCTGATGAAGCCAAGCATGTCGTATGTCTTCTTAACTATCTTCTCCACCTCCGTTGCCACTTTCGGTGACCTGTGTAGCTATACACTCAGATCTCTAGCAATCCTAGCAATATACTGAAGGGTTCTGGTATTTAATGTATATTTCCCATTTGCATTAGACCTTCCAAAATACATTACTTCACACTTGTCTGGATTAAACGCCATTTACCATCTCTCCGCCCAGGTCTCCAACTGATCTATGTCCTGCTGTATCCTCTGACATTCCTCATCGCTATCCACAATTCCACCAACCTTTGTGTTATCTGCAGATTTACCAATCAAACCAGTTACATTTTCTACCAAATTATTTGTATATATTGCAAACAGCAAAGGTCCCACCACTGATCCCTAAGGAATGCCACTTGTCACAACTCTCATTCAGAAATGCACTTTCCAGTGCTACCCCCTGTCTTCTATGACTGATGTCTGTGTCAATATGCACAATCATCTTGGAGATCCTCTCCACTTGGAGCCAGCAATTTGCTGTGTCTTTGGCATTCATATTGAGGATCCGTCATGTGTTGCAGAGGTTGCGGTGGCAAGGTTGTGTGATGTCGTGGTTACTGTTCTCCTGAAGGCTGGTGAAGGCAAGTAGTGGGTGTGTGGGGATGGCCTTGATGAGATGTTCGTCTTCATCAGTGACGTTGAAGGCTATCGAGAAGATGTCGTACCTTCTCCGCTCCGGGGAAGTACTGGATGACGAAGGGTACGCTATCTGCCATGTCCTGTGTTTGTCTTCTGAAGAGGTTGGTGCGGTTTTTTGCTGTGGCGCTTTGGAACCGTCGATCGATGAGTCGAGTACCATGTCTGTTCTTATGAGGGCATCTGTTGGTGTCTGTTGTGGTCATAGAACATAGAACATAGAACATTACAGCACAGAACAGGCCCTTCGGCCTTCGATGTTGCGCCGACCAATATAAAAAGCAATGCCCCTCCAACCTAAACCATTCCCTTCTCTTCCATATACTTATCAACTAACCTCTTAAACGCCACCAAACTTGGCTCATCTACAACTGCTGCAGGCAGGGCATTCCACTCCCGAACCACCCTTTGGGTAAAGAACCTGCCTCTGATATCCGTCCTATAACTATCACCCCTTAATTTAAAGCTGTGTCCCCTCATGCTAGCTTTCTCCATCCTAGGAAAAAAGCTATCACTGTCCACCCTATCTAAACCTCTAATCATCTTATATGTTTCGATTAGGTCCACTCTTAGCCGCCTCCTTTCTAACGAAAACAACCTCAAATCCCTCAGCCTCTCTTCATAAGACCTGCCCTCCATACCAGGCAACATCCTGGTAAACCTCCTCTGTACACTCTCCAATGCCTCCACATCTTTCTTATAATGTGGGGACCAGAACTGCACACAATACTCCAAGTGCGGCCGCACTAGAGTTTTGTACAGTTGCAACATGATGTTGCGGCTCCGAAATTCAATCCACCTACCAATAAAAGCCAAGACTCCATATGCCTTCTTAACAACCTTCTCGACTTGACTGCCTACTTTCAGGGATCTATGAACATACACACCAAGATCCCTCTGTTCATCAAGACTACTAAGAATCCTACCATTAGCCCTATACTCTACACATTTATTATTTCTGCCATAGTGCATTACCTCACACTTTCCCACATTAAACTCCATTTGCCACCTCTCGGCCCAGCTCTGCAACTTGTCCAAGTCCCTCTGCAAACTATACCACCCCTCTTCACTATCTACCACTCCACCGACTTTAGTGTCATCTGCAAATTTACTAATCCATCCTTCAATACCCTCATCCAGATCATTTATAAAGATTACAAACAGCAGGGGCCCCAAAACAGACCCCTGAGGTACACCACTTGTCACCGAACTCCACGATGAATATCTCCCATCAACCACCACCCTCTGTCTTCTATCTGCTAGCCAATTCCTAACCCAATTAGCTAATCACCCTCTATCCCATACATCTGCATTTTCTGCAGAAGTCTTCCATGGGCCACCTTATCAAACGCCTTACTAAAGTCCATATATACCACATCAACCGCCTTACCCCCATCCACCTCCTTAGTCACTTTTTCAAAAAAACTCAATGAGGTTAGTAAGGCACGACCTACCCTTCACAAAACCATGCTGACTATCTCCAATCAATTCATTACTCTCTAAATAACTATAAATCCTCTCCCTAATTATTCTCTCCAATACTTTGCCCACAACAGAAGTAAGACTCACTGGCCTATAATTCCCTGGAAGGTCTCTCTTCCCCTTCTTAAACAATGGGACCACATTCGCTATCCTCTCGTCCTCCGGAACCACACCCGTAACCAACGAGGACCTGAAGATCAGAGCCAGAGGCTCTGCAATCTCCTCTCTTGCCTCCCAGAGAATCCTAGGGTAAATCCCGTCCGGCCCAGGGGACTTATCCAACTTCAGACCCTCGAGAATATCTAGCACATCCTCCCTATCTACTTCGATACCTTCCAGTTTGCTACCCTGTACCTCAGTGTTCTCCATAACTACATTTACATCATCCTGCGTGAATACCGAAGAGAAATATTTATTCAGTGCCTCTCCAATCTCTTCAGGCTCCACGCACAACTTCCCACTGCTGTCTATGACTGGCCCTAATCTTGCCCCAACCAATCTTCTATTCTTAACATATCTAAAGAAAGCTTTAGGATTCTCCTTGATCCTATCAGCCAAAGTCTTCCCACGTCCCCTTTTAGCTCTCCTCAACTCACTCTTTAGCTCACTCCTGTCTAATCTATAGCTATCCATTGCACTAACTGAGCCTTCAAGCCTCATCCTGACATAAGCCTCTTTTTTCCTTTTAACCAGCGAATTAACTTTTTTTGTACACCATGGCTCCCTTACTCGACCATTTCCTCCTTGCCTGACAGGGACATACTTATCAAGGACTTGCAGCAGCTGCTCCTTGAATAAGCTCCACATTCCAGATGTTCCCAGTCCCTGTAGCTTCCTAGTCCAATCTATGCACCCTAATTCTTTCCTGATGGCCTCATAATTACCCTTCCCCCAGCTATAACTACTGCCCCCAGCTTCATGCCTATCCCTGTCCATCACTAAGGTGAACGTAACCGACTTGTGGTCACTATCACCAAAATGTTCACTAACTTCCAAGCCTAACACCTGGTCTTGCTCATTGCCCAGCACCAAATCCAATGTAGCCTCACCTCTAGTTGGCCTATCTACATACTGAGTCAAAAAACCTTCCTGCACACTTTGTACGAAAACTGACCCCTCTTACGAGCTAAATGGTCCTCCTCATTTGAGCAGATTCTGTATATACAAAAGGCTTGGCCATATGGGATGGCTTCTCGAATGTGTGTAGTTTGGAAGCTGGAGAAATGAGGATCATGAGGTAATCCATGGGTTTGCAGTACAGTGAAGTGCTGAGGTGACGATCCTTGATAGAGATGCATGTCATCGATGTATCTGGTGTATAGCATCAGTTGAAGCGATCTTGTTTGAACCTGTGGATGAAGTGCAAATTTGGTCGCCATGGCTGTTCCAGATGTAAACTTGAGGTCCGTGTTGATGTGCGTGATCTTCTTGGATATCCTCTCCACTTGAAGCCGGCAGTTTGTGGTGTCAATGGCATCCATGTCGATGATCCGGCACATCTTGCAGAAATTGCTGTGGCAGGGTTGTGTGGTGTCGTGGTCATTGTTCTCCTGAAGGTTGATGAAAACATAAATGGGGGTATGGAAAATGGCCTTGGCAAGATTTCGTCTTCATTGATGACATGTTGAAGGCTGCTGAGATGTCGTAGCTTCTTTGTTCCATGGAAGTACTGGACAACGAAAGGTACTCTGTCCGCCATGTCCTGTGTTTGTCATTTGAGAGGGTCAGTGCAGTTTTATGACTGAGCCAGTTCTGTATCCAGCTTGCCAGCTCCATTTCTGATCCTGTGTGACTTCAACTTCTGTACCAGTCTACCATGGGAGAATTTTGTCAAAGGCCTTACTGAAGTCCATGTAAACAACATCCACTGCACTATCTTCATCAATAAGTTTCTTGGAAAACTCAGTCAAGTTAGTGAGACTCAACCTCCCCTTTGTTGTAATTTTAAAATCTCAGATACTTTCGACCAGTTTGCTTACTCCAGTGTTTTACCCCAGAGCCCTTGTTTGCAAGATGGACAAAGGTTCAACAAGTTTATTAACTATAACCCTACTGACCCTTAAATTACCCAGATAAAACAAGAGGATACCCCAAAATCAGATATACTACCCGCAAAGATGGTTTGGTTAAAAGTGTAGGCTTGATTCTCTGAGTCCCTCTGGTCTGTTGTCATGAATGTGAATCTCGATGCAGCATCTTCCTTCCTTCTCTGGTCAGTCTTTTGAATGGTCAAGGGTCACCTCCTTCATCGAGTCTTTTCTGCTGGTGTCTGAAAATGTGTTCCTTTATCCCCTGCCTGCTTGCCTTTCCAGAAACTTCTTTGGCTTTGGCCAATGATGTCCCAGTAGGGGGTTCCAATACCCAGTGGGTTTCTTGATGTCTGCTTCAGGTGTCTATCTCCATGCTGTTGCTTACATGTAACCTGTTATCAGATTAAGCCAACTGCAGAAAGTCTGGCTAGATCTGGGCTTCCAACAATAGGCCGATGCATTTCAATGGGGTGCACTGATCTCCTGCTAAGTATCAGCAGGTTGCAATGACCTTTGATGGGAGATTGATGAATCAGGCCCAGACAGGTTTGTGTATTGTACAATTGACCTGCCTGAGGTTTGACTGTGTTTGATTTTTAATATGCCTAATTCTTTAATTTAGGATATCCAATTTTATGAGTCTTAAAACTAGGCCTTATTCGTGTTACAGCTTCACAAAAATATGTTACCTCTTGCTGATACGTCCATTTATTTCCAAGTGGGAGTAAATCCTGTCTTGAAGAATCCTGTCCAATAATTATGCCTACATTGATGTAAGGCTCACCAGTCTGTAATAACCTGGATTATCCTTGCTACCCTTTTTAAACAAAAAAAAAATTAACTATTCTCCAATCTCCTGTAGCCAATGATGATACAAAAATTTCTCTCAAGGCTCCAGCAATTTCCTCCTTTGCCTCTCTAAACCAGAGTACCAGAGGACCAGAGTACTTCAAAGGGGAGGAAAGGGGCGAGAAGGGAGATAGTAGTGGGGGATGGGAGGGTTAAAGGAATAGATAGACGCTTCTGTGGTCCAAGGTGGGACTCCAGGATGGTAGTTTTCCTCCCTGGAGCAGGGGTGCAAGATATGTCAGACAGGGTAGAGGGCATTTTGAAGGGTGAGGGGGCCAAGGCGGATGTGATTATTCACGTAGGAGAGAAGGATGTAGGAAGGAAGAGCAGGGAGGATATAAGAAGGCAGTTCAGGGAGTTGGGGGGTAGGCTGAAGAACAGGGCCTCCAGCGTGGCGATTTCAGGGCCGCTTCCAGGTGCGGGTAATAGCGGAGCCAGGAGAAATGAGATCCTACAGCTGAATGCGTGGCTGAAGGACTGGTGTAGGGCAGAGGGTTTCATATTTGTGGATAACTGGGAAGTCTTTGTGAAAGAAGGGCACCTGTATAGAAGGGATGGGGAACACTTAAATGGGAAGGAAGTGAATATCTTAGCTGGGAGGTTAGCTGGAGTGTTTCGGCAGGATTTAAACTAATATGGAGGGGGGGAGGGGATGAGACTGATAGCTCGGTAGAGAGCGAGATGGGAGATAGAGTAAGCTTGGACGAGAAGAGATGCACCGGGGAGAAGGAGGTTCCGAGTGGTCTTGGAGGTCTGGAGTGTGTCTGTTTCAATGCGAGGAGCGTAACAGGAAAAACGGATGAACTTAGGGCCTTAATGTTTGCGAGGAACTTGGATGTGGTTGCAGTGACAGAGACATGGTTAAAGGAAGGGGAGCAGTGGCAACTGAACATTCCTGGGTATAAGTGTTTCAGGCGTGACAGAGAAGGGTCCAGAAGAGGTGGGGGAGTGGCATTGTTAGTTAAGGAGAGCATCACGGCGGTGCAGAGGGAGGACAATACAGAGGAGTTAGGAGTGGAGTCGCTGTGGGTGGAGTTGAGGAATAGAAAGGGGGCGATTACTATGCTAGGGGTTTATTATAGGCCACCCAACAGCCCGCGGGTAGTTGAAGAAGGCATATGTAAAGACATTTTGGATAGGTGCAGAAAGAACAGAGTCGTTATAGTGGGAGATTTTAATCTCCCTAGGGTGGATTGGAAAGTACTTAGAGCTGGGGGTTTGGATGGGCAGGAATTTATAAAATGTGTACTGGAAGGATCGTTGGAACAGTATGTGGCTAGCCCGACTAGAGAAGGGGCTATATTGGATTTAGTTCTGAGTAATAAGCCAGGGCAGGTGGTTGATGTTGTAGTGGGGGAACGTGTGGCTAACAGTGACTACAATTCTGTCTAGTTTAGGATACAAATGGAAAAGGATGCTTGTTGCCCTCGGGGCAGGGTGCTGAATTGGGAGAAGGCTAACTACGGTCGAATTAGGCAGGAACTTATGGAAACTGATTGAGAACGGTTGTTTGAGGGTAAGTCCACGCTAGGCATGTGGGACTCTTTCAAGGGAACACTGAAAATGTTGCAAGATAAGTACGTGCCGGCCAAGAGGAAAGATGGGAAAGGTAGGATTAGAGAGCCGTGGATTACTAGGGATATTGAGGACTTGGTTAGGAAGAAAAGAGAAGCGTATGATAGGTCGAAGCAGCTGGGAACTGAGACAGCATTGAAGGAATATAGAGAGAGTAGGAGGGAGCTCAAACAGGGAATTAGAAGGGCAAAAAGGGGGCATGAAATGATTTTGGCGGATAGGATTAAGGAAAACCCAAAGGCTTTTTACTCCTATGTTAGGAATAAAAGGGTGGTTAGAGGAAAAATTGGACCTCTTAGGGACAGAGGAGGGGAACTGTGCTTAGAGCCGGAGGGAATGGCGGAGATCCTGAATGAATACTTTGCGTTGGTGTTCACGAAGGAGAGGGGCTTGTTGACAGCTCCTGTTGAGGGAAATATCCATACCGAGGGAGGAAGTGTTAGAGCTTCTAGGTAGCATTAAAACTGATAAATCTCCAGGGCCTGATGGCATTTATCCCAGACTGCTTAGAGAGGTGCGATGTGAAATTACTGGGCCTCTGACGCAAATCTTTGTCTCTTCCTTGGACACAGGTGAGGTCCCAGAGGACTGGAGAATAGCTAATGTTGTACCATTGTATAAAAAGGGTTGTAGGGATAACCCCAGAAATTATAGGCCGGTGAGTTTGACGTCAGTGGTAGGAAAACTGTTGGAGGGGATTCTTAGAGATAGGATGTATAGGCACTTAGAGCGTTGCGATCTGATTAGGGATATGCAGCATGGATTTGTTAAGGGGAGGTCTTGCCTTACAAATCTGGTAGATTTTTTTGAGGAGGTGACGAAAACGGTGGACGAAGGGCGAGCCGTTGATGTCGTCTATATGGATTTTAGTAAGGCGTTTGACAAAGTCTCTCATGGGAGGTTAGTCGAGAAGGTCAAGGCAAATGGGATACAAGGACAGGTAGCTGGATGGATAAGTAACTGGCTTGGTAATAGGAGACAGAGAGTAATAGTGGAAGGGTGTTTCTCTAACTGGAGGTCGGTCACTAGTGGTGTGCCGCAGGGCTCGGTACTGGGACCTCTTCTATTTGTAATATATATAAATGACTTGGAAGAGGGAGTAAGTGGAGTGATCAGCAAGTTTGCAAACGATACAAAGATGGCTGGACGTGCGGATAGTGAGGAGCATTGTCAGGCGATGCAGCAGGACATAGATAGGCTGGTAGCTTGGGCAGACAGATGGCAGATGGAATTCAATCCTGATAAATGTGAGGTGATGCATTTTGGGAGAAAAAATGTAGGGGGGAGGTATATGATAAAGGGTAGACCTATTAAGAGTATAGGAACGCAGAGGGACCTGGGGGTGCAGGTGAACAAGTCTCTGAAGGTGGCAGAGCAAGTGGAGAAGGTTGTGAAGAAAGCATATAGTATGCTAGCCTTTATAGGAAGGGGTATAGAGTACAAGAGCTGGCCTTTAATGTTGCAGTTGTATAGAACGCTGGTTAGATCTCATTTGGAATACTGTGTCCAGTTCTGGTCGCCTTACTACCGGAAGGACGTGGAGACTTTGGAAAGAGTGCAGAGGAGGTTTACCAGGATGCTGCCTGGTATGGAAGGTCTGAGTTACGAGGAGAGGTGAGGCAAATTGGGACTGTTTTCCTTAGAAAGACGTAGACTTAGAGGAGATCTGATAGAGGTGTACAAGATTTTGAAGGGGATAGATAGAGTAAACAGGGCTAAGCTTTCTCCTAGGATGGGCTCAAATAGCATGAGAGGTCACGGGCTTAGGGTGAGGGGGGTAAGGTATAATTTGGATGCTAGAGGGAGTTTTTTCTCACAGAGGGTGGTGGGGGTATGGAACGCACTGCCAAGTAAGGTGGTGGAGGCAGGCACTCTGGAGATATTTAAGAAATACTTAGATGGGCACATGAACAGAATGGGAATGGAGGGGTAAAGAAAACTGATTTAAAATAGGGATCATGAGCCTTGGGAGTCCCTGGGAAGTGTGTAAATAGATGATGATATTTATGTACTTGTTTTTATCCTACAGGTGCTTTGGTCCACCTTGTTGTCTAACAAGGGGCATACACGCGATGGGTCGTGAGAGGACTGCTCTTGGACCTTTTTCGAGAGTATCCTAGTGCTTCACATCGTTAGTGTACGCTTGACCTGGACCATCTGATGGTCAACACGACAGCTCAGTGACTATCGCTGTGCTGTGCAGATACATGGATTTGGGCCTGTGTCTGTGGGAGTTTGCGCATTCTCCCCGTGCTTGCGTGGGTTTTCTCCGGGAGCTCCGGTTTCCTCTCTCATCCCAAAGATGTGCTCTTAGGCTAATTGGCAAAACAAATTCTCCCTAAATTGTCTCAAATTTGGTTTTTAATCCATAGATCTATAAACACATACAGGGATCGCGTGTAGAAGTGGGAACATCGAGGTGGCGGCGCGGGCTCATTGGGCCGAAGGGCCTGTTTCCCGTGCTGTTTTGTTCTTTGTTAAATATTCTGGGGTAATTCCCATCAGGCCTGGGGACTTGTCTACCTTAATGTTTCTCAAGAACCCAATACATCATCCTTTTTTGTCTGAACATGACCCAAACTATCTACGCACCCATTATCTCATCATCCACTCATTATCCACCAAGTCCTCTTTGGTGAATACTGACACAAAGTACTCATTTAATATCTTGCCCATTTTCTTTCGCTCCAAACATAGATTCCTTCCCTGTCTTTGAGTGGACCAATCCTCTCCCTGGCTACCTGTAGTCTTTGTATATGTATACAAAGCCTTGGCCAATGACTCTTTGTGATCCTTTTTAGTCTTCCTTACTCATTGTTTAAGTTTCTTTCTACTTTCCTTGCAGTTCACACTTGCTTCATGTGTTCCCTGCCTCCTATCCTTGACAAATGTTTCCATTTTCTCTTTAACTGGGCTCACAGTACCTGTCGTTATCCAAAGTTCCTGAAATTTGCCATACTTATCTTTCATCCTTACAGGAATGTGCTGGTCTTGAATTCCTGTCAACTTATATTTAAAAACCTCCCACAGGCCAGATGTTGATTTGCCCTCAAACATCTACCTCCAGTCTCCATTCTTTAGTTCTTGCCTAATATTGTTATAATTAACCTTCCCTCAGTTTACTTCCCTTAACTAAGTCTCTGTAATAGCAACAACATCATAGTTCCAAGAACTAATCCAAGCTCTAAGTTCATCTGCCTTACTTTAACTTGAGGACTATATCTATATTTATTCATCAGCACCTTAAAGCTTACTGAATTGCATACATTATTTCCAAACACTCCCTCACTGAAATGTTGACTACCTGCCCAGACTCAATCCCCAATACCAGATCCAATAAGTTCCATTCCTTAGTTGGACTATTTCCATACTGTTTAAGAAGCCTTTCTGGATGCACCTTACAAATTCTGTTTTATGTACGGCCCTATCACTAAGTGAGTCTCAGTCAATATAGGGGAAGTTAAAATCTCCCACCACAACAACCCTGTTACTTTTACATCTTACCAAAATTTGCCTAAATGTCTGTTCCTCAATTGCCTGCTGGCTGTTGGCAGGCCTATAGTAAACCCCCAACTTTGTGACTACACCATTCCTATTCCTGAGCTTTACTCATATTGCCTCGCAATATGAGTCCTCCGAGGTATCCTCCAACAGTGCAGCTGATAATCTCCGTAATCCCCACCCCTTTTACATCCCCCTCTATCCCACCTGAAACATCTGTATCCTGGGACATTAAGTTGCCAATCCTGTCCTTCCCTTAACTAAGTCTCTGTAATGGCAACAGCATCATAATTCCAAGAAATAATACAAGCTCTATGTTCATCTGCCTTACCCATTACACTCCTCGCATTGAAACAAATGCACTTCAGTCCACCAGACTGCCTTGGATTAGCAACCAGATCCTGCCTGCTTTTTCTTGAGTCTTACTGGCCCTACTCTCTAATCCCTGTTCACCTTTGCTTTGGTTCCCATGCCATCTGCCAGACTTGTTTAAATCCTCCCCTTGTGGCATGAGCAGACCTCCTGGCTCCTTATCACTCCTTGACACCAGATCTTCTGCTTCCCATTTCTTAGTAGATATTGCTGGGCCGACACTCCCAAAATGCTCCAGTGAAGCTGGCTCTACCCAGCGTGCTTTGCAAATTGCCATTTTAGGTGGCCGGATTGGCTACATATGGAATGTGTTTAAATTTGACAACACACACCAGAATCTCTCAAATAGTCTTGGGAATGACTTGCTTCTGCTGTGGCTGATGGGTTTTGAGCTGATTGATCCAGTAAGTTAAGTCAGCAGTCTGCAGACTCTGCCACATGTGGGTGAGTGTTTGTTGGAGGTCAGCACCTCTTTTCATTGGTAGCTTTCCAAAAGGAAGGTACCAATCATTTATATATATTACAAACTGCAAAGATCCCAGCACTGATCCCTGAGAAACATGACTTGTCACAACCTTCTATTCCAAAACTCACCCTTCCACTGCTACCCTCTGTCTTCTTTGACCGAGCCAGTTCTGTATCCAACTTGTTAGCTCACTCTGATCCCATTGACTCCATCTTCTGCACCAGTCTGCCATAATGGACCTTGTCTAAGGTCTTACTGAAGTCCATGTATACACCAGTCATTGCACTACCCTCAAGAATCATCTTCGTCACTTCCTGGAAAAGCTAATCAAGTTCATGAGACATGATCTCCCCTTCACAAAACCATGTTGCCTCTCATTAGTATGTCCATTTATTTCCAAGTGGGAATATATCCTGTCTTGAAGAATCCTCTCCAATAATTTCCCTACCACTGATGTAAGGCTAACTGGTCTGTAATTACCTGGATTATTCTTGCTACCCTTCTCTAACAAAGAAATAACATTGGCTATTCTCCAATCCTCTGGGATCTCCTCTGTAGCCAGTGAGGATACAAAGATTTCTCTCAAGGTCCCAGCAATTTCCTCCCTTGCCTCCTTCAGTATTCTGGGGTGTATCCCATCAGGCCCTGGAGACTTGCGTATCTTAATGTTTCTCAAGAACCCCAATACCTCCTCCTTTTAGGTCTCAACATGACTCAAACTATCTCCACATCCTTTCTCAGACTTATTATCCACCTTCTCTTTGGTGAATACTGATGCAAAGTATTCATTTAACACCTTGCCCATTTCCTCTAGCTCCATGCATAGATTCCCTCCCTTGCCCTTGAGTGGGCCAGCCCTCTCCCTGGATACCCTCTTGCTGTTTATATATGCATAAAAAGCCTTCAGGTTTTCCATAATTTTGCTGGCCAATGCTTTTTCATGACCCTTTTTAACCCTTCTTACTCCTTGCTTAAGTTTCTTTCTACTTTCCTTGTATCCCACACTTGCGTGTGTGTTCCCAGCCTCCCGTAGCTTTAACAAATGCTTTCTTTTTCTCTCTGACTAGGCTCGCAATATCTCTTGTTATCCAAGATTCCCAAAACTTGCCGTACTTATACTCCTGGTCAGAATATTTATGCTCTTCTAGTTTAGGTGCAACCTGTCCTTCTTGTATAGGTACCATCTGCCCCGGAAGAGACCCCAATGGTCCACATATCTGAAATCCTTCCTCCTACATCAACCAGCTGTTTAGCCATGTGTTGAGCTGCATACTCAGAGGGTAGTAAGGATGTGGAATGCCGTACCTGCAGCAGTTGTGGACTCGCCAACTTTAAGGGCGTTCAGTTAGTCAGTGGATAAGCATGTGGATAACATTGGATTAGTTTAGGTTGGAGGGTCATTAAATTGGTTCCACCGGTCGGCACAACATCAAGGGCCGAAGGTCCTGTACTGCGCTGTAATGTTCTATGTTCGTGCTTACAGGAATGTGCCGGTCCTGAATCCCTATCAACTTACACTTGAAAACCTCCCACATGCCAGATGTTGAACTGTCCTCAAGCATCTGCCCCTAATCTACATTCTTCAGTTGTCTAATATTGTTGTAATTAGCCTTCCCCCAATTTAGCACCTTAAGTTGAGGACTAAACTTACCTTAATCCATCAGTACCTTAAAGCTTATTGAATTGTGGTCACTGTTCCCGAGCTGCTTCCGTACTGAAGCTTCGACCTTGTGGCCGGGCTCATTCCCAATTTCTCGCCTCTTTCCTAGTTGGACTATCTACATGTTGTTTCACGAAGCCCTCCTGGATGCTTCTTACAAACTCTGTCCCATCCACATCCCTAGCACTAAGTGAATCCCAGTCAACATATGTCAAACTAAAATCTCCCACAATAACTCCGTTACTTTTACACTTTGCCAAAATCTGCCTACATATCTGTTCGTCAATCTCCCGCTGGCAATTACGAGACCCATTGTAAACCCCAACATTGCGACTGCACTTTTCCTATTCCTGAGCTCTACTCATATTGCCTCACTATATGAACCCTCCAAGGTGTCCTCCTGGAATACAATTGTGATATTCTCCTTAACCAGTAGTGCAACTCCTCCACTCCTTTGACATCCCCCTCTATCCCACCTGAAACATCTTTATCCTGGAATGTTAAGCTTCCAATCCTGACCTTCCCTTAACAAAGTCTCTGAAATGGCAACAACATCGTAGTTCTGAGCACTAATCCAAGCTCTAAGTTGACCTGCTTTATCTATTACACTTCTCACATTGAAACAAATGCTCTTGAGTCCACCAGAACCTCTCTGATTAGCAATCCCACACCGCCTGCTGTTTCCCTGAGTCATACTGAGTCATACTCTCTGGTTCCCCTTCAACTGTTCCCTGCCAAACTAGTTTAAATCCTCGCCTGTGACACTAGCAAATCTCCTGGTCAGAATATTTGTGCTCTTCCAGTTTAGGTGCAACCTGTCCTTCTTGTACAAGTCCTGTCTGCCCCAATGGTCCAGATATCTGAAACCCTTCCTCCTACACCAACCAGCTGTTTAGCCATGTTTTGAGCTGCATTATCTTCCTATTCCAAGCCTTACTAGCATGTCGTTCAGGGAGTAATCCTGAGATTATAACCCTAGAGGTCCTGCTTTTTAATTTTCTACCTAACTCTCTAAACTGCTGCTGCTGGGCCTCATTACTCTTCCTACCTATGTCATTAGTACCAATATGTACTACAACCTCTGGTTGTTCACCCTCTCCCTTCAGAATGCTTTCAGTCTGTTCAGAGATATCCTGGCTCCTAGCATCAGGGAGGCAACATTATGTCCTGGAGTCTCTTTCATGTCCACAGAAATGCATTGCTGCACCCCTAATTATAGCGTCCCCTGTAACTATTGTTCTAGTGCTCTTTATCCTTCCCTGCTTAATAACAGTCAGCCATGGTACCATTGCTTTGGCTGCTGCTGGTATCCCCTGATAGCCCATCTCCCCAACAGTATCCAAAACGGTATACTTGTTAGAGAGGAGGATGACCGCAGTGGACTCCTGCATGACTGCCTGACCCTTCTGGAGTCAGCCATCTTATCAGCCTCTACCTTGGATGTGACCACTCTCTAAAGCTCTGATCTATCACACTTTCCAAGGGCATGCAAGTGGTGCTCCTAAGTGCATGCAAGTGGTGCTCCAACTTATCCATATGGTTTGTAAGGAGCTGCAATTGAGTGCACTTCCTGCAGACATAGTGACCCGTGACCTTGGAAGTATCATGGATCTTCCACATCTCACAAGTGCAGCATTTAACCCCACTCACTGACATTTCGAGCAAAAAATTATGAAACTCTTACCTTCACTTTTACCTTCTAACAGTGGCCTTTTGTTTGGTTAGAGGAGGAGGGAGGGAGAGAAACAATAATGCAGTACTTCAGGCTTACTGCTCTTTGGTAAATGTTGCTGGTCCGATTTCTCCCAGAATGCATCAGTAAACTCCTTAGCCGCTTGTACCAGATTAGTAAGTTTGCAGACGACACGAAGGTTGGTGGATTGGGCATAGCAACGTGGTCCATCAGAGGATACAGCAGGGTATAGATCAGTTGGAGACTTGGCCAAAGAGATGGAAATGGAGTTTAATCTGTAAAAATGTGAGGTAATGCATTTTGAAAAGTCTAATACAGGTAGGAAATATATAGTAAATAGCAAAACCCTTTAGAGTATTGATAGGCAGAGGGATCTGGGTGTACAGTTACACAGGTCACTGCAAATGGCAATGCAGGTGGAGAAGTTAGTCAAGAAAGTATACTGCATGCTTGCCTTTATTGAATTTCAAAATTGGCAAGTCATGTTGCAGCTTTACAGAATCTTAGGCCGCACTTGGAATATAGTGTTCAATTGTGGTCACTGGAAGGATGTCGGGTCTTTGGTGAGGGTACAGGAAAGATTTACCAGAATGTTAGCTGATATAGAGGGCATTAGCTATGAGTAGAGGTTGGAGAAACTTGATTTATTCTCACTGAAGCGACAAGAGGTTGAGGGGAGACCCAATAGAAGTCTACAAGATTATGAGAGGCCTGGACAGAGTGGATAGTCAAAAGCCTTTTCCCAGGATAGAAGAGTCAATTACTGAGGGGCAAGGTTTAAAAGGGATGTACGAGGCAGACAGAAAGTAGTGGATGCCTGGAATTTGTTGCCGGGAGCGGTAGTGGAAGTGGATATGAGGGCATCTTGACAAGTACATGCATAGGCTGGGAATAGAGGGATATGGTCCCCAGAAGGGTAGGGGGTTTTAGTTAAGTTGGGCAGCATAGTTGGTGCAGGCTTGGATTACAAAGGTCTGTTCCTTTGCTGTAATTTTCTTTGTTCTTTGTTCAAATGAATTCTCTCCCATTTTGGTTGGTCACCATCAGTTGCTGGCGAAGTTTGACATCTTCAGAAATACTTGAGAACATTCCTAAAGCATTTCAGTGGAAGTAGATTTGAGTGATTGAGCCTCAGATTTAGGGCTTCAATAATGCACATTTTGGCTTGAGAGAAGTCCTTGCTATTGCATTGCCTTTTCTTGTCACTGAGTTTGGGGAATCTTGTAGAAAAGAGGAGCAGGAGGAGGCCATTCAGCTCTTCGAGCCTACTCAGCCATTCATTTATGATCATGGCTCATCATCCAACTCAGTAACCTGTTTCCACTTTGCTCCATATCCTTTGATCTTTTTAACACTAAGAGCTATATCTAACTCCTTGAAAACATAGTGTTTCAGCCTCAAATGCTTTCTGTGGTTGCAAATTCCACAGGCTCACTACTTTCTAGGTAAAGAAATTTCTCCTCATCTCTGTCTCAAATGGTTTACCCCATACCCCTGGATTGTGTCCCCTGGTTCTGGACTCCAGACTCCCCTGCCATTGGAAACATCATTTTTGCACCTACCCTGTCTAAACAATGCTCACTCTGAATTGAAGGTGGTATGCAACAACAAGTTATTTGTGGGATTGTTGTGAGAAATTACCACTTCAGAGTCAGACTGGGGTGCAACAATACAGTTTTATTTAACAAAGTTTTGTGGAGAAAAGGCACTGGCATTCCGCAGAACTGGGTAGCTACCTTCCCTCAGTAATACAATAGGAACGGTTTATTTTTATATCTTTGAGACGGTGGATAGTCAGGAATTAGCCATTTAACATATCGTTATAGTTGAATAGGATCAATAGCTTAACATATCGTCACAGCCAGACATATACAGATATTGGCATTTAACATTGCATTGTTTCACAGAATGGATACATTTCCTCTATCAGTGATTATCAATAACTTAGTTTTAGCCTGTACATACAGAAATTGGTTTTCCTGCATTTTAGTATTCCCGTTCCCATTTATGGCTAATCGTCTTATTAGAACATAGAACACTACAGCACAAACAGGCCCTTCGGCCAACAGGTTGCGTCGAATGCATCAAAACCTACCCAGCCATAGATCTATCTATAACCCCCAATCCCATTGGATCCCATATACTCATCCAGAAGTCTTTTAAAAGACCCCAGCGAGTTCGCCTCGACCACCACCGACGGCAGCCGATTCCATTCACTCACCACCCTCTGAGTGAAAAACTTTCCCCTAGCATCCCCTCTGTACTTGCTTCCCCGCACCTTAAATCTGTGCCCTCTCGTCGCGACCATTTCAGCCCTGGGAAATAGTCTCTGAGAGTCCACCCTATCTATTCCTCTCAACATCTTGTAAACCTCTATCAGGTCGCCTCTCAACCTTCGTCTCTCCAGTGAGAAGAGTCCCAGCTCCCTCAACCTGTCTTCATAAGGCATGCCTCCCAATCCAGGCAACATCCTTATAAATCTCCTCTGCACCCTTTCAATAGCTTCCACGTCCTTCCTATAGTGAGGCGACCAGAACTGCGCACATTACTCCAAGTGTGGTCTGACAAGGGTCCTATAAAGCTGCAGCATTACCTCCTGACTCCTGAACTCAATCCCTCGTTGAATGAAGGCCAGTACACCGTAAGCTTTCTTAACCACATCCTCCACCTGGGAGGCCGATTTGAGAGTCTTATGGACCCGGCCCCCAAGATCCCTCTGCTCTTCCACACAGCTAAGACTCCTACCTTTGATAGTGTACTCATTCATCCCGTTGGATCTGCCAAACTGGACCACAACACATTTATCCACGTTGAAGTCCATCTGCCACTTCTCCGCCCAGTCTTGCATCCTGTCGATGTCATGCTGCAACTTCTGACATCCATCCAGACCATCAACAACATCACCGACCTTCGTGTCATCGGCGAACTTACTCACCCATCCCTCCACTTCCTCATCCAGATCATTTATGAAAATGACAAACAGCAAGGGTCCTAGAACAGATGCCTGGTGCACTCCACTGGTGACCGACCTCCATGCAGAAAAAGAGCCATCCACAACCACCCTCTGCCTTCTGCAGGCAAGCCAGTTCTGGATCCACAAGGCCAAAGCCCCTTGGATCCCATGGCCTCTCACCTTCTCAAGAAGTCTTGCATGTGGGACCTTGTCCAATGCCTTGCTGAAGTCCATGTACACCACGTCCACTGCTCTTCCTTCGTCAATGTGTTCAGTCACATTTTCGAAGAACTCAATTAAGCTCGTGAGGCACGACCTGCCTTTTACAAAACCATGCTGACTATTTCTAATCAACCTAAACTTCTCCAAATGCTCGTAAATCTTGTCCCTCAGAAGCCTCTCCATCAGCTTACCAACCACTGAGGTCAGACTCACCGGTCGGTAATTTCCAGGACTATCCCTGTTCCCTTTCTTGAAAATAGGGACCACATCCGCAATCCTCCAATCCTCCGGAACCTCTCCCGTCTCCATCGATGACGCAAAGATCATCGCCAGGGGCTCTGCAATGACATCCCTCACCTCCCACAATAACCTGGGGTACATCCCATCTGGTCCCGGAGACTTGTCTATCTTGATAGCATTTAAAAGTTCTAACACATCCGCTTCCTTAATATCTACATACTCAATCTTTTCAGTCTGCCGCAAACTTGTAGTGCATCCTCCCAGATCACTTTCCACCGTGAATACTGAGGCAAAGTACTCATTAAGCACCTCTGCCATTTCTTCCGGTTCCATACAGACTTTTCCCCCTTCACCTTTTATAGGTCCTATCCCTTCTCTTCTCATCCTTTTACTTTTCACATATTTGTAGAAGGCCTTGGGATTCTCCTTAATCCTACCAGCCAAGGCCTTCTCATGACCCCTTCTGGCTCTCCTAATTTCCTTTTTAAGCTCTCTTCTATAAGCCTTATACTTCTCTAGATCCCCAACATCTCCTAGCTCTTTGAACCTTTTATACACCTTTCTTTTCTTCCTGACTATGTTCACCACAGCCTTCGTGCACCATGGTTCCCTCGACCTACCAAAACCTTCTTGTCTCACTGGGACATTGTCATGCAGAGCTTCAGACAAGCACTCCTTGAATATCTGCCACCTTCCTTCTGTGCTTTTCCCCAAGAACACCTCCTTCCAGTTTATTCGCCGTAACATATAGATATATAGAACATATCTGCACATAACATGTGCCTGATGTCTTCATATTTCCCCTTATTCCAGACAAACACCTTCCTAGCCTGCCTGATCCTATCCTTTTCCAATGCAAAGGTGAAGGAGATAGAATTATGATCTCCATCCCCAAGATGCTCTCCTACCGAGAGATCCATCACCTGTCCTGGTTCATTAGCTAGTACCAGGTCCAGTACAGCCTCTCCTCTCGTAGGCTTGTCCATGTGCTGTGTCAGGAAACCCTCCTGAACACACCTAACAAACTCCTCCCCATCCAAACCCCTTACCCTTGGGATATTCCAGTCGATGTTTGGGAAATTGAAGTCTCCCATCACAACAACTCTGTTATTTCTACATCTCTCCAGTATCTGTTTCCCTATCTGCACCTCAACTTCCCTGTCACTATTGGGTGGCCTATAGAATACACCCAGCAACGTCACCGACCCTTTGCTATTCCTAACTTCCACCCACAGAGACTCCGTAGACATTCCCTCCTCGGTATCCACCTTCTCTGCAGCCATGACACTGTCCCTGATCAACAGTGCCACTCCACCACCTCTTTTGCCTCCCTCCCTGTCCTTCCTGAAGGATCTGAATCCCGGGACCTGTAGTACCCAGTCCTGTCCCTGAGACATCCAAGTCTCTGTAATGGCCACCACATCACAATCCCAAGCAGCAATCCACGCCCTAAGTTCATCCACCTTATTTACTACACTCCTGGCATTAAAATAGACACACCTCAGTCCCTCAGACTGGACATTTCCCTTCTCCCCCACTCGTCTAACCTGCCTCTCATCCTGCCTAGAGTCCTTCCCTACCTGGGAGCTAACTTCCTTGCTCCCAGTCTCCACATCACTGTTCCCTCCCCCTAACCTTTCTAGTTTAAAGTCCCCCCAGTAGCCCTAGCCAGTCTTCCCACCAAGATATCAGTCCCCCTGGGATTCAGGTGCCACCTGTCTTTGCTGTACAGGTCACACCTGCCCCTAAAGAGGTCCCAATGATCCAGGAACCGGAATCCCTGCCCCCTGCTCCAGTCCCTCAGCCACGTATTCAACCTCCATCTCATACTATTCCTGCTCTCACTCTCCCGAGGCGCAGGCAGCAATCCTGAGATTACTACCTTCGCTTTCCTCTCTCTCAGCTGCCCATCCAGTTCCCTATAATCCCTTTTCATGTCCACTTCCCTCTTCCTGCCTATGTCAGTAGTACCTATATGTACTACAACTTCCAGTTCCTCACCCTCCCCTTTCAGGATGTCTGGGACGCGTCCAGAGACATCCCGAATCCCAGCTCCAGGGAGACATACCACCATCCGCGACTCCCGTCTGCGTCCACAAAAACGCCTGTCCGCCCCCCTCACTAGGGAGTCCCCTATAAGCACTGCCTTTTTGCTCTGTTTTTTAGGTTTTTGTTTTTGTTCAGCTCCAGGGAGCTGGCCACCGCTGCCTCCCTTGGATGAGCTGTCCCCCACAGTAGTACTCAGGCAAGAGTACTTATTTTGAAGGGGGACATCCACCGGTGTACTTTCCATCACCTGAGGTTTCCCCTTCCTAATAGTTACCCATGTGCCTTCTCCCCTTTGCCCTGGTGTGACTACTTGTCTGTATCTCCTATCGATAATCTCCTCATTCTCCCTAATGAGTCGAAAGTCCTCAAGCTGCATTTTCAGTTCTTTTACCTGGTCCCGTAGGGATTGCAGCTCCACACAGCGATCACAGGTATGGACATCTGGGAGACCAGGAGCCTCCAAGACCTCCCACATGTTACACTGGCAACAACATGCTGGCCTCACACCCATGCTTGCCCCTTTGTAGTAACCCAGAGAAAAAAAAAAGTAAGAAAGATTAAAAAAAACTTACCTTGCCTCCCCTTTTTGCTTAGGCCCTGTGAGCCAAGGACCTTACAGCTCACACAAAAACAAACTCACCTGCTGCTTCTCAGAGCTCCTCTCTCTCTCTCTCTTTTTTAGGTTAGAGGAGGAGGGGGGGTTGGGATACTCTACTTGTGTAGAGTATCGGGATTCCACACCACTCCAATTTATAGTGAGGTTAAAAAAAAAACTACACTACCCAAGGTGCTTTGCAACACCTTCCGGGTTTACAAGTTTAAAAAGTTTAAAAAAAAAATTTAGACTTAAAAATCGCTCTACTCACTCACAAGCTCTCCACTCGCAAATCGCTGCCTCTCCACAGTGCTCCCAAGGAACAATTGTCCTAGGTCTGTCCCTATCTTAAAAGTGCCTCAAGCTCTCTATTGGCTTCCTGCAGTATCTGATTCCTACATTTCGGGTCACTGTCTGGACTTTGCACGTTTCCTCGTATCTGCGTGGGTTTCCTCTGGGTACTCCGGTTTCCTCCCACAGTCCAAAGATGTGCGGGTTAGGTTGATTGGCCATGCTAAGAAATTGCCCCTTAATGTCCAGCAATTTGTCGGTTAGAGGGATTAGTGGGTTATAACATGTAGGAATATGGGGGCAGGACCTGGGTAGGATTGTGTTGTGCGGACTCGATCGGTTGAAGGGCCTCTTTCTGCACTGTAGAGTTCTATTATTTCTATGATGTTCAACTTTAAATAACGGGCTGTCCTGAATGTTTTTAGTATCAAGTAGCTGTCTGCGCTAAAAGTTAGTGCCTGCTGAATGTCTCTCTCCCAGGTAACTTTCTTATGAGCCAGGTAGCTGTCTTTGTGATACTTTTCCCACTATAGTCCTCTCTTTTGGTCCGGCTTAGAACATAGAACAGTACAGTCCCTTCCGCCCTCGATGTTGTGCCGAGCCATGTCCAAATCGAAGATCAAGCTATCCCACTCCCTATCATTCTGATGTGCTCCATGTGCCTATCCAATAACCGCTTGAAAGCTCTAAAGTGTCTACCACTATCATAGCAGGCAGCGCATTTCACAGCAGGCAGCGCATTCCACATCCTAATCACTCTCTGAGTAAAGAATCTACATTGGACATCCCTCCTATATCTCCTACAATGAACCTTATAGTTATGCCTCCTAGTAACAGCTACATCCACCTGAGGAAATGATCTCTGAATGTCCACTCTATCTATTCCTCTCATCATCTTATAAACCTCTATTAAGTCACCTCTCATCCTCCTCCACTCTAAAGAGAAAAACCCCAACTCCCTCAATTTTTCCTCATAAGACCTATCCTTGAAACCAGGCAGAATCCTGGTAAATCTCCTCTGCACTCTCTCCAATGCTTCCACATCCGTTTTATAGTGAAGTGACCAGAACTGCACACAATATTCCGAATATGATCTCACCAAGGTCCTGTATAGTTGAAGCATAACCCCCATGCCTCTTTTACTCAAACCCTCTGTTAATAAACGCTAAAACACTAAAAGTCTTCTTCACAGCTCTTTCCACTTGAATGGCAACCTTCAGAGATCTATGGATATAAACCTCAAGATCTCTATTCCTCTACATTTTCAGAATCCTGCCATTGACCCTATAATCTGCATTCAAATTTGTCCTACCAAAATGAATCATCTCGCACTTATCAGGAGTAAAGTCCATCTGCCACATTTCTGCCTAGCTCTGCATCCTATCAATGTCTCTTTGTAGCCTACAAGAGCCCTCCACCTCATCCACTACTCCACCAATCTTGGTGTCATTAGCAAATTTATTAACCCACCCTTCAGTCATTCTTCCAAGCCATTGATAAAAATCACAAATAGCAGAGGACCCAGCACTGATCCCTGTGGTACACCACTAGTAACTGGCCTCTAGTCTGAAAATTTTCCTTCTACCACCACTCTCTGTCTTTTATGAGACAGCCAGTTACTCGTTCAGTTGGCCAAATTTCCCTCTAAGCCACACCTCCTTACTTTCTTCATGAGCCTACCATGGGAAACCTTGTCAAACACTTTACTAAAATCCATATAAATGACATCAACTCCTCTACCTTCATTTACACACTTAGTTACCTCTTCAAAGAATTCAGTTAAATTTGTGAGGTAGGACTTACCCCTCATGAAACCATGCTGACTATTCCTGATTAAATTGTATCTTTCCAAATGGTCATAAATCCTATCTCTCAGGACCATTTCCATTAACTTATTGACCACTCAAGTAAGACTAACTGGCCTATAATTACCAAAATCATTCCTAATTCCTTTCTTGAATAGAGGGATAACAATTGCCACTCTCTGGTCCTCTGGCACAACCCCCATGGACAGTGAGACCCAAAGATCAAAGCTTTGCAGTATCATCCCTTGCCTCCCAAAGTGTCCTAGGATGTATCCCATCTGGCCCAGGGTTCTTATCGACTCTCAGGTTTTTCAAAGTTGCTAATATGTTTTCCGTCAGAACATCTACTTCCTCCATCCTATCAGCCTGGATCACACACTCCTCCTCAAAAAATGGCTCCTTTCCTTAGTGAACACTGAAGGAAAGTATTCATTCAATGCCTTACCTATTTCTTTGACTCCATACATAAGTTCCCATTACTATCCTTGACTGGCCTTAACCTCACCCTGGTCGTTCTTTTATTTTTCACATAAGAGTGAAAAGTCTTGGGGTTTTCCTGTATCCGGCCCGCCAATAACTTCTCATGCCCCGTCCTAGCTCTTGTAAGCCCTTTTTTAAACTCATTCCTAACTATCTTGTAATCCTCAAGCAATCCGACTGAACCTTGTTTTTTTCATTCTCATAAATGCTTCCTTTTTCCTCTTGACAAGACATTCAATCTCCTTTGTGAACCATGGTTCCCTCACTCAGCCATTTCCTCCCTGCCTGCCAGGGACAGACTATCAAGGACACAGTATTTGTTCCATGAACAAGCTCCACTTTTCATTTGTGCCCGTGCCTGACAGTTTCTGTTTCCATCTTATGCTCCCTAATTTTTGCGTAATTGTATCATAATTACCCCAGCCCCAATTATAAACTTTGCCTTGTCATGTGACTCTATCCCTCTCCATTGCAGTAATGAAGGATACTGAATTGTGGTCACTATCTCCAAAGTGCTTTCCCACAAATAAATCTAACACTTTGGAGCCGCAACGTCATGTTGCAACTGTACAAAACTCTAGTGCGGCCGCACTTGGAGTATTGTGTACAGTTCTGGTCCCCGCATTATAAGAAAGATGTGGAGGCATTGGAGAGGGTACAGAGGAGGTTTACCAGGATGTTGCCTGGTATGGAGGGCAGGTCTTATGAAGAGAGGCTGAGGGATTTGAGGTTGTTTTCGTTGGAAAGAAGGCGACTAAGAGGAGACCTTATTGAAACATATAAGATGATTAGAGGTTTAGATAGGGTGGACAGTGATGGCCTTTTTCCTAGGATGGAGAAAGCTAGCACGAGGGGACATAGCTTTAAATTAAGGGGTGGTAGTTATAGGACGGATGTCAGAGGTAGGTTCTTTACCCAGAGGGTGGTAAGGGTATGGAATGCCCTGCCTGCTGCAGTTGTAGATGTGCCAAGTTTGGTGGTGTTTAAGAGGTTAGTAGATAAGTTTATGGACGAAAAGAGAATGGTTTAGGTTAGAGGGTCATTGCTTTTTCCTAATTGGTCGGTGCAACATCGAAGGCCAAAGGGCCTGTTCTGCGCTGTAATGTTCTATGTTCTATGTACTTGGCCCAGTTCATTATCCAGTACCAAGTCCAATGTGGCCCCACTTCTTGTTGGCTTATCTGCACATTGTGTCAGGAAACCCTCCTACACACCCTGTACAAAAAGTATCCCATCCGAACTATTCGACCTACAAAGATTCCAATCAATATTTGGAAAGTTAAAGTTACCCATGATAACTACTCTGTGGCCTCCAAACCTATCCATAATCTGCTTTGCCATTTCCTCCTCCACATTTCTATTACTATTTGGGGGCCTATAGAAAACTCCTAACATGACTGATCCTTTCTTATTTCTAACTTCAGCCCATATTACCTCAGTCGGCGGATTCCCCTCGAAATGCCTTTCAGCATCCGTTAAACTATCCTTGATTAACAATGCTACTCTATTTCTTTTACCGCCTTTCCTCCTCTTACTGAAACATCTATATCCCAGAACTGCTAACAACCATTCCTGTCCCTGTTCTAACATGTTTTCCGTAATGGCCACAACATCATACTCCCACGTACCAATCCACGCTTCATGATTTATATACTGTAGATACATCAGATGCACCTGTAACAGACAAATTGACAAATATAAAAGAGGTATACAAGAGAGATGTGTGGAATTTGCAAATTCCACAGATCCTATTTATTATATAGACTGGTCATACTCATTTCAACTCCAGTTGTCTGTTGTCTAATTGTTGGCCACCTAAAAGTCTGCTGCAAGGTTATGGTAACGAGAATTGTGCCAGGAGCCAGTGTATCCATTGAGGAAGAATCCATGGTGAAGATCCTCGAAGACATCATAAGAAACAAAGAAGGAAAGAAGGAAATTGACCTCTACATGTGAAGATGCAGCTGTTGGGTGTAAGGATTATTAAAAATAATAATAATAATCATTGTTCCAGAAGAGAAGTAGCAGTGATGATTCAGTGAAGTAAGTAAGGGGGATTTTTACCTTACTTTTTTATTTGGCCAGGAGTGTAAAACTGGAAGTAGGCTCCAGCAAGATCTGGGAAATTGTTTTTTTTGGCCAATAAGTTTGAACGGGGAGGAAACCCCAGGCTCGATACATCTAGAGTCTCCCACCCTCTCCTCTCCTCTAACCTAAAAAAAAAGACTTGAAGTGAGTGGAGGTAAGCTTTCTTCTTTCTTTTTTTTAGCTTATTCCTCTAACCTAAAGGGAGTGAAGGAATGTCAGGCAAGATCTTTCTTTTTATCTAGAGGGAATGGCCACCTTATTCTGATGCTCCTTGCATTGAAGTAGATACACTTCAACCCACCATCCTGTCTGCCTGTACACTTCTGTGACCTTGATACCTTCCGCAGTACCTCACGACCCTTAACACTGGCTTTTGGACTCCAGCTCATTTTCCCATCCCCTTGACAAATTAGTTTAAACCCCCCGAACAACTCCCAGGATATTGGTGCCCCTCTGGTTCAGGTGCAAACTGTCTTGTTTGTACAGGTCCCACCTTCCCCAGAATACGTTCCAATTATCCATGTAAATGAAACCCTCTCTCCTGCACCATCCCTGTAGCCACATGTTAATCTGTGCTCTATCCCTGTTCCTTAACTCACTAGCATGTGGCACCGGCAACAAAACAGAGATGACGACATGCTTTGTCCTGGCTCTCAGTTTCCATCTCAACTCCCTAAATTCCTGTTTTAAATCCCCACCCCTTCTCCTATCTATATCATTGGTACCATGTGCACCATGACCTGTGACTGAACCCTGTGCCCCTTAAGGATCTGGAAACATGGTCCGAGACATCACGGACCCTCGCATCCGGGAGGCAACATACTATCTATGAATCTCTTTTGCTGCCGCAGGTCTCCTATCTGTCTCTGTAATCATCGCGTCCCCAATTACTACTGTTCTCCTGGTCTCCCCCCTTCCCTCTGAGGCACAGGGACGGGCTCAGTGCTGGAGATCCGGTCACCCTGGTTTACCACTGGTAGGTCATCCCGCTCAACAGTATCCAATGCATTATACTTGTTGCTGAGGGGAACGACCACAGGGGATTCCTGCACTGGCTGCTTCCTCTCAGCCCCCCTCATCGTCACCCATCTATTTTCATTCTTTAGAGTATCCAAGTCCTGAAGCTTTTATCCGTGATCACCTGTGCCTCCTGAATGTCCAAAGTTCATCCAGGCTCCAGCTTCAATTCCCTAACGCAGTTTTTGAGGAGTTACAGATAGGTGCACTTCCCACAGGTGAAATCAGGAGGGACACTGACAGCATCCCTCATCTCAAACATCCTGCAGGAGGAACATTGCACTGCCTTTCCTGCCATTCCCTCTAGATAAAAAGAAAGATCTTGCCTGACATTCCTTCACTCCCTTTAGGTTAGAGGAATAAGCTAAAAAAAAGAAAGAAGAAAGCTTACCTCCACTCACTTCAAGTCTTTTTTTTTAGGTTAGAGGAGAGGAGAGGGTGGGAGACTCTAGATGTATCGAGCCTGGGGTTTCCTCCCCGTTCAAACTTATTGGCCAAAAAAAACAATTTCCCAGATCTTGCTGGAGCCTACTTCCAGTTTTACACTCCTGGCCAAATAAAAAAGTAAGGTAAAAATCCCCCTTACTTACTTCACTGAATCATCACTGCTACTTCTCTTCTGGAACAATGATTATTATTATTATTTTTAATAATCCTTACACCCAACAGCTGCATCTTCACATGTAGAGGTCAATTTCCTTCTTTCCTTCTTTGTTTCTTATGATGTCTTCGAGGATCTTCACCATGGATTCTTCCTCAATGGATACACTGGCTCCTGGCACAATTCTCGTTACCATAACCTTGCAGCAGACTTTTAGGTGGCCAACAATTAGACAACAGACAACTGGAGTTGAAATGAGTATGACCAGTCTATATAATAAATAGGATCTGTGGAATTTGCAAATTCCACACATCTCTCTTGTATACCTCTTTTATATTTGTCAATTTGTCTGTTACAGGTGCATCTGATGTATCTACAGTATATAAATCATGAAGGGTCCACCCAAGGGTGGCTACTAATAGGGTTTCTACTGATTGTGCTAATGGGTAACATACAGTTCGATTCCCATATGTATAAATGCGACCTTTGTAAAATAGATTATCCTCCAATCCAATCAAATTTACAGTTGTGACAATGCAACATAGTTACATAAGTGATTATATACATATTTGCAACAATCAAAATTGAACCTGACACTATAATTTATATAATCTCCAAAAGTTATATTGTCTATTGACCAGCATGCGCTGGTTGTTCTTGCTTTAAGTCTGTGTTGAGGAAAGCAGTTCTGTTTAGTTCACTCGTTCACTCATTCATTCATTAATGCATTTCTTTGTATAATTTCAGTTGTGTCCAATGTTTCTGTATACCTTTCTTTCTTATGTCTATATAGGTACAGGTTCTCCACTAATTATAACTTCATTTATTATATAGATTGGTCATACTCATTTCAATTGTTTCTTTTCCACCACCATTCCTTTTCTACATTAGTTATCATGGCCTTTCTCCCCACATATGAGAATCCATGGTGTAGTTTGAATTGGGTGTTTTGTATGCCGTCTGCTATTACCTTATCTTCCCATCTCAAAATGTTATCAGTCCCTTTGATTGCTAGTTGTTTCCCATCTCTTCTTTTCCTTTTTTGAGACATCCTCATGTAAGTCCAGAATATCTATTTTGTCTCCTGTCTGTACTAGCACTGTTATTGGTAGCTCGCCAATTGTCTTCTGTCCGAAGGCTAACTGAGCTGCCCTATCTGTGACTTTGTTCCCTTTGAAATTTAACCAGTACAGATTATCTCTTCCTGGTTCTTTCTGGCGCGCTTTAATTTTGATTACTGTGGCTTTTCTAGGTTTCTTAATAGTCCTCAACAATGCCTCATTTCTTTGCTGGTGTTTAATAGAGGTTCTTCCTATGGTTATGAATACTCTTCTTCCCCATGCTATCACATCGTCATGCATGACTCCGAATGCATAGCGACTATCTATATAGATGTTCTCCATTTTACCTTTAGATAACTCTAGTGCCTGTGTGAGTGCCACTAATTCTGTCACTTACACAGATAGACCTCCTTCAATCCTTCCTTACCTTACTGTCCCTAATTTGTCATTCACTATTGCACACCCTGTCCAGGGTGATCCTCCTACACATTTGTGTGACCCATCTACAAAAACAGTCTCCTCACTGTTATTAAGGGTATATCCTTTATCCTACCCTTTCCTTTGTCCATATCTATGTCATCACAATTATGTGGCTCTCCTATGTCTAAAATCCCTTCTGCTGGGTTATTCCCTGTATCCCTTATTATTATTACAGACTTGCTTGGAGGTAGGAGGACAGCTTCTCCCTTACCCCTTCTCATGTTTGAGACTAGCTTAATTTTCCCGTGTTCAACATTTCCACCAAGATGTGTTTGGTGTGAAGGATTATATTCCCTGTCATGATTGCTAGCTCGCTAACCTTTACGACCCAGGTGGCGCAATCCCAAGGCGGTTATGCACCTTGGCAGTCCAGTGACTACCGGTTCTTCTGCAGTGGAACAGTACTCTATGGGTCTCTTTTTACCACCATGGTCCTGTGTTACCACTGCAGAATGGAACCCTCCCTCATTGCTACAATAGATATGGAAGTCCTTATGAGAATCTGGTAGTCCTAGTCCAGGGTCTGATATCAGTTCTGTTTTTAGTTTGTTGTAAGCCTCTTCTTGCTCGGGTCCCCATTCTTTGGGATCTAAAGCTGGTTTTCCCCCTTTGACTAATTCCTGTATGGGTTCTGCTAATTTTGCGAACCCTGGGATGAAACTCCGACTATAGTTGAATAATCCTAGCACCTTTCTGATTCCTCTTACAGTGACGAATCATGGCATTTGTTGTATCCTCTTATTTTGGTCTGTTGGCATTTCTTTAAGTCCTTGCAATATAAGGTGTCCTAGGTATAGGACCTGTGCTTTCTCTGATTTTTGGGGCTCACCTTTAACTGTACGGTTTTTAATTCATTCAGTACTAAATATGAGGCTTCTTGATGTCCTGACTCGGACTCCAAAGCTATTAGGATAACATCTACATATTGTAGAATTGTACTATCCTCTGACAGTTCTACCCCATTGAGGATATCATTCGTTACTTGATGGAAGATAGTGGAGCTGTTGTGGAATCCCTGTGGTAAAAGGTTCAAGTGTACTGTTTGTCTCCCACTTAAAAGCGAATTTGTCTTGGGATTCAGGATCCAATGATAAGGACCAGAATTCATTGGCTATGTCCAATACTGTGAATACTTTGTGCTTCTGTGACAGTCCATTCAGGATTGCCGAAGAGCTTGCTACAATGGGGTGCAACTTGGGTCTGACTTTATTGAGTCCGGTGTGATCTATCATAAGCCTGTAGCTTCTGTCAGGCTCTCTCACTGGCCATGTTAAGGAGTTAGTGGTACTTGTGATTTCTCTCAGAATCCCCCTTTCCATTAACCCTTTAACTATCTCCACTACAGCTTTCTCTGTCTCTGATTTTATTGGGTATTGTCGGTATGGCTTATGCTCTGATCCTGTTACCTTTATTGGGTCTGTTTTAGTCAAACCAGTGTCTGACTTTGTTTTAGCCTATACCCTGGGGACAGAAGCACAGATGACTCCAAACCCTCCTCTTTCTAATTACCAATTTCTTGTGGCCACTTTAATGGTTTCGAGGTAATTTGCTTACCTACTCTAGTTTTCCGACTGTCCTGATTTGGCCAGATTAATTCTCCACAATCTGTCAAAACCTCATATTCTTTTATCAGATCAATTCCCATTATCGTATCCTCGTTATTTTTGCATACATAAAATCTCATTGGTATGTACTTATTATGTATCTCTACTAATGTGGTCTCACTCAGGTAGGTGGGTATTTTATTCCCTCCCATCCCAGTTTGGTAAATTATTTTTTTTGTAGTGGGTAAGAATAAGTTGATGACAGATATGGATCCTCCTGTGTCCACGAGCATCTCTCATTGCCTGCCCACTATTAGTGCTAACGTGTAAATCCTTCCGTTCTTCTCACCCTTGTGAATGGGGAATGCAGACCATCAATCTTGCTGACTTTGGAGGTCCTGTGATCCCTCCGGTTCTGCTGTGGTCATGGATCAGGTCAGAGGTCTCCCATGCTTATTCTAACGCACTGCTTTTGTGTGTCCATATTTATTGCAGTGGCTGCAATGTTTCCCATTGTTCCCAAATTTGTTCCCTTTTCGTGGAGCCCCACAATCCCTCACAAAGTGCCCTTGCCGTCCACAATTGTGGCAAGTCAGTTTAGATTTTGTTCCATTCCCATGACTGTAAGCTGCTACTTTTTCTAGCCTTGTTCTTGCCTGGGATTGCTCTTCCCCTGATACGCCATTACCCCACTGTACCAACTCATCGTAATCTTGGGACATAATCGCTCCCATTTTTGGGATGACTTGGTGAGCACTCGAGAGTCCATCCTTAAAAGCCTGGATGAAAGTTCACTCTCCTCAACCTGGGTTCCCTTGTTCTTGAGCACTTTTGATATATCTGGAATAATCGTTCCCATATTCAGAAGCCCCTGCCCTTTTAAACAGTTTTGTTGTGGTAATTCTGCTCCAGTTAGTGGGAGCATTCCCTAACACTCTTTGAATTTCTGTTTTAAATTGGGTGAAGGGTGTCTGTTGGGCATCTATCTCCGATGTTAGGGGAACTACGTGTGTCCACCATCCTCCCTAATAATCCTGTACTGAAGGAGCGGCACGTTCATCTGCTACCTGCCTCCACTTATCATCTGTACAGGCCGCCCTGACTAGCTGGTGTTCGCCTCTGAGGTGAAATTGGTGTCCTACTCAGATAGAACATAGAATATAGAACACTACAGCACAAACAGGCCCTTCGGCCCACAAGTTGTGCCGAACACATCAAAACCTACCCAGCCATAGACCTATCTATAACCCCCAATCCCATTGGATCCCATATACTCATCCAGAAGTCTTTTAAAAGACCCCAGCGAGTTCGCCTCGACCACCACCGACGGCAGCCGATTCCATTCACTCACCACCCTCTGAGTGAAAAACTTTCCCCTAGCATCCCCTCTGTACTTGCTTCCCTGCACCTTAAATCTGTGCCCTCTCGTCGCGACCATTTCAGCCCTGGGAAATAGTCTCTGAGAGTCCACCCTATCTATTCCTCTCAACATCTTGTAAACCTCTATCAGGTCGCCTCTCAACCTTCGTCTCTCCAGGGAGAACAGTCCCAGCTCCCTCAACCTGTCTTCATAAGGCATGCCTCCCAATCCAGGCAACATCCTTGTAAATCTCCTCTGCACCCTTTCAATAGCTTCCACGTCCTTCCTATAGTGAGGCGACCAGAACTGCGCACAGTACTCCAAGTGTGGTCTGACAAGGGTCCTATAAAGCTGCAGCATTACCTCCTGACTCCTGAACTCAATCCCTCGATGAATGAAGGCCAGTACACCGTAAGCTTTCTTAACCACATCCTCCACCTGGGAGGCCGATTTGAGAGTCTTATGGACCCGGACCCCAAGATCCCTCTGCTCTTCCACACAGCTAAGACTCCTACCTTTGATAGTGTACTCATTCATCCCGTTGGATCTGCCAAAATGGACCACAACACATTTATCCGCGTTGAAGTCCATCTGCCACTTCTCCGCCCAGTCTTGCATCCTGTCGATGTCATGCTGCAACTTCTGACATCCCTCCAGACCATCCACAACACCACCGACCTTCGTGTCATCGGCAAACTTACTCACCCATCCCTCCACTTCCTCATCCAGGTCATTTATGAAAATGACAAACAGCAAGGGTCCTAGAACAGATCCCTGGGGCACTCCACTGGTGACCGACCTCCATGCAGAAAAAGAGCCATCCACAACCACCCTCTGCCTTCTGCAGGCAAGCCAGTTCTGGATCCACAAGGCCAAAGCCCCTTGGATCCCATGGCCTCTCACCTTCTCAAGAAGTCTTGCATGTGGGACCTTGTCAAATGCCTTGCTGAAGTCCATGTACACCACGTCCACTGCTCTTCCTTCGTCAATGTGTTCAGTCACATTTTCGAAGAACTCAATTAAGCTCGTAAGGCACGACCTGCCTTTTACAAAACCATGCTGACTATTTCTAATCAACCTAAACTTCTCCAAATGCTCATAAATCTTGTCCCTCAGAAGCCTCTCCATCAGCTTACCAACCACTGAGGTCAGACTCACCAGTCGGTAATTTCCAGGACTATCCCTGTTCCCTTTCTTGAAAATAGGGACCACATCCACAATCCTCCAATCCTCCGGAACCTCTCCCGTCTCCATCGACGACGCAAAGATCATCGCCAGGGGCTCTGCAATGACATCCCTCACCTCCCACAATAACCTGGGTTACATCCCATCTGGTCCCGGAGACTTGTCTATCTTGATAGCATTTAAAAGTTCTAACACATCCTCTTCCTTAATATCTACATACTCAATCTTTTCAGTCTACCGCAAACTTGTAGTGCATCCTCCCATTGCGTCTAATTCTTCCCAGAATTTAGTGTTTGTTCTTCTAGGTTGTAATTTACCCAGGAAAGCCATTATTTGCTGTCTCTCACCTGGGGTGAAGGGTTTATAATTTGCCTTTGGCTGCATGTCTGTTCCCCGTCGTGTTACTGGTGCTAAGTTGTGTTCTAGCGCTTCCTTCTCCTCTGGAGGAGTGGTTGGACCCTAATGTGTGGACTCATAAGGAAATAGAGGAACAGTTTTTCTCCATTGCTTGTCTCCTAATACCTGGTTTTGTTTCTCCAGTTCTCTCACTTGGGATTCTAATTCTCTAATCTTTTCTTTATCTTCACTCTACTTCTTAGTAAAGACGACTACTTGCTCAATTAGACCAGCTAACTGATGTATTAGCAATTCTCCTATCTTCTTTGTCTAGTTTCTTTTTTCTCCATCTATCCACTTTCTCTGCCACTCTAAGGTCTGAGAAGTATCCCAGCCATCCTTTTGCATCCTCTTTATTAATGCTTGCCTGTCTATCATGTACACTTCAATAAGAGATCCTGCAGGTCCTCTCATAACTTCATTATTTGCTATTTCGCAGACTTCACTACCCCTGGTCACCTTGGCAATGTGTTTTAGGCACTATACAGCCACGATCACTCCCTAGTAAAGTGTGGTGTCCACCCCCGGCCACTATTACTACTCTAGCACCATGTTTCACCACCGTCTCAGGGTTTCAATTTATACTCATAGTTCCCACTATTACCACCTCGGCAATGTGCTTCTGTACTGGAGTCCGGTTTAGGTCAGAGTTGATCAAGCTCCTTTTCCGCCCTGCTTTTACAATACTGACAGTCCAGTACCCAATTTTACAAACTTCCATATAATCAGATGGCAGCTCTGCGTTTGTTCGCCACTACAGAGTTTGATGTTAACCAACGAAGTCACAAATCCAAGATGTGTTCCTGTCACGGATGTGCTTCACAATCCTAAGTGCCCTTGGTGCCTCCATGCCCACTTCAATTCCTGACCATCGTGCAGGGGATTTCCCCTCTTAACAACTGGTCTAAGGCTGGGTTGTTTGAGACAGGTACTACCTTGTCCTCTTGTTGGACAGCACAAGTAACAGTTACTTATCACTATCTGCAGTTAATACTCATCACTATATCATATACAACAATACTTATTACTACAAATACTCCTTAAGTTTAACCCACTTCAAACTGTATTCTTGACCCTGTCCAACTCTTACAGGTTCAGTGATCTCTACCTCAGCTTTCTGATTGTAGCCAATTGATCAGAACTTACCAGTAATAGGATCCTTGTGGACTATGCCAATTGTTGTGGGAAATTACTACTTCGGAGTCAGACTGGGGTGCAATAATACCGTTTTATTTAATGAAGCTTCGTGGAGAAAAGGCACTGCCACTCTGTAGTACTGGGCAGCTACCTTCTCTCAATCATACAGTAGGAATGGTTTAGTTTTATATCTTTCAGGTAGTGGATAGTCAGGACATTAGACATTTAACACATCGTTATAGTTGAGTAGGATCGATAACTTAACACATCATTACAACCAGGCATATATAGACATTGACATTTAACATTGCATTATTTCATAGAATGGATACATTTCCTCTATCAGTGACTATCAATGACTTAGTTTTGGCCTATACATGCAGTAATTATATGGAAGAGAAGGGAATGGTTTAGTTTGGAGGGGCATTGCTTTTTATTTTGGTCGGCACAACATCGAAGGCCGAAGGGCCTGTTCTGTGCTGTATTGTTCTATGTTCTATGTAATTGGTTTTCCTGTATTTTAGTATTCCTGTTCCCATTTATGGCTAATCTCTTTATTGTCCTACATCTGTCCTTATCTTAAAAGTGCCTCAAGCTCTCTACTGACTTCCTGCAATTTCTGATTTCTGCATGTTTAACTTTAAATAACTGTCTGTCCTGCATGTTTTTAGTTTCAAGGAGCTGTCTGTGCTAAAAGTCAGTGCCTGCTTAATGTCTCTCTCCTAGGTAACTTTTTTATGTGCCAGGCAGCCATCTTTATGATTTTTTTCCATGTTCTGTTTCAATTTGGTCCACAAGTTCCACAAACTGACTGTGATGTGAGCAAGTATAAAGTTAACAATCTGTACTGCCTTGTCCATTACTGCTTTCAATCTGTCTCTCTTGTCAAGTTTGGTGCAGAGAGTTTCTTTGTGCAATGCACAGCAAATACATTAGGTACAGAAGCTTTCAACAAAGTCACAAATCCATGATGTGCTCCTGTCACGGAGGGGCATCTATCTGTCATATCTGATACAAGTTTTTTTCCAAAAGTGACTCATGAGGGTATCTTTCAGCGACTGCAAGTGTCTGTTGTGATCCTCCTCATCTGAGCAGATCCTGTGCATTCAGAGGGCTTCTCTGTAGGGGATGGTTTCTTTAACGTGTTTAGGGTGGAAGCTGGAGAGGTGGAGCATCATGATGTTATCTGTGGACTTGCAGTACAGTAAGGTGCTGAGGTGACCATCCTTGATGGAGATGCACGTATCCAAGAATGCAACCAATTCCGGAGAATAGTCCATATTGAACCTGATGATGGGGTGGAACTTGTTGATGTCATCATATAGTTCTTTCAGTGATTGTTTACCATGAGTCCAAAGAAAGAAAATGTCATTGATGTATCTAATGTATAGCATCAGTTGAAGGTCCTGTGCGATGAAGAAGCTTTGTTCGAGCCTGTGCATGAAGATGTTGGTATAATGAGTTGCGAATTTGGTTCCCATGGCTGTTCCTTGTGTCTGGATGAAGAACTGGTTATTGAAGTGAAGACATTGTGATCCAGGATGAAGCAGACGAGTTGTAAAATTGCATCTGGAAACTGATAGTTGTCGGCATTGAGCACTGAGGTAGTTGCAGCAATGCCATAGTCATGGGGGATGCTGATGTAAAGTGCCGAAACATCCATTGTGATGAGGAATGTCTCTGGTTCAACTCCTCCATGTGTGCTGAGTTTTTGTAGAAAATCCGTAGTGTCATGACAAAAACTGGGGGTTCTTTGTACAAAGAGTTTCAGGATGCCCTCGACGTAGCCAGAGAGGTTCTCTCACAGGGTCCCATTGCTCGATACAATGGGATGGCCGGGTGTGTTTGCTTTGTGTATCTTTGGGAGTCAGTAGAGATCTCCGACACAGGGAGTACATGGGATGAGAACACGGACGGTGCTCTGAAGGTCCGGATCAAAGTTTTTGATCAGAGTGTTGAGTTGACGGGTGTGTTCTTTGGTAGAATCTGCGGGTAACTGTCTGTAGTGTTCCTCGTTGTTCAGTTGTCGGTACACTTCTTTGCAGTAATCCGTTCTGTTCAGTATGACGATGGCCCCTCCTTTGTCATCAAAACAGCAGACAATGTTGCAGTTGGTCTTGAGAGCATGGATGGCATTGTGTTGTGCTTGGATGATGTTCAAGGCTGTCTCGTAAGTCCAGTTGATGAATCTGGTGTTGACGCACCTTGTGATGGCTTGGGCATGGCCATTCGAGGGCAGTGGCCTTCTGGAGGAATCCAATTGGACTATTTCCTCTTTGGTTGTTGCACTGCGGATCTCTCTGTCGGCTGTTCCGGTTCATTGGCTGCCTCATTGTGTTCATTATTGGCCTCTTTGAGTTTGTGGAAGAACTCCTGCAGCCTCATTCGCCTGATGAATTCTTCTGTGTCTGCTGCGACACTGATGGGGTCCATTTTGGTGGTGGGGCAGAAATTGAGCCCCTGGCTGAGAACTTTGACTTCATCTGGTTGAAGTGTGCATTCTGACAAGTTAACAATAGACTTCCCTGTGGTAGTAATGTTTTCTGCTGTGGTGCCAGGGGAGACTTCGTTGTTGCAAGTGGTGATGCCGAGTTTCTCAAGTTTCTTGTTTTTGGTATGCATGTAGATGGCGTAGTTTCTTTGTCTGATCCATTTGGCAGAGTTTTGCAGTTAGTCTGCGTCCTGAGTGCAAGTTGAGAATATGAATTCTATCTTGGTTTCCAGGATGCAGTGTTTGCTGTAGAGCTGGTGTATGAGGTGGTTGAGGAGAGGTGTGACGGCAAAGTCTCTCAGCGTAAGTTGACCTGAGTGGGTTCGTGATCTGTAGTCCTTTCAGTATCTTGTCTGCTTTCTTGCCTTTTGTAAAAACTTGCTGTCTGTGTTGATGTGCGTGATCTTCATGGAGATCCTCTCTACTTGCAACATCTCACTTGCTGTCCTGGCTGGCAATAATACACATCTCTTTAACCTATGCTTAATGCTACCTTCACTCACATTGTCTGCACCTTTCAAACTTGAATAGCAGATTAGCTGTAAAGGCTTACATTTTAATCAGTATTCTGTAAACTGTGTGTTCCTTTATAGGTCCTTTTCTGATCAGAACTTTCCACACACCTGACGAAGGAACAGTGTTCCAAAAACTTGTGGGTTTACTATCAAATAAACCTGTTGGACTTTAACCTAGTGTTGTCAGACTTCTTACTGTGTTTACCCCAGTCCAACACTGGCATCTCCACATCAGTTGCTGGCAGGCAATCTTCTGACAGTTTGAAGCTGGAAGCTGGTTTTATATCCCCGATGACATAACCAAAACCTCCCACAATAGGATTGGTGTACTTGTCACCAAAACATCAACTTTAATGTGGCTATTCAGACGCATGTTTTAAATAGATTGGTTAAACTTCAAAAACAGCCTCTTGTCTTAGCAGCATTACTTGGAGTTCTTGTCCAGCAGTCTAACACTCAGTTGATATCATCTCATTGCTATGCCAATTCATATCTCAATATCTGTTCAGACATCTGTCCTTATCAACTCCCTGTTTTATTTCCTTTTATCCCAATTTCATTTTTTGATCTTAATGTTCCACAATTCTTAACAATTGATGAAACTTCTTGACATCAAACACAATCAACAGCTCTTTTTTCTCGTGCTGATAGGGGCCCTTTTCAACCTGGGAGAGTGTTTTGACACAGAGCTAATGGGCTCAATCTCCTTTTGATGTGACAGTGTAGCCACAGGGAAAACCATCATTTTCAACATTACCTGGGTTATGATGCACCATCCAGCATGATGACTAAAGTAATTTCTTCACTGCAGTAAAGGATTTTTCTTGCTATGAATCCATGATCAGCGGTGGTTTTTCCTCAGCAACAGGTAGAGTTGTGGTAAGCAATACATTATTTCACTCTGGGTACTAGATGCACCTATAGCTCTTCAGTACAGAAATTAAACACACTGTTCAAACAGACAACTTCATAACTCTTAGCATTTTCACAATTTTTCTTATAATCGGGGTGGCGGCGCACACTCGTTGGGCCGAAGGGCCTGTTTCCCGTGCTGTTTTGTTCTTTGTTCTTTGTTCTAAATACTAACTTCACTGATGTTAAATGTGAGAGTATTCCAAAACGCAAAATGGTAGCTTGGAATATCGATTCTTAATGGTGCATATTTTCAATTTAGTATACTGTGAGAAAAAGCATGAAATGGTCCAGTCATTGTGTGGACAATTAATAAAGGATGTTTATTAACATAAGAGGGAAAAAGTACACACGAAAATAAGGATTATAATACGCCACAAATGTTATTAAGTGAAACTACCCCTTGGTTCCCAATCACCTACATTACCTGAACTTTTGAGATGCTCCTTTGTTCCAAACAACATCCAATTATGTAACTCTATAAGCTAAATACAGTAAATAATTACCAACTACAGATTATGTAGTCACAGTTAGGAACACTGTCTTCAGGTTCAGTGGAAGTGAAAACTGCTACTTCTTTTCAAGAGACTGTTTTTGCAGCTGGGTGTAGCTGTGATGTTAGCTGTGACTGTGTCCCTTTCCACAGTCAATGTGTTATGGATATGTCATTTTCTCCCTTTGATGTTATCAAGTTAGTTTTTGGCATATGCAGGTCAATTTCCTTAACTCTCCTTTGAAGTTGCCTCTTCTATACACCCATTGTTTCCCTCGAGTCACATGGTGTCCAAATATAACTTGGAGTTCTTGTCCAGCAGCCTAACACTATCAGTTGATATCATCTCATTGCTATGCCAATTCATATCTCAATATCTGTTCAGACATCTGTCCTTATCAACTCCCTGTTTTATTTCCTTTTATCCCAATTTCATTTTTTGATCTTAATGTTCCACAATTCTTAACAATTGATGAAACTTCTTGACATCAAACGCAGTCAACAGCTCTTTTTTCTCTTGCTGGTAGGAGCCCTTTTCAACCTGGGAGAGTGTTTTGACACAGAGCTAATGGGCTCAATCTCCTTTTGATGTGACAGTGTAGCCACAAGGAAAACCATCATTTTCAACATTACCTGGGTTATGATGCACCATCCAGCATGATGACTGAAGTAATTTCTTCACTGCAGTAAAGGATTTTTCTTGCTATGAATCCATGATCAGCGGTGGTTTTTCCTCAGCAACAGGTAGAGTTGTGGTAAGCATGGCAGACCTTTAGGTAAGAAACACTGTAAATGATTTATCATCCCGAGGAACGTCTTGAGCTCTTTCACATTACAGGGTGATGGTGTATCTTTAATGGCTTAAGTCTTTTTTTCATCAGGATGCAATCCCATAATGACCATTCTGTAGCCCGGGTAGGTTTACTGAGTTGCTGGAATGTGCATTTTTCTACTTTAAATGCACAGCTGCTTCTAAATAATCTTTTCAGCACTTCCTCAAGGTTAGCTAAATGTTCAACTTCAGTAAGTCCAGTGATGAGGATGTCATTTAAGTAAACAACCACATATAGAAGCCCCTGTAGAAGTTCCGTTTTCAGCATGGTTGGCTGAAAAATGGCACACGTGGATGAAATTTCAAAAGGCAACCCAGGTGGCCACACACTCTCTTGACATGCTGTCCCAATTTAACAACTGATAGTGTTAGGCTGCTGGACCAGAACTCCAAGTTATATTCAGACACCATATTAGACCCCCAACAGTTTTCCTATTTTGGCGTAAATGTGAGGAAAGCATACTTCCTTCCAGGAATGATTCCACTGATCCACTAAGTTAAGGATCATTTGTAGCAAAACAAATTTTATTTAATAATGAAAGTGAAATATAACTCTTAACAAATGAAGCAACTTTTAACTGTTAAACAATATTTAAAACTGAAAGAAAGCAACTTTAATTCTAGCTCATGACTATTTCAGTTCGAAATAAGCAAGTTTCCATTTAGAAAATTAAGTGCCACTTTAAATCCAGTTAGCAAGTATAAATATACTTGCTGTACATTGTATTAACAGTCTTGAAGCTTTCAGAGCGAAAGAGCAGCTTGCAGACCTCTGTCTTCAATAGACTCCCAGCTAGAACTACAATACTTAAAACTGCAAAAGTTCCTTTCTCTCTGCTATAAACCCTGTTTATTGTTCACTGGCAATAAGGATACTCCAGTAGCAAGCAATGAAAGAACTACACAAAGTAAATCAAAGTAGAGGTTTAATAAAGAAACCTCTTTAATAAAGATTATACCATGCTCCCCAGAGTCTCCATCTGCTTTCTATTTATACCGGGTCAACTGACCAATGCATCATTTTGCCATTGATAACATTATCTACCTGATCAGCTGACCCTTACAGCATGTTACCATTGGTTACATTATAACATTTATCACCTGACCATGTCAACAATTTTATTCAGAAATCCTAAGGGAACTTCTTCTATAAACAAAACTTCATTAGCTCTATCTAATTAACAACTTCCTAACTACAAATGACTTGTTTTCACACCATTAAGCTAAATGTTTATCAGACACAATGGCTGCTGGCAGAATAAATTTGAAATTTTAAACATTCCCCTTAAACAAGAAAAAAACCCGTATATACATATATTAATTGCATTTGTATCATCACAGTAGAACATAGAACATTACAGCGCAGAACAGGCCCTCTTCGGCTTTCGTTGTTGCACCAACCAATTAGGAACAAGGAGTGACCCTCTAACCTAAACCATTCCCTTTTCATCCATAAACTTATCAACTAACCTCTTAAACGCCACCAAACTTGGCGCATCTACAACTGCAGCAGGCAGGGCATTCCATTACCCTTACCACCCTCTGGGTAAAGAACCTACCTCTGACATCCGTCCTATAACTACCACCCCTTAATTTAAAGCTATGTCCCCTCGTGCTAGCTTTCTCCATCCTAGGAAAAAGGCTATCACTGTCCACCCTATCTAAACCTGTAATCACCTTATATGTTTCAATAAGGTCTCCTCTTAGCCGCCTTCTTTCTAACGAAAACTAGAAAAGTAGGTATTGTTGATATCTTGCTTGTTAAATGACTTGCGAATGTGATATCTAAGTCATCGACTTTGGGAACAGTGCATTTGTCGAACTTTGCTGCTATGTTGACAGTCAGTTTGTAGTCACCACACAGACATATGATCTAATATCACTTGACACCTGGGACAGTGTGGCCCACTCAGAGAACTCGACAAGCTGAATTGTTTCCAGGTTTTCCAATCGGCGCATATTTTTTCTCTTAATGAATAAGGCACCAGCCTAGCCTTGAAGAAGTGTGGTGTTACCTGGAGATTGACACGTATTTTAGCTTGCATGCCCTTCTGTTTTCCCAATTTATCCTGAAAAGCAGCGTCATATCTCTTCAGGAGTTCTAGAATTTCTTCGTACTTTAAATATTTCTGACCAGTCTGATCTTATTGTTTGTAGTTAGTTGCAATAGATCCACATCAAGGCACTATCTCCCTGGCCTTTGAATGTCCTATTGCATTAATGGTGCTGTTTAAATATATGTTGAGTTCAAGCTGCTACAATTCAATCTCCTACTGAGCCATTTAAGTTCTGTGATAATTATCAGTGAAAGATTTTCTTCATGAACCTATCCAGACTGAAAGCAAATCCTGGCCTTGGATGATGTCCTCATTACTTCTGGCTGTTTGTTTCTGTCTGGTGATTTCTATTTCTATTTTGGATGATGTTTAACTTCAGCAAAGTGGATAGTTTGGGAAAGATGGCAGTGTTTTCCTTAGAGAAGAGAAAGCTGAGAGGAGGTTTGACATGGTTGTTCAAAGTCATCAGGGCTCCAGATAGAGAGGAACTATTCCCTTTGGCAGTTGGGCAAAGAGCCAGAGGATGCAGACTAATAATGAGTGGCAAAAAAAGTCAACAGCGACATGAGGAGAAAACATTTTTACATAGTGAGTGGTTGGGACTTGGAAACCACTGCTTGAGATTATTTGCAGATAGATTCAGTCATGGCTGCCAAAGAAATTAGATAAGCACCTGAAGAGAAATATTTCTGAGGTTACAGGGAAAGGGCAGGAGAATGGGATTAGCTGAGTTGCTCATGAGCAGAGCTAGCACTAGCCTGACAGGCCAAATGGCTTCCTGTGTCACTCAATGATTTGAATGCTTTAGAACATAGAACACTACAGCACAAACAGGACCTTTGGCCCACAAGTTGCTCCAATCATATCCCTACCTACCAGCCCTATCTATAACCCTCAATCCCATTAAATCCCATATACTCATCCAGTTTCCTGTTTTGAAGAACTTGTTTTTCTAAATTCTTCTAACATAGAATATTACAGTGTAGAACTTCGGCCTTCGATGTTGCGCCGACCAATTAACAAAAAGCAATGACCCTCTAACCTAAACCATTCCCTTTTCATCCATAAACCTATCTACTGACCTCTTAAACGCCCCCAAACTTGGCGCATCTACAACTGCAGCAGGCAGGGCATTCCATACCCTTACCACCTTGGGTAAAGAACCTACCTCTGACATCCGTCCTATAACTACCACCCCTTTATTTAAAGCTATGTCCCCTCGTGCTAGCTTTCTCCATCCTAGGAAAAAGGCTATCACTGTCCACCCTATCTAAACCTCTAATCATCTTATATGTTTCAATAAGGTCTCCTCTTAGCCGCCTTCTTTCTAACGAAAACAACCTCAAATCCCTCAGCCTCTCTTCATAAGACCTGCCCGCCATACCAGGCAACATCCTGGTAAACCTCCTCTGTACCCTCTCCAATGTCTCCACATCTTTCTTATAATGCGGGGACCAGAACTGTACACAATACTCCAAGTGCGGCCGCACTAGAGTTTTGTACAGTTGCAACATGACGTTGCGGCTCCGAAATTCAATCCCCCTACCAATAAAAGCTAAGATTCCATATGCCTTCTTAAAACCTTATCGACTTGATTGCCAACTTTCAGGGATCTATGCACATATACACCAAGATCCCTCTGTTCATCAACACTATTAAGAGTCCTACCATTAGCCCTATACTCTACACATTTGTTATTCCTGCCAAAGTGAATTACCTCACACTTTTCCACATTAAACTCCATTTGCCACCTCTTGGTCCAGCTCTGCAACTTGTCCAAGTCTCTCTGCAAACTATAACACCCCTCTTCACTATCTACCACTCCTCCGACTTTGGTGTCATCCGCAAATTTACTAATCCATCCTTCAATACCCTCATCCAGATCATTTATAAAAATTACAAACAGCAGGGGCCCCAAAACAGATCCCTGAGATACACCACTTGTAACCGAACTCCATGATGAATAACTTCCATCAACCACCACCCTCTGTCTTCTACCAGCTAGCCAATTTCTAATCCAATTAGCTAAATCACCCTCAATCCCATACATCTGCATTTTCTGCAGAAGCCTTCCATGGGGGACCTTATCGAACGCCTTAAAGTCCATATATACCAGATCAACTGCCTTACCCCCATCCACCTCTTTGGTCACTTTTTCAAAAAACTCAATAAGGTTAGTAAGGCATGACCTACCCTTCACAAAACCATGCTGACTATCCCCAATCAATTCGTTTCTCTCTAAATAACTATAAATCCTATCCCTAATAATTCTTTCCAAAACTTTGCCCACAACAGAAGTAAGACTCACCGGTCTATAATTCCCAGGAAAGTCTCTATTCCCCTTCTTGAACAATGGGACCACATTCGCTATCCTCCAGTCTTCCGGCACTATACCTGTAACTAACGATGACCTGAAGATCTGAGCCAGAGGCTCTGCAATCACCTCTCTCGCCTCCCAGAGAATGCTAGGGTAAATCCCGTCCGGCCCTGGGGACATATCTAACTTCAAACCCTCAAGAATATCTAGCACATCCTCCTTATCTACTTCAATACTTTCCAGTTTGCAACCCTGTATCCCAGTGTTCTCCACAACTACATTTACATCTCCCTGCGTGAATACCAAAGAGAAATATTTGTTCAGTGCCTCTCCAATCTCTTCAGGCTCCACGCACAACTTCCCACTGCTGTCTCTGACTGGCCCTAATCTTGCCCTAACCAATCTTCTATTCTTAACATATCTAAAGAAAACTTTAGGATTCTCCTTGATCCTATCTTTACTCAAAGAGTGATTAGGGAGTGGAATGCCCTGCCTGCAGCTGTTGTAGATGCGCCAAGTTTGGTGGCGTTTAAGAGGTTAATTGATAAGTATACGGAAGAGAAGGGAATGGTTTAGTTAGGAGGGGCATTGCTTTTTATTTTGGTCGGCACAACATCGAAGGCCGAAGGGCCTGTTCTGTGCTGTAATGTTCTATGTTCTATGTTCTATGTTCTATCAGCCAAAGTCTTCTCATGTCCTCTTTTAGCTCTTCTCAACTCACTCTTTAGCTCCCTCCTGGCTAATCTATAGCTATCCAGTGCACTAACCGAGCCTTCAAGTCTCATCCTGACATAAGCCTCCTTTTTCCTTTTAACCAGCGAATTTACTTTTTTAGTACACCAAGGTTCTCTTACTCGACTATTTCCTCCTTGCCTGACAGGGACATACTTATCAAGGACTCGCAGTAGCTGCTCCTTGAATAAGCTCCACATTTCAGATGTTCCCAGTCCCTGTAGTTTCCTAGTCCAACCTATGCACCCTAATTCCCTCCTAATGGCCTCATAATTACCATTCCCCCAGCTATAACTGCTGCCCCCAGGTTCATGCCTATCCCTATCCATCACTAAGGTGAACGTAACCGAATTGTGGTCACTATCACCAAAATGTTCACCAACTTCCAAGTCTAACACCTGGTCTGGCTCATTGCCCAGCACCAAATCCAATGTAGCCTCACCTCTAGTTGGCCTATCTACATACAGAGTCAAAAAACCTTCCTGCACACTTTGTACAAAAACTGACCCCTCTAACGAGCTAGAGCTGTAGCTATTCCAATCAATATTAGTAAAGTTAAAGTCCCCCATAACAATTACCCTATTGCTTTCACTCCTGTCCAGGATCGACTTTGCAATCCTTTCCTCTACCTCTCTAGAACTTTTAGGAGGTCTATAATAGACTCCCAACAGGGTGACCTCTCCTCTCCCTGTTTCTAATCTCAGCCCATACTACCTCAACAGACAAGTCCTTATCAAACTTCCTTTCCGTCACTGTGATACAGTCTTTGACTAATAATGCCACTCCTCCCCCCCTTCTACCTCCTTCTCTACTCTGACTGAAGCATTTGAACCCCGGAACCTGCAACAACCATTCCTGTCTCTGCTATATCCATGTCTCTGAAATGGCCACAACATCGAAGTTCCAGGTACTGATCCAAGCTGCAAGTTCCTTCACCTTATTGCGAATACCTCTTGCATTAAAGTACACGCATTTCAAACCATGCCCTACTCCACCCGTGCGCTGCTGTGCTTTACAGTTCTCGTCTATGACCCCCCTACTCTCGTCCCTCTTAACATCCAAGCTACTTAGGATCCCACCCCCCCTCTGAATCAGTTTAAACTCCCTTGCATAGCCTTTGCAAACTTTCCCCCAAAGATATTGGTTCCCCTCTGATTCAGGTGTAGACCATCTCTCTTGTCGAGGTCCCACCTACCCCAGAATGAGCCCCAATTGTTCAAGAACCTGAACCCCTCCCTCCTACACCATTCCTGTAGCATGAATTCAAACCTTTCCTCTCTCTGTTCTTCTCTAAACTGTCCCGTGGCACAGGCAAGAGTCCAGAGATAACCACTCTGTCTGTTTTGGCCCTAAGCTTCCACCCCAACTCCATAAATTTCTGTATAATATCCCCTTCCCTTGTCCTACCTACATCATGTGTCCCTACATGAACTATGACTTGGGGCTGACTCCCCTCTCCCTTAAGAATCTTGAAAACATGTACAATTATATTTGGTATCCTGTTGCTGCTTTGTGCCCAACTCTCCAGCCTCTTGTTATTATTTGCATTCCATGTGATCTACCTTGTAAACCTCTATGGTTTGTCAAACCTCTTTGTCAGAAGGGTCCATTGAGACATCCATTACTGCTGCATCCTTCTCCTGTTAGCCTCACTCCCAGTGGGAAGCTAACCTTATCGTTCTCATATTCACTAGTGTGATGCTGTGTAATTATCCCTTGCCTAAACCTGCAGGCATTGAAGATTTATCATATTAGAAGATTGTTGTAATGTACTGAAGTCAGAAATGACTCAAAGTGGACTTGGCTGTGAGCTGTCATGTTAAATACTCTGTTTATTTACAGTTCCCAACTGTAGAACACATGATGCAGATATCATTCTAAACTACATTACATTTCTTTGTTAATTCAAGTTCCAAAAAACCTTGTTTTTGCAATGCAAATCACATGTATGAATACATGAAATTAGACATCCAAAATTCTTTTTCGTTTAAACTGATCTGTAAGTGATTTTAAACGTATATTTAATCCTCTTCTCAAAACTGCGACATCCTGTGTTTTTTTTCCAATGTCAGGAAATTCATTTCATTTTATTAAGTTCTTTAAATTTTTTTTACACCTCTGTAAAACTTAACATTCATTCAATTCAAAAACACACTGCACTAAGTCTGAAATTAAACTAAGGGGGAGAGGTTCAGAACAATTCATCCTCTAATCATCCTCCACCTGGTCCCTAAACAATGTTGATATGCCACATAATCTTTGAATTTCCTTGATAACTGCCCATGTCTGATAGATCTTTATGGATTTTTGGAGTCTGGTAGATCTCCTTTGTGGATCAGTGGAGATCTTCTTTGTGGAACCCCAGAGTCTGGTAGATCTTCTTTGTGGATCACTGGAGTCTGGTAGATCTCCTTTGTGGATCAACGGAGTCTTGTAGATCTCTTTTGTGGATCACTAGAGTCTGATAGATCTCCTTTGTGGATCAGTGGAGATCTTCTTTGTGGATCACCGGGGTCTGGTAGATCTTATTTGTGGATCACTGAAGTCTGGTAGATCTCTTTTGTGGATCACTAGGGTCTGATAGGTCTCTTTTGTGGATCACTGGAGTCTGGTAAATCTCTTTTGTGGATCGGTGGAGATCTTCTTTGTGGAACCCCAAAATCTGGTAGATCTTCTTTGTGGATCCTCTGATATGAGTTGGGGCTGGTGAACAACTTGATGGTCATTCTTTCCCACAAGACTGTAGTGGATCATAAGATAACGTTGTAGCTAAGTCATCAATGTCTAATTCAGTATCATTATCCGAAGAAACTTCAGATGTAACTTTTTTGAAGAACAATACATCCTTCATTATGACAAACTTTCCTCTTCTTGCAACAGTCATCTTGCCTTTTCTTCATTTGATAGTGAGTTGTTGCAGATTGAAAGGTGCACTTATTTTTGAAATCTGCTGTAATGGAACTACATCTCTTTTCTTCAATCTGCTTTCTTTAGTATACATTTATTTATTTTCTGAGTTTTGTCTCTGTTCTCAGAGTTTCTGTTGTATCTGTTTGAGTCTGAGACGGCATAAATTATGGTTGTTCGCACTTGGTTTGTATTCCCCAAATCAGTGCTTGACTGAGAGATGGATATTTTGAATGCAGAATTTGGAAAAATTGTTGCATCCAGTTCTTTCTGCAATGAGAGGTTCTGATTATTTTCACCGGAGTTTTTTGGAAGCATTCTACATTTCCATTGGCCTTAGGCCACGAAGTGTTACCCGTCAATGGACTTTTCTCAAGTGAACGGAAAACTCAGCTGACCCAAGAAGGTGAGCTATTATTTCTTTTTCAGATATCTGCTATTTTTAGCAAAGATAGAATCTACCCTGCGATCTAACTTGGTGAAGTTAATGTTACACTTTGACTTCAGGATATGTGCTGTAGTGATCTGTCAAGTGTTATGATTCAGGTCAGAAACTCCAAAGTATTCTATGGAGTCAGCCTGCATCATAAGTTTTGCATCTTGAATTTGGCTAGGATAAGCATGTTATGTTTCACTTCAGGTATAATTCAAATTACCCACTAGGGAGCTTTTATCAAACAATGTTTATTTAAGAATATAGTTAACCTAAATAATAAGAAAAGTAGCTGAAACTTCTATCAATTACAAACAAGACATAAACAATCATAAAAATGTGTAACCCTTAACAAAACTATCTACGGTGTTCCAATCAGACCAATCCCATAGACAAAAGACCGTTTTCACAGGTTTAAGACAGCACAGAGCAATACTGACGTGATACTGCAAATTGAGTCCTTTGGTTAAAGCCTGGATTCACTCTGTTCTCTGGATTCACTCTGAATCGTTTGAAGACAAGACAGCTTCCCACACCACAGAGACTCTGGTCCAGCCGCCAACAACAGCAGATTTTCACCCTTCAGGAAAACAAGATTTTGTTTTCAGTTAATCAACAACAATAGATTCTTTCTTTCAAGAAGGCAAAATCTTGTTTTAAGATCGCCAGCAGAATTTCCAAATAAACAGGGAGGGAGAGACTTCCTAAACAATCCCATTTAAGACACTTTATAGCAATAAAAGGACTCATCGTCGTCAGCCCGGCAACAATGACATCATATGAGCGATGAGCTAAGAACGCATTGAAGCTGAGAATTGTAGAAATTATTTTTAAAAAAAAAAATCTCTGAAAGGTACGCTAACACAAGACCAGTAGATATTGCCCTTACGAATTGACTAAAATTCTCCTAATACTTCCTTCCTTGGAACTCCTGGTAAAGACACCTTTCTGAGTAGTTCTGGACTTTCTACATCATTGCTAAAAGCAGCTTAGCAAGGTAGGCAGAACTTCAGTTTTTACTCAGCTATTTTACCTATGATTGGAAACTATATTTCTCTCTCAGGAGACTCTGTGCCTTGATATCATTAGATTTGGTTTCCAGTGATGCAGGAGGAGAAGTCCACTTGTCCTTAGTGAGCTGCCGATTTGTCTTTGCGTGGTTGGTATGGCTTTATACTTGCACTATCACCATTCACTTGTATCTGCAAAATTTCATGAACAATGGCAACATTTCATCTTTTGCTGTTTCCACTTTGATTCATTGCTTTGGGAACTGCATTGTTGGGAGTTTTTATTCTTTCGTGGGATGTGGGCATCACTGGTCAGGCCAACATTTTTATTTACTATCTCTAATTGTGCCTGAGAAGGTGGTGATGAGCCATCGTCTTAAACTGCAGCAGTCCATGTGCTGTGAGTATGGCCACATTACTGTTAGGGAGTTCCAGGATTTTGACCCAGCGACTGTGAAGAATTGCCAATCTAGTTGTGAGCCAGAACTGCGAGTGGCTTGGAGGGGAATTGCAGGTTGGTGGTGTTTCCATACACCTGCTGCCTTTTCATTCTAGATGTTTGAAGTCATAGGTTTGGAAGATGCTACCAAAGGAGCCTTGGTGATCTGTTGCAGTGCATCTTGTATATGCCCAACATTGCTGACATTATGCGTTGGTGTGAAGGGAGTGAATGTTTAAGTGGTGGATGGAGTTCAGTCAAGCTGCTTTGTCTTAGATGGTGGCAAATTTCTTGAGTACTGTTGGAACTGCATTCTTCAGGCATATAGTATGTATTCCATCACATTCTTTGACTATGTCTTATAGTTAGTAGACAGACTTTGGGGTGTTGGGTGAGTTTCTCATTGCATAATTCCCAGCCTCTAAACTGTAGGAGCCACTTTATTTATATGGCTATTCCCATTCAGTTTCTGGTCTGTGATAACCCCCAGAATGCTGTCAGTGGGATTCAGTAATGGTAATGTCATTGAGTGTCAGGGAGAGAAAGTTAAATTCTCTCTTTTTGTATTTGATCATTGCCTGGCACTTGTATGACATGAATGTAGCTTGTCCCTGTTATGAAGAGGTAGGTTGATCTCCTTTCTGAGAACTGACACGCATCTATTCAGAGGAGTGCCTCCCTTCATAATCTGTTTAAGTATGTGAGAAATTGTACGAACTGCTTTTCAACAACTTTCAGTGGTTAAATCAAAATGACAACCTGGGACTCTCTCTGTAAAATCAATAAATAACACTTTATTTATGTAACTAACAATGAACAGGTTAACTAAACTATTAATAAGCTGAATAAAACAGTATCCTAACAGAATGCTGTCTAGTTAAAACAATTCACACATATTAACAAAAAGAAAGAGTTTTTAGTCACCCTCAAAATACAACCAGGTTTTATCTTCCAGAATCTTCAGTTTTCATTAACAAGATTTGGCTTTCTTTTAAGACATAAATGTGGCTGTTATACTGGCAAGTGGCAGTTACTGGCTGTCTGTCACAAGCTGAGAGCTGGCTTTTATTTCCCTGGTGACATAGCAACATCCTCATAATTCTTTTTACTATAAAAACAGTTGCAAATACAAAAATGTATTACACCAATATCAACACCAAACAAGTCACTTAAATACAATAGTACAAATAACATCATGATACCAAGCAGCTCGCAGCAACAATAAACCAACAAGCTGCTATTTGAACAGTATAGATGACTAAGACCATTCTTTAACCAATAACAAGCAACTATTCCCTTACAATAAGAAAGAGTTCATTGTAGATTGTCTTTGAGTTTCCAGGGCATCGATTTGATTTCTTATTGTCACATATATTAACTACAGTGAAAAGTATTATTTCTTGCGCAATGTACAGACAAAGCATACCAATCATAGAGAATGAAACTAGAGAGTGCAGAACGTAGCATTACAGTCATAGCTAGGGTGTAGAGAAAGGTTGACTTAATGCAAGGGAAGTCCATTCAAAAACTGTGATGGGAGCAAGAAAGAAGCTGTTCTTGAGTCGGTTGGTACATGACCTCAGACTTTTGTATCTTTTTAATGAAGGAAGAATGTGGAAGAGAGAATGTCTGAGATGCGTGGGTCCTTAATTATGCTGGCTGCTTCGCTGAGGCAGTGGAAAGTGTAGACAGAGTCAATGGATGGAGGCTGGTTTGTGTGATGGATTGGGCTACATTTCTGTAGTTCCTTGCAATCTTAGGCAGAGCAGGAACCATACTAAGCTGTGATACAATTAGAAAGAATGCTTTCTATGGTGCATCTGTAAAAGTTGGTGAGAGTCATAGCTGATATGCCAAATTTCCTTCATCTTCTGAGAAAGTTGAAGTGTTAGTGCGCTGTCTTAACAACAGTGTCAGCATGGGGTACTAGGACAGGTTGTTGGTGATCTAGACACCTAAAAACTTGAAGCTCACGATCCTTTCTACTTTGTCCCCGTTGATGTAGAAAGGGGCATGTTCTCCTTTACGCTTCCTGAAGTCGATGACAATCTCCTTCGTTTTATTGAAATTGATGAAGAGATTATTGTTGCTGTACCAGTTCACCAGATTCTCTGTCTCATTCCCATACCCAGTCTTGTCATTGTTTGAAATCTGATCCAGTATGGTGGTGTCGTCAGCAAACTTGATAATCGAATTGGGGGGAACTTGGCTGCACAGTCACAGATAGGAATATGGTAGGGGGCTGAGAACACAATCTTGTGGGGCACCCGTGTTGAGGATGATCATGGAGGAGGTATTGTTGCCTATCCTTACTAATTGTGGCCTGTGAGTTAGGAAGTTTAGGATCCAGTTGCAGAGGGAGATGCCGAAGCCTAGATCACAGAGTTTGAAGATGAGTTTCATAGGGATAGTGGTGTAGAAGGCTGAGCTGTAGTCAATAAATAGGGATCTGACATTGGTGTCCTTATTATCTAGGTGTTCCGGATAGATGGCATCTACTGTGGACCTATTGTAGCGATATGTAAATTATAGTGTTTCCAGGTAGTCCGGAATGCTGGAATTGATTTGTGCCATGACTAGCCTTTTGAAGCACTTCATAATGGTGGATGGCAGAGCCACCGACCAGTAGTCATTGAGGCACGATGCTTGGTTTTCTTAGGTATTGGGATAATTGTCATCTTCTTGAAGCAGATAAAGACCTCAAATTGTTGTAAAGAGTGGTTGAAGATGTCTACGAATACTCTTGCCAGCTGATCCGCACAGGATCTGAGTGTTCATCCGGGTACCCCATCCAAGCCATTTGCTCTCTGTGGGTTGACCTTCGAGAAAGCTGCTCTGACATCTGCAATGGTAACCCAAGATACATGTTCATCTTCGGCTTCCAGGGCCGAGGGCATGCTCTTGCTGATTAGAATGCATCTGAGCTCTTCAAGAAAGGGTACATTGGAGCCAGCAATTTTATATGCCTTCATCTTTGACCTGATATGTCTGCAGACCTTGCCATTTCGGCGGGGGTCAGCACGGCTAGCCTGGAAGTCCAGCTTGGTCTGGTACTGTCTTTTGTCATCTTTGATGGGCATTGCCTTACAACATTTCCACAATAGGATTGTTTTACAGGTTACCAAAGCATCAAATTCAAATTTGATAGACTGCTGTTATTCAAATACCTCATTTAAACTGATTGGGCAAACTTCAAAAACAGCCTCTTGTCTCGGTAGCACTATTGCCTGGCCTTGTGATACAACGTTTCAGTCTGTGTACTCCATGTGCACTGGCAATTTTTTTTCTCTTTCTCAGATTCAGTACAGAAAAAGCAAACCCACTTTTTAAAAGGCAATTTTACAAACACCAGCCTCCCAATACCACTTATCAGCCCAATCTTGAACTTTGTCCAGGTCTTGCTGCTTTTTGGCACAGACTGTGTCAGCAGCTGAGGTGTTGTGAATGACGCTGAACATGGATCGCTGAACATCTCTTACTGACTTTAAGATTGAGGAAAGGTCATTGGTGAGCAGCTAAAAGTGATTGAACCTATGATACGATCCTGAGGAACAGGCAATTGGCAGCTGTATCAGATGGAGATTAATTGTTTTTGACTAAATGCCTGCTTAATAAACAGGTTCTCTTCATTTTTAACTAGCTTGTATACCAGCTTACAATTGTATACATTTTCCATTGTTCATTGTATTGAAAATCAGGATAAATTGAGCTTTTGTCTTTCTGTCGAAGGGAAATTTCTGTCCTCCCTGAGCTCACCTTAAGACACTACGTTACAGTGTGACAAGTGCATTTTTCTCACAAACTCCCCACCTGCCACTGACCCTGCGGTGGGTTCCCACTTGGTGCTTCTCACCAGAAGTGCGAGTCCCTTGGGGATTGTCTCTGTACTCACCAGATAAATGAAAATGCTATAAGTGGTGTACTACTCCTGCAGCTGAGACCCCTCATTTGTTTTGCACATCTCAGGAGAACTTACAGACATTACCCAGTGTTCTTGTCCACACTCAGCAACCCAGCCAAACTAATAAAAATAAACAAATCAACAAGGTGACAGTGCCTTGAATGGGCATTGCTTTCAAAAGAAAGCTTACCTATTTGCTCCTGGAGCTGACAATGTACCAATTTATTTGTATTCAAATACATTGTTGAGGGAAACAGATGATGGCTAATAGATATTAACAAATCTTAACAATGTAATTGCTAAGACATTAACACCTGTGAACGTCTTTACAGTGCCAATCCAGAACAAGGGGTCTCCAAACTTTTCAGTACAAGGGCCACATTCTATCTTTTACAGATTGTCAGGAGGCCAAAGAAAAAAAGAATTAGTTTTATAAATGAATGAGTAAAATTTGAACAAATGAATAAGTTTTATTTGGATCATCTTTGTAGTTGGCATGATATGATTCAGAACAAAAGAGAAATGTGACAATTACAAAGAAATAATGTCATGCTTACACTGAGAAATGATATATGAGTAAAAATGTCAAACATTAGCAAATGCTCTGACAAAATAATCAATTACTTAACTGCAAATGAGAAGAGCAAGCTATTCATTTTTAAATTAATTTTATTACTGAAATTTTACATATGTTTACTTGAAATGAGAACTTGCCCAATTTTGTGGCATGCAATAAGAAAAATAAACATGCCCCAAGAAAGAACTTCAGTAAAACAAAGAAATTCAGAATAAACTTGAACCATTAATAAAGGTCAAACAAAACTAAATTCAGCCTGCACCTTTCCACACAATTCTGGCAATTGGAGTTTTCAATCTAACCAACAAATCATGATGTTTTGCACAAGATTAATGGGAATGATGAAACTGCTTTTTTAATTTCAGAATATTGCTGAATTGACGTTTCAAGCTTGAGGAGCCAATTATTAGAATGGACTTCAAATAGTCATCAATTTGCTTGATACTTGGACTTGACATACTTCATTTTTGAAAATGTTTATTCAAACAGCTACGTTGTACCAAAAACTGATACAAATTGCTTCAAATTTGAAAACTGCTCAGGCTGTAAAAATTTGTAAAATTGGATCAGATTTCCTTCTTTATACTTGTCTTTTAGCATGTCATCTGATTGGAGATCACTAATTTCCATTTGAAACTGACTTGGGAGTGTTTCAACATTGCAGTCAAATGGATTTTGAAACAGCTTTATTTCATGCATGTTTCCATCAAGATCAGAAAATCGTTCCTGAAATTGTTTTTTGCAAGTCTTTAATGATTTCTGTTGCAAATGAAGAAGGAAATTCTGCTTCACTTTCTTCATTAAATTTTTCACAACATGGAGAATGAACCAAGTTATGAACTTTCAGCTGTCCTTGAAATAGCATCAATTTTGCCCTGAATGCCTTGACATGTGCAAATAGATCACAAATCAAATTTATTTCACCTTGCAACTTCAGGTTCAGTTGATTCATATGGCCTGTCACGCCTGCAAAAAATGCCAATTTCCAAAGCCAGTCAGTGTTTGGTAATAGTGGTTTGGGTCAATTCTTCTCTGTGAGAAAGGAATCAATTTCCTCTCTGAGCTGAAAGAACCGTGATAGAACCTTTCCACAACTAAGCCATCAAACTGTTGTATAATAAGGCAAGTCACCAAACTCAGAATCAGTTTCTTTCAGAAAATCACAAAACTGGCAATGGTTAAGCCTGTGTGATCTAATGAAATTCACTATGAAACAACAGATTTCAGAACGCAAGACATATCCACATATTTTCCTCACAATGTTTATTAGAACAAAGAACAACACAGCACAGGAAACAGGCCCTTCAGCCCAATAGCCCCACCGCCATTTTAACATTATGAATGTCCTCCTCTACCTATGACTTTTGTCTACACCTATTGGGGAAGATTGAGGGAAGACTAATTTAGGGACAGTTTGTTACACCAGTCAGTCTAAGAGCTGATTATTGATGTATAATACAATGCAGAAACATGGACTTTGAGAATCCACCAACCTCACAAGCTTTTGTGATTTGTCCAACTAAACTTTTCTTCACCCCAGACATGTTCTTTCCTCCATCAATTGTCATGCATTGCAGTTTATTCCACTCCAGGTTATCTTTGAATTCTTTGAAGATGTCTTTTCCGGTTATTGTGCTGTGCATGCTATGCACTGATGCTAATTCTGGTCACATTAAATTCACTGTAGACACCAGAGATGAATATTAGGAGTTGTGATGTGTCACACACATCAGTCGAATCATCAAGTGCGAGAAAATACAACTGAAAATTTCTTGCTTTGTCTGCAGTTTGATGAATTATATTGCTTCCTTTACTCTCAATTCTATGAGGAACAGTATTTGACGCAAGATTGATGATTTTGAACAGATTTGCTTTTTCTGGGCATAATTCTTCCACTGCTTCAATTATACACTCTTTAATGAGATCTCCATCGGTGAATGGCTTTCCTCTTTTAGCCAACACATAAGCTAGTTTGTAACTGGCCCTGGTTAAAGCTTCATTTTCAATTATCTTCTGTGTAAAAAGAGCTTGTTGGGAAAGCAACCTGCATTGCATTGATTCAAATTTTTCTGAATGCTGTGTTCCTGTGAATTGGGAATAATGTGGTTCATGTTTGGTCTTGTAGTGCCAATGTACATTGTACTCCTTCAAAACTGCAACAGTTTTGCACAAGGCTTTATCACATGCCTGTACAAAGAAGTACTTTACACCCCAAACTTCATTCAACAGACGGCACTCACTGTCCACTTTTTCCTTTTCTCCTTCCATAACTGAATTGGTCTGAATTGCTTCATTGTCATTGTTCTCACGGAGCTTATGGATTGGATAAAGCAGCTGTCACTCAGTCAATGCAGAGCGGCAATTGGATAACAGATGTCTCAATTGCTGATTCATTTAATGAACTGTCAGTCACAGGACAAGCAGCTCTGATTGGACAATAGCTGGCAAAGAGGGTGAGGATTCCCATGGATCCATCAGACACGGCACGGAGCGGCAGCAAATGTCCGGACTGTGGCTTCCGTCCCCGTGTCCAGATCCTGAGTCAACGGTGGGTTCTGGACATGGACTGTTTTCAGCAGTGGGAATCCCATCCTGTCCCACTGCCTGCAGACCAGATGTAGCCTGCAGCAGACCTGATGTGGCCCGCAGGCTGGAGTTTGGATACCCCCGATCTAGAGCCAGATTCAAGAGAGTTTTCTTTATCCTGCTGATTCTGTCAAGCCTCTTCATTGGCTGTGGTTTCATTAGCTACTAGTTCATGACAGTGGGAATCTCATTCATCCATTTGTGCGTGTTACTAATTAGGTGACAAGGCTATTTTGTACATCTTACTTGGCACTGCTATGTAAAGAGTGTCCCATTTGCATGTTTATGTTCTTATCCAATACAATAACTTCCGGGATTGACTACAGCCATGGCATATTGAAGCTGCTGTCAGGGGAGGACAGTGGGTGGAGGGGAGGATCTCGTTCTCATGAGAAAAACATATCTTTGATATCTGCTAACATAGAGGTGAAACTGTGTTCAGGTTGAGGTAGTTTTCAATTTAATTGTTCAAAATTTATTATTAAAAATGGTAAAGCCTGCTGCAACAATTACAAAAGTGAGTTTAAATTAAGAAAGAGGAACAGACAAATAAAATCTCAATTAATGTGATGCACTTCACACAACCTCAGCGCCCTTTGCTATCACCAGCTTGAGAGCTTCATACTTTAGCCTAGAATCCAGATTGAGCCTTCCATCATCCAGTCTGGGGTAATCGGCTTCCATTTACTGCTGGGCACTTGATCTTCTCATTGTTCTTCTTGAGCCACTTGCCTTTGGCTCCCAACATAAATTCAAAGAAGCTGACCTCCCAATCTTTGGTCAACGCAAGCATATTTGTATAAGATGTTTGTATTTCGATGCTTTTCATCCCAAAGTTTTTCAAATGACAAGGTTTCAGCCTCTTCTTATACTGACACACCACTACTACTTCAGTACCTGACTTGAAAATAGTAACAGGCTTCCATAAATTTCCGTGTGAAGCCTTGGTTCCAACCATATTTAGAGATGTGTTAAAACTGATCTAATATTTTATTGCGGCATTTGATTCTGGCATTCTTAATAAAAGGGCTTCAAAATGTGAGTGGAAGTCTCCTTTGGAGCATCATATGTCCTGCATATTTTGACACTTCATAGAAAATATAGAAAGTAGAAAACATAGGAAATAGGAGCAGGAATAGGCCATTTTGCCCATTTGAAATTGCTCCTCCATTCAGTACGATCGTGGCTGATTGTCTCTCATTATTATATGCCCTCTCTCTCCCCATACCTGTGACATCTTTAGCGTCAGGTAATCTATTGAGTGATTTGGCTCCTACAGCCTTTTGTGGTAGAGAATTTCATAGGTTCACCAGTTAGTGAAAAGATTTCTCATCTCTATCCTAAATAGCCTACCCTGTGACTTGAGACAGTGATTCCTTTTTCCAGATGCCAGTTAGGACGGCACAGTAGCACAGTGGTTCGCACTGCTGCCTCACAGCACCAGGGACCCAGGTTCAATTCCGGCCTTGGTTCACTGTTTGTGTGGGGTTTTGCACATTTTCCCTGTGTCTGCATGGGTTTCCTCTGGGTGCTTTGCTTTCGTCCCACAGTCCAAAAATGTACAGGCTAGGTGGATTGGCCATGGTAAATTAACCGTGTTGTCAGGGGGATTAGCAAGGTAAATATGAAGGGTCTTGGTGGAATTTTCAATATTCACCTCATAAACTACAGTCCTGCAGCCTCAGTTCCTCTTTGCATTGCTTCATTGATCATCCAGAATCTGCTTCTGTCTGTCAAAATTAAAGTGGAGGCATTCTTCAGCCTTCATTTTTCAGCCTTTTTAGGACATATTCTCTAATTTCTCTTGGTAGAGAGAGGACAGCTGTTGTCTTTAAAAGTATCTTTGAGAGGCTGGCAGGTTCAGCAAAGATCCCACATACTAAAGAGGTTTTCCCTTCCTTAAGTGAATGTGGCCTGATAAACACGCCAAGATCTTTTGTTATGGACACCAGTTCTTTTAAAATCTCAAAAAATACCATGTGGTGGTCATCAATTTGTATTTGTTTGGGAGCTTAAACTCTAATTCTGAGAGTTTTCACTCATTGTCCCTTTGAGAATTTGACCATTCCAATAATAGAAGATAGAACACCAAATCCTGTTGTTGTGATTTCAGGAAACGTTTATTAATTTACAAAAGATAATACTTAACAATGTTAGAGCTTATGGATTAATGTGGTTCTTGCCTCCCAGTTCTGCCTACCATGCAATTCAACATGTCTCCTCTCATTGTCAGATCTGTGATCCTCTGTACGTAAATGAAAGCAGTCTCTTGTCTGTGTAATTCTCCAGTTTGCAGAGTCTGCGTGCCTGGCTGATGATAGCAAGTATATTTTTACCCTTTCTGATACACTGCCCATGCTCACAATCAGTGGTGTTCTTGGGCTCTGTTTCGGGCAGTGAACAATCAGTCTCTGGTCCAGCTGTGTATCATCAGGATTATGATTTCCAGTATTTCACAATCAGAGCTGTCTCTGATTTCGTAAGGATGGCAGTCACCCACAGATTGTGTTATTTCCTGACTGGTTTGCTAACGTGTCAGTCACTTGTGGAACAGTCCCTCTTTGTTTCGTTAAGTTTAATGGCTTTCTACAGAGAAAGTCTCCTTGTCAACTTATTTGAGATTAAGAAAGCATGGTGTCAGGCTAAGTCTGAGGCTCATTTTCTCCAAATGACTAATTGATACGTCAGTATTATCTTGAACAGAATGAGCAGGATTTTACGAGCTCACTTGGGCAAGACTCATAAAATCCCACCGAGACATTGGAGAATTCCATTCTGTAAGCAGTAAAATTCCAGCAAATATATTTACTTTCTTAGTCCATGTAAGCAGTATACTTCATATGGTTAGAGGTGTATCTTTTCTTATCTTTGGAGTGTATTTTCCAGTTAAACTGATTCAGAAGCAAACCTTGGTGAATTTAAAATGAACAAGGTTATATATTCTCAATTATCTCAGATTAACACATTTTCATGTACTCTGAATCATGCATGCAATGCACAAAGAGTAGATATAGATTATAGTTAATTCAGTTTCTGGATTATGATTTCTAGTCTTCCACATTGCAGGCCTGTGGTTTCTTGAATGGATTTGATTCTTTAAATTTGAAGTGAAGGTCTTGTAAAGTGCAGATTTCATTGCAGCTTGCAAGGTTTCTTGTAGTTGAATATCTAGGAGGTTTGTTCTCAGGTGAACTTTCAAACTTTGGTTGCTTGATGACTTGCAGCAAGTTTCAGAATCTGCTTCTCAGACTGGTTGATGGTTCTGTTGGATCTGCTAGGACCTGCAATAGTAAGAGTGCAGTTCCTGAAATTAGTTTTGATCACATAATCACATCTGAGACCCATCCTGTCTGGTTTCGATGGGAGAGGCTATCCTATTATAATAGAAAGTTAATAATGGCCATAGGTTTTGATTTTCCCTTTTATCCAGTGTGAAACATGGAGACAGACACTTAGAAACTTCAAACCTTTTAGGTATTGGTCCTATTTAAACAATGAGTTGTATGAATTCCACAAATGATTGTGGTGTACCTCACTTACGTTCGTACTTAATAAGATATTCGTTGATGACATGATACTGGCTGTAGTCCAGATGTCAAAATGTCATATGATTTGTAGCAGACACCTTAACAGTTCGTTGTCAAATTTTTATTGTATTGACCGAAAGTTCATAATATGGCACCTCTGAACTTAGCATAACGGTATCAATATTGCATGTCCCATAGAATCTTGTTAAGACAGGTGCTTATTAGTGTTTCGACTGAAATAACTACTTCTTAAAATTTGTTCTTTCATGAGATGTGTGTTGCTGACTTAGCCAGCACTTGTTGCCCATCAACCACTGTCTATGAAAAGGTGATGGTAACCCATCTTCTATCAGGATGTACCAGGACTGGAAAATCGAGGTGATGAGGAAAAATGGGATGCTTTCCTTGGAACAGAGGAGAGATTTTATTGAGGTGGACAAAGTTGTCAGGGGCTTAGATAGAGTGGATAGAAAAGGCCTATTTATTTTAACAGAGGGTCAGTCATTAGCGGGGTCTGGACTGTGTGAAAAACATTGTAGAGACAGAAACCATTTAAAAGGCATCTGGATATGCAACTCAAATGTCATAACCAGCAGTCTGTGGACCAAATGCTGGAAAATGGGATTAGGCAGGGTGGCTCTTTCTTTGGCCAGTGTAGACACAGTGGGGCAAATGGACTCCTTCTATACTGTAAATTTTCAATGATTCTTAAATTGGTGCAGTCTATGGATGAAGGTACACCCACAGTGCTGTTAGGAATGGATTTCCAGGATTTTGACCCAGGAATAAGGAAGGAACATTGATGTAGTTCCAAATCAAAATGGTGGCTTGAGGAGGAACTTGCAGATGGTGATGTTCTCATGTATCTGTTGCCCTTGATGGTGGAGGTTTTGGGTTCAGAAGGTGCTGTCGAAGGATCCTTGGCCACTTGCTTGGCCAGTTGGTACAGACTACTGCAACTGTGTGTTAGTGATGGGGTGGATGTTGAAGATAATAAATGAGATACCAATGAAGCAGGCTGCTTTATCTTAGATGGTGTCAAACTACTTGAGTTTTGTCGGAGCTGCACTCATCCAGGCACATAAGAAGTATTCCATCACACCCCTGACTTGTGCCTCACAGTAGGTGAACAGGCTTTGGAGAGTCAGGAGGTAGGTTACTGATTAAAGAATTCCCAGTTGCTGACCTGCCGTTGTAGCCACAGGATTTATGTGGCTTTTCCCGTTCAGTTTCTGGTCAATGGTCACCCCTAGGTGAATCAGCAAAGGCAATGTCATTGCATCTTGTTGGAAATAGTCATTTCCTGGTACTGGAGTGGTACATATGTTCAAAGTTGCAAGTAAGCCACTTATCAATCCAATTTATTCAGATCTGCCATTTCAGTAGCTGATAAATCACAAAGTAAAGTTTATTTATCAGTCACAATAAGGCTTATTTTGACACACTCAAAATGAGTGCCAGTTTCGAGTCTTTACTTCACTCATCGATGTGGTTGCCTACCTGTAGCGAATCCACAGCCAAGGGAATGCTGACCTAAACTGAGGAAAGATATATTAAGGTCAGATTAAAGGATAATTAAGCTACACTGACATCCCAGAATCTAATTGGGCTTAATGAGCCAGGTCTTTGATTACCCAGTGCACGAATCCACACCTCCAAGGAAGGAGATCAATTAAGGTGGGAGTGATGGGGCATGCTGAATTACAAAATAGTGAATGTTAAAGTTTAATAAAATAATAAGGATAAAATTAAAGTTAAAATTAAAACATTAAAACTTTTGTACAGGTGCACAAAGTACAATGTAGACCAGTCAATCCAAAATACTATTGAGCCAGTTTGCGAAATGCAATGTAAACCAGACTAACGAATTAGTGTCGATTTAATGTTGCCAATCAACCTAAAATGCACATCTTTGGGTGTGGGAGGAAACCAGAGCACCCAGAGGAAACCCATGCAGACACAAAGAGAATGTGCAAACTTTCAGAGACAGGTGACCAGAGCCGGGAGTCGGGTCCAGTTCCCTGGAGCTGTGAAGTAACAGTGCTAATTACTGAGCTATTGTGCTACCCATAACGCTGTTCAACTTGAATACACACACCCGGACGAGAAGTACAGAGTAGCAACAAATACACACACCCGGCCTGCGCTGAGGATCGATGCGGACACTAAAGACATCGCACCCAAGCAAGGAGCTGGGCAGGAGCCACATGGGTGGAGGAGTACCGGCAGTGTGAAGGCCCACCAGCGGATGAAGGACCAAACGAGTAGCTAGCACATACGGGACAGACACAACAACACAAGTTCTATTGGGTGCACTGCCGAACCGCTGCATGAAAGAACCCAAACTCCACACAGGCAGGCTGGACACACCGTCAAAAGCATCCCAACCCCAAAGACATCCTCATAGTGATTACATGTGACACAATGGTGAAGTCCTTCCAACAGTACAGGCATTGCATGTATGAAGTCCTGGAGCCACCAACGCACAACCAACCGTGTGCGCGTTTCTTGGTGGCGTCCCCACCAAGATACCTAGGATGGAAGGACATATTTTGCAAGACAAAACAAACAAGCAATACAAATGGATAAACAAACAAGTATTGAAGTCCTCCATAAAAGTTCATATAGTCTCCATAAAGGCTTTGAAAGGCAAATAGTCAAAACAAGTACAGAACTTGTGTTTTGATTGACAAAATGTCTCTCATTTGTTGTTGACGATACCTATCAATTCCAATGTTAATGACAAGATGAGTGTTGAAATTTGTTGGCAGATGATTGAAACCTCTCAATACCCAGGAACATCATCAGGCTGCTGTTCTTTTCTAGCCATTTGCCCCTGGCGCCCATTACAAATCCAAAATATCATGGTTCTAGGCCTTCTGTCATCTTCATAATTTCAGATTCCAGGTGGTTATACTTTTTACACTTCTCTTCCCACGCCTTCTCTAAGCTTCCACAATTGTATTTGAACTAGATGGTCACATCCACCTCCACAACGCATTGTTCGTTATCCCTCTTAAAGATGATGTGTGGCTTCCAGAGGGAGCCGTCCTTGCTTGGCAATGAGTCCTGCTTCTAGGCAGGGTGTCCATCTGTATTTTCCAACAAAACTATGGAATTGATCCAAGATTTTATTATGGAGCTTAATCCTATAACTTTTCACAAATGGACAAAAACCAGAAATACATCCGAGGGTTTCAGTACATGCCTCAAAACGTCGGCTGGTTTTGTTTGCCAAGGGTTTACCTCTTGTTAGGGTGACCCTCGTAGGATGCAGATTGCATCGTAGGAGTAAGTTATTAATGAACCAGTTGGATTTTAGGCAAAATGCAGCTTTAATCCAGCTATTAGATACTTTGTCATTGAACTCCAACACCTTGGCATTGTAACCATCTCCATTTGTCAAAGTCCCAATCCCTCTATCCTGCATACTTATGTCAGTGGCTTTTTGGGACCTGCTTCCTCCTCCCCAAGTATTGGCATTACTGCCCTGATCATATCCATTGAGTCTGTAAGGTCATTGTTTCCCTCATCAGCGTCAGGCAGAAAATCCTCTATTTCCGTCAAGACATTGAGAGATCTCAGTTCCTGGATGTTATCACTGATGTTCTGCTCACAATACTGAAAGGAAGTGTGAATGATTCAAAGAACAAAGAACAAAACAGCACGGGAAACAGGCCCTTCGGCCCAACAAACCCACGCCGCCACCTCGATATTCCCACTTCTACACGCGATGCCTGTCCATGTTTATAGATCTATGGATTAAAAACCAAATTTGAGACAATTTAGGGAGAATTTGTTTTGCCAATTAGCCTAAGAGCACATCTTTGGGATGTGGGAGGAAACTGGAGCACCGAGAGAAAACCCACGCAAGCACAGGGAGAATGCGCAAACTCCCACAGACACAGGCCCAAATCCATGTATCTGCGATAGTCACTGAGCTTTCGTGTTGCTCATCAAATGGTCCAGGTCAAGTGTACACTAACGACGTCATTTAAATCTGTATCAGAATTGGGTCACATGATTCCAGGAGGGCAGGTTTCACCCAAAAATGCACAAAGGCAGATTAGCATCACTTCTAACAAGGGAAAGATTTTGCAAATGACATTACAGTTGAAAATTAATTGACTTTTTGTCATTACAAAGATCAGTGATAGTGGATGACTACCTCCTTAACCTCTGTCTGGTCCTGAGATGGTTCAATAACAGCAGTCTGGATGAAAGTATCCGTGTTATCGCTACCCACGTCATTCTCAGTAGCAGCAATGTTTGTCAAAGTCCCCGTTCCTGTAATGTGGGCTTGATATGCCTTGTTGTAGAAGGTAAGTGTAGTTATTTCTACATCATCTACTGGATGGGATTGTCCAGACTTGGCTGTTCTACAATAGGTTGATTGTCTTCAACTATTTGGTGGTTGACTCATTTGGTCTGGGACCAGTGTACACCAACCAATAGTGTCGGTAGTGTAGTCCAGGTCCCAAGATCACCTCTTCTGTTTGAGTCGAGACGGATCTCGTAACTAGCTCATTCAGGCTAGATCTTGTGTAGCCTAGCTTTTTAAATTGTTCCCCGAGAGTAGCTATATACTCGTCTAAAGGGTTGTTGTTTATCCGGGACACAACCCATCTGGACTCCTCCTTACGAGGATTATTCATTCCTTTCGATGACGATACCGATGGTATCCGATCTTCGCAGATCTCTGGCCTTCTTGTGGTTTTTCTCTAAATCGTTTGGCCCTTTGTAGCAAAGCTACCAATGTTACCAGCGGGGCCAGCGAGGAGGCACAACATCACTGTGATCGACAAAATACGCCAAAACAATCACAGCAGTAACTATCCAGAGTTGACTCTCCAGTGAGACTCTTTAAATACACTCAGACGAGTGCCTAGTTCGAGTCTTTACGTCGCTCGTCGACGTTTTTGCCAACCTCTAGCGAAACCCCAGTCAGGGGGGCTCACTTGATCTTGATTGAGGTACGTGTGTTGGAGTCACCTCTAAGATGTTACTAGCTAGAGAACGTGAGTTGGGTTCACAGCTAAGGTGTTATAGCTAGGTCGTGTTGTCATCCCAGGTGTGTATGGGCTTACTGGTGAGCCAATTTTGTCGGTCCTTGGCACTCGGGTCTCTGTACCCGCGTGCATGGGGTGTCAATTTAGAGGGAATCAGGCCGAATTAGGGGGGTTCATTTCATTGACACTTTAGTTTCGCCAATCAGCCTTTTATAGCACGTTTTTGGCCATGTGGGAGGAAACCGGAGTGCCCGGGGAAAACCCACGCAAGCACAGGGAGAATGTGCAAACTCCCGCAGACATTGACCTTGGCCGGTAATCCGCCCTTGATCTCCGTAACTGCCCAGCCGACAGTGCTAGTCACCGGGCTGACGTGCTGCCCAAAGTCAGTCCATGTCAGCACACACTACCGGCAGTGAAGTTCTGGATCACTCTCAGATCTCCACCCAAGGACCATCCATGCACCACCCGCCGAGTGCATGCCCCTTGTCATAGACAAGGTGGACTGTGACACCTGTAGGTGTAATAGGTGTTATTATACATATTTACACATCACACGCTGTACAGTATATACAAACACACAGTCCGACAAACACCAAAGAGTCCTCCATATTGACATATGGGCTCTGCAGAGGGCAGTTTGCCATGATGTCTGACAAGTGGCCAGCTTGTCCTCCGGTTGTGATCGTCTCTCACCTGTCGTTGAAGATCCCCAATATCTCCAACGTGAGTGACAAGGTGAGCCTTGAAATTTGTTGGGCGAATGAACGGAATCTCTTTATTCCCAGGAAGGCCATGAGGCTGTTATTCTTTTCCAACCATTTGCCCCTGGCGCCAACAACAAATCCAAAGTATTTGGGGTTCGGGCATCCCGTCAATTCCTCAATTTCTGGTCCCAGGTGTTGGTACTTCTGGCACTTTTCCTGCCACGCCTTCTCCAGACTGTCATAGTTGTCTTCAAACCGGACTGTCACATCCACCACCGCTACCTGCTGATCCTTTTCCCTCTTGAAGACGATGTCCGGCTTCCAGAGGCTGCCGTCCTTGGCAATGAGCCTTGGCTCCAGGTATGATGTCCAGCCGTATTTTCCAACATACTTATGAAGTTGGTCCAGGATCTTATTATGGCGTTTGATCCGGCAGTTTTTCACGAATGGGCAAAAGCCTGAAATGTGACCGAGTGTTTCGAGACCTGTCCCACACCTTCGACAGGTCTTTGTGGCAGAGGGGTTCCCTCTTGACAGGGTCACCCTCGTCGGGTATAGGTTGCACCGGAGTAGCATGTTATTTACCAGGCGATGGGACTTCAGCTGGTATGCAGCCTTCATCCAACTGTTTGAAATTCTGTCGTCGTGGTAGTAGTGAACTCCCACTCCTTGTGATGTGAGCTGTCTCCACTTGTGGAATTCCCATTCCCTCCACCCAGCATATCTATTCAGTGGTTTGCTGGGTCCTGTCTCCTCGGCCGCCAGTATCGGCAGTGCGGCTCTGATCATGGCTGTTTCATCATTGCCACCGAATTCCCTTGTAGGCATGAAGTCTTCGATGTCCCTCAGAGCCTTGAGGGATCTCAGATCTTCGATGTTTCTGCCAGCGTCCTGTTCACAGAACTGGAATGAGGCGCGAATGACTTGATCTGTGGAGGCAGACAGTGCTTCCCATTTTCGGATCACCGCAGATGGTATCTGGATCTCGAGCTTAGGAATGCCCAGACCTCCATTTCGCGCCCGCAAATAGAGGATTCCATCTGTAGTATGAGGTGGAAGGTGCAGGAACTGCTTGACAGCATTGCGTATTAATTGGTCCAGTTTTACCAGCGTGTTCTGTGACGCTTCAGTTAGGATCAGGTGATAGTACAGCCTTGGTATGACATGGACAGTTAGCAGCTCGACGCGTTGCCTTGGGCGAAGAGCTGCTGCTTGTAGACTGGAGATCCAAGTCTTCAGCCTGTCTTCCCATGCTCCTTCTTCCACACCAGCCCACGGGTCTATCCGGGCTCCCAGGTATTTCTCTGTCTCACCTGGTGGGATGTATGCAATCTCTTCCTTCTGAATCCTCCAGTTTTTGCATTGATTATAAATAAAGGTCTTCCTCTTACAGGTGAAGTGGAATCCTTTGGTCTTGTTGATGTTGACAGTAAGACCAGTCATTTCGCAAAAAGTCTGAAGAACCTTCAGGTTCCGTACCATCCCGGTGTGCGAGTCACTGAGCAGGGCAATGTCATCAGCGAACGCAAGGGCGGAGCAGTTGATTCTCACTCCATCTAGCATCATACTGACACCAGACGTAGCCGCTTCCAGACTGCACAGCAGCGGATCCAAAGCAATATTGAATAGTACCGGTGAGAGCGGGTCTCCCTGCTTGACACCCCTCTCGATTGTTATTGGGGTGGTTTTCGACTTGTCGCCTTCCACCACCGTTGTGTTGCCAGTGTAGAGATTCTGAATGAGCTCCACAAAGGCGTCTGGTAGTTTGACCCTCTGTAATGCTTTAATGAGTAGTTTGTGACCAACTGAGTCGAACGCTTTCGCCAAATCAACAAAGACGACTGCGAAGTCCTTGTGGTTTTTCTTAGCTCCCTTCATTATATTTTGCAACACTGCAATGTTCTCATTGCACCCGGGAGTAGCTGCCAAAAACCCTTTCTGCCTTGGGTTTATGTCGACTGTCTCACTCAGTCGTTTCGCCATGCTCTTTGTAAATAGGCGCAGCAGCATTGGACCGATGGTAATTGGTCGCCAGTTGTCAATGTTTTTAAGGCGTTCCCTGTCCTCGCATTTTGGGATCAGGACCGTTCGACTCTGTTTCATACAGAGAGGGATCGTCTTTGAAGCCAGCCACAAGGAGCAGAGACGAGGTATGCGGGTTTCGTAGGCCTCGTGTATCTTCCGGATGTCCTCCAATTTCTGCCCATCCGGTCCAGGCGCGCTATCCTCCTTTATGCCCTTGATGGCCTGGGTGCCCTCCTCTTCGGTGATTGGCTTCATCAACTCACCGTTATCTGTATTCCCATTGTACGCTTGGAATTTATTGATATTTGCCTTATTGTTCTGACTGGAGAGTTTCTCCCGAAAGCTTGCCTCCAGTTCCTCAGTCGTAAGTGGACATTTCATTTGTGTAGGCGCGCCCATGATCTGCCGGGCTAGTTGACGCCTATTGTTCTTGTAGAGCATCTGTGTTGCTCTAAAGAGAGTCATAGTTACTACTCTCTCTCAAAGAGAGTCATAGTTACTACCACCAGTTACTACATATCTGAATGCAATTCTGTGGAACCCTGAGGAACTCCTTTAGCAACATACAGGAGCTGAAACTTCACTGGTGTGGCGTCTTGTGATGACTGCTAGTACTTGGTTTGAATTAATTAAATGTATTAGAAGAATACAAAGTGGGTCTTAACCTCAAGACTTACATTAAAATTGCAAGGCTTGCACTAAAATCTGCATATAGCATATATAAAATCCACACATAAAGACAATCAGTGTGTAACAGTTACAAAATACAACAGGATATATTCAATTAATCCATATCCAAAAGAACTGTATTAAGATATGGAACTGAAGGCTTCAAACTTTCCAGTTGTTGTTTCACAGGGCTTTTTAATTTCCTCTGACTCTTGGGTATTGAAAACTGATAGGTGTGAATTGCTGGGGAGTTTGATGGTTGCAGACATGCTTCTGTTCAGTATTGACTGATTTCATGGCAATAGCTCTACAATTGCACTACACAAATGGAACTTTGCATGTATACTTAGGCTATTTATTTTATTTCACTTGTCAATACATCTCAATCAAATAGGAACAGTGTCAGTCATTGATTACTGTTAAGTGAAATACAATATTAGGTTAATTGATTAATATACTTAGATAAATTAATCATTACACATAACTACACTACAGACTAATTGTTGAATGTTATTTTACCTGAACCTTGTTCATTATTATCTCAGTGATGTCAGCCACTATGTTGATGCTGAGGACCCTTGTACGGGGCCTTCTTGTAACCCCATTAGCTGTCTGCTTGCATAAATTGGTTAACTAGACCCCTGTGTTTCAGGATGGTAGCTGGAGGTCAGAGCACTCTTTGGACATGGGTTTTCTTTTGAGAATGAAGAGTTCAAATTTCACGTAATTGGCAAAACAACCAATGGAGGCATGAGAAGAAACATTTTCATGCAACAAGTGATTAAAATCTGAAATGCTTTGCCCGTGAGTGTGGTGGAGGCAGGTTCAATTGAGGCTTTAAAAAAGCTATTTGTTCGCATCTGAAAAGGACAAATGCACAGGGTTATAAAGAAAAGGTGTGGGAATGGAACTAAATGCATTGTTCATTTGGAGAATCAGCTAAGACATGATGGGCTGAATGGCCTCTTGCGTTGTAACTGTCCTGTAATTCTATTGATTCTAATGGACATTAGCTTCGGCTTAGTGAAGATACCTAACAGTGATTTGTGGTCTGTGATTATACCGAACTTTGCGCATAGATGAAAATGTTCCACTCTTACAATAATACAAGCATTTCTCATACTGTTTGAGAGTATCTCGTTTCTGTGTCTAATAATGATCTGTTTGCATAGGAATTCGGTTTGTTATTTTGATACTGGCATCCACTAGCACTCCTGTGAGCATTCAAGTCATCCTTGAGGTGGGTATAGGCGTTGGGAATATACTTGGTTCAGCCTACCTGTGTGCTTTCATTCTGGTGATGCAGGTGCTGGTTGGCACCTTAATGACCCTTATCCTTTTTCAAATTGCCTTGATCAATAAACAAGGAGTAGGAGCAGTGTATATGTTTGCTTTAGCCCCGTGTATGTGTGTGCTTGCTTTAACCCCGTGTGTGTGTTTGCTTTAGCCCTGTGTGTGTGTGCTTGCTTTAACTCCGTGTGTGTGTTTGCTTTAACTCCGTATGTGTGCCTGCTTTAACCCTGTGTGTGTAGTCAAGAAATTGTATGGCAGACTTTTGGGAATTTGTTTTGAAAGAAGATAATTGTTGATTTTTGAAATATTACTTTCACCTTACAGAGGTAAAGGAAAAGCTAAAGTTCATATTAGAACATAGAACACTACAGCACAAACAGGCCCTTCGGCCCACAAGTTGTGCCGAACACATCAAAAACCTACCCAGCCATAGACCTATCTATAACCCCCAATCCCATTGGATCCCATATACTCATCAAGAAGTCTTTTAAAAGACCCCAGCAAGTTCACCTCGACCACCACCGACGGCAGCCGATTCCATTCACTCACCACCCTCTGAGTGAAAAACTTTCCCTTAGCATCCCCTCTGTACTTGCTTCCCTACACCTTAAATCTGTGCCCTCTCGTCACGACCATTTCAGCCCTGGGAAATAGTCTCTGAGAGTCCACCCTATCTATTCCTCTCAACATCTTGTAAACCTCTATCAGGTTGCCTCTCAACCTTCGTCTCTCCAGGGAGAACAGTCCCAGCTCCCTCACCCTGTCTTCATAAGGCATGCCTCCCAATCCAGGCAACATCCTTGTAAATCTCCTCTGCACCCTTTCAATAGCTTCCACGTCTTTCCTACAGTGAGGCGACCAGAACTGCGCACAGTACTCCAAGTGTGGTCTGACAAGGGTCCTATAAAGCTGCAGCATTACTTCCTGACTCCTGAACTCAATCCCTCGATGAATGAAGGCCAGATTATATTATCACTTATATTATCACTTCTCTGATGTAACCTGAACATCAAGGTTTCAGATCTGCCTGAAAGGTCTTTTTTTGTCAAAGAATAGGTTAAGACATTTCAACTGTCAGCATAGAGGGGGTTTAGAGAAATCCTCTTCATGGGATGAAGTTATTTTCTGGGTGTTTCTTCAACTGATGTATAGCCAGTCCTTGTGTTTCATGTTTGAGGTCAGCAGTGCTTCTGCAATGTCTGTCTCTCTGAGAGGTCTTTATTGAGCTGCCATAAGATGTCAGTTTAAAGAGAACTGGCTCATGGCAGGGGTCATCTGACTGTAGAAAACTAGATGGGACATGTAAAGCTTCAATACCCAAACATCATTTACATAATGGGCAAAAGATCCGAGTATCCCCCCTTTCCAGCAAACAAGAATAGATTTGCTTGCATAATCATGTGTGACTGTGAGAAGTCCAAGTTACCCACTAAACACCCATTGTTCTCCTACATCAACAATTGTTTGTTCCACTTATCAATCTCTGCACTGGCATTTCATCCAGTCTTTCAATTATGCTTGGTACATGTGCATGTTGATATTGACTGTTCGCCTGGGTGATGCTCACTGTCCGGAGAGTGTTGTGGTAAGTGTTGAGGTTCTATTGCCATTCTTAGGGATATGAACATCTGGGATTGATGGTAGTTCTGTACTCAGCTCATGAGATCTCATCTTCCTGATCAGCCATTTTCTGTAAAGGAGTAGCTTCTCTTGTTCGGATATATCTGCTGTTGTACCGTTATATTTGGTCATTCACTTATGCCATGTACAATCAAAAAAATGCTAGTTTGTATGTGCATGCCCCAACTTTCTGTGTGTGCTGATTCATGGTGAGAATGTTGAGAATTTGTACTCTGACTGGCTCCCCATGGCTACATATCAGTTCTTTAGGAATCTTCCAGGATTGCAACTTCTTTACGTGCCTTCATGCTTGACTTCCAGAAGGCTGCTGCTTTACTAACAGAAAAATGTTCAGAAACATTAAAGAACCAATCTGAACTGCTCTCAAGTCACCACCACCTCTTAACTGGGACAAGACAGTGTTTTCCTGCTCTAAGTGGTTTTGATGCTGTGCTCCATTGCCTGCTGATCAGCTCTTTCGAATTTCTTATGCCTATCATCAAGTTCTGAGCTACCATGCTCAAACAGCCAACTCTCATTTTGCCCCCCCCCCTCCCCATTGTCTGCAGCCTGCGCTGCACTGTGTGTTTCATTGTAAGTCTGCTTCTCCCTCCTTTGTGTCATCTCTAAAATTTGTACAAATCTTGCACAGCTTAGTTCATTGAAGCCTTCAGTTTATTGTATGTTTTCAAAGATATATACTAGCTTGAATCTTGAACTTCAAATCTTCCAGTCTCTGTCTTTCAGGTCCGGAGTAGGCAATTCAATCCCTTGAGCCTGTTCCACATTTCAATACAATTGTGGCTGATGTTGACTTGGCTTGAATTCCACTTTCTTGCCCGTTCTCCATAATTCTTCAATCCTTACCAATTAAAAATCTGTCTTATCTCCTTAAGTTTACTCAAAATCCTGGCATCCATGGCAATTTTGGGTAAAGAATAACACGGATTCATTATCTTTTGAGAGAAGTAATTTCTCCTCATCTCCATTTTAAATATGTGCTACCCCTTATCCTAAAACTATGACCTCTATATTCTAGATTGCTCCCCAAGGGGAACGTGTCCTACGTCTACTTAGTCCTTTCTTCATATTATATACCTCAATCAGATTGCTTTCATTCTCCAAACTCTGTAGAATATAGACCTAAACTGCTCAATCTGTGTTAGTAAAACAAACCCCTCATCGCTGGAATCAGTCTAGTGAACCTCCGCTCAACTGTCTCAAATGTCACTATGCCCTTCCTCAAACAAGGGGACCAAAATGATACACAATACGCAGTCTCACCAATGCCTTGTATAGTTACTGAAATCTTTCCTTACTTTTATACTCTATTCCTTAAGCTATAAACACCAAAATTCCATTTGCTTTCCTTATTACCTGCTGTAACAGCATGCCAGCTTTCTGCGATTCATACACAGGGACACCCAAATTCGTCTGTATCAAAGTATTCCAAAGTTTTGCTTCATTTGGATAATAAATAATAATAGCCTTTCCATTTTTCTAACCAAAACAGATAACTTCACAACTTATCCACATTAAACTGTACCTGCCACATTTTTGCTCATTCACCTAACCTATCTATATCTAGTTGTAGATCTTTAAGAACTCAAGCAAATTAGTCAAACATGATTTACCCTTCATAAAACCATGCTGACTCTGATGGATTGTGCTTTGACTTTCCAAATATCCTTTTATTCCTTCCTTAATAAAAGATTCTAACCATTTCCCCACAGCAAAGGTTAAACTAACTAGTCTATAGTTTCCTGAATTCTACCTCCCTCTTTTTTTGAATAAGGGTGTTACATTAGCATTTTTCCAATCCACTGGAACTTTTTCTGCACCCAGGGAATTTTGGAATATGATAATCAATGGATCCACTATCTCTGCTACCACTTCCTTTAATATCCTAGGATATAAGCCATCAGGCCCTGGAGACTTGTCTGCCTTCAATCCTAATAGTTTGTTGGTTTTCCTATTGATGATGATTGTTCTAAGTTCCTCCCTTTCTATTTCCTCTGTTACTATTGGGATAGTACTAGTGTTCTCCACTGTGAAAACAGAGGTAAAATATTGATTTAGCCTCTCTCCATTATTAATGCATCAGCCTCGTTTTCCAAAGAACCGACATTCACTTTAGCTGCACTTTTCCGTTTTATATACTTAAGAGTTTTTGCTATCCTTTTTTATATGTTATGCTAGTTTTCTTTCATAATTTACATGTGCTCTTTTTATTACTTTTTTAGTGACCCTTTGTTTATCTTTAAAAGATTCCCATTCTCCTGGTATCTGCCAATGGCCTTTGCAATAGGTATCCTTTAGTTTTTATCTTTATATATATATATTAGATTATAATATGTATAGATTCTGTATAGTGCAGAAGGAGGCCATTTGGTCTGTTGAATCTGCGCCAAACACAATCCCATCAGGCCTTATTCCTGTAACTCCACATATAGAACATAGAACATTACAGCGCAGAACAGGCCCTTCGGCCTTCGATGTTGCGCTGACCATTATAAAAAGCAATGACCCTCCAAACTAAACCATTCCCTTCTCTTCCATAAACTTATCAACTAACCTCTTAAACGCCACCAAACTTGGCGCATCTACAACTGCCGCAGGCAGGGCATTCCACTCCCTAACCACCCTCTGGGTAAAGAACCTACCTCTGATATCAGTCCTATAACTATCACTCCTTAATTTAAAGCTGTGTCACCTCGTGCTAGCTTTCTCCATCCTAGGAAAAAGGCTATCACTGTCCACTCTATCAAAACCTCTTATCATCTTATATGCTTCGATAAGGTCTCCTCTTAGCCACCTCCTCTCTAACGAAAACAACCTCAAATCCCTCAGCATCTTTTCATAAGACCTGCCCTCCATACCAGGCAACATCCTGGTAAACCTCCTCTGTACCCTCTCCAATGCCTCCACATCTTTCTTATAATGTGGGGACCAGAATTGCACACAATACTCCCAAGTGCGGCCGCACTAGAGTTTTGTACAGTTGCAACATGACATTGCGGTTCCGAAATTCAATCCCCCTACCAATAAAAGCTAAGACTCCGTATGCGTTCTTAACAACCTTATCGACTTGACTGCCTACTTTCAGGGATCTATGCACAAATACACCAAGATCCCTCTGCTCATCAACACTATTAAGAATCCTACCATTAGCCCTATACTCTACACATTTATTATTCCTGCCAAAGTGCATTACCTCACACTTTTCCACATTAAACTCCATTTGCCACCTCTCGGCCCAGCTCTGCAACTTGTCCAAGTCTCTCTGCAAACTATAACACCCCTCTTCACTATCTACCACTCCACCGACTTTAGTGTCATCTGCAAATTTACTAATCCATCCTTCAATACCCTCATCCAGATCATTTCTAAAAATTACAAACAGCAGGGGCCCCAAAACAGACCCCTGAGGTACACCACTTGTCACCGAACTCCACGATGAATATCTCCCATCAACCACCACCCTCTGTCTTCTATCTGCTAGCCAATTCCTAACCCAATTAGCTAAATCACCCTCTATCCCATACATCTGCATTTTCTGCAGAAGTCTTCCATGGGCCACCTTATCAAACGCCTTACTAAAGTCCATATATACCACATCAACCGCCTTACCCCCATCCACCTCTTTAGTCACTTTTTCAAAAAACTCAATGAGGTTAGTAAGGCACGACCTACCCTTCACAAAACCATGCTGACTATCCCCAATCAATTCATTTCTCTCTTAATAACTATAAATCCTATCCCTAATAATTCTCTCCAATACTTTGCCCACAACAGAAGTAAGACTCACTGGCCTATAATTCCCTGGAAGGTCTCTCTTACCCTTCTTGAACAATGGGACCACATTCGCTATCCTCCAGTCCTCCGGAACCACACCCGTACCAACGACGACCTGAAGATCAGAGCCAGAGGCTCTGCAATCGCCTCTCTTCCCTCCCAGAGAATCCTAGGGTAAATCCCGTCCGGCCCAGGGGACTTATCCAACTTCAAACCCTCAAGAATATCTAGCACATCCTCCCTATCTACTTCAATACTTTCCAGTTTGCAACCCTCTACCTCAGTGTTCTCCACAACTACATTTACATCTCCCTGCGTGAATACCGAAGAGAAATATTTGTTCAGTGCCTCTCCAATCTCTTCAGGCTCCACGCACAACTTCCCACTGCTGTCTCTGACTGGCCCTAATCTTGCCCTAACCAATCTTCTATTCTTAACATATCTAAAGAAAGCTTTAGGATTCTCCTTGATCCTATCAGCCAAAGTCTTCTCGTGTCCCCTCTTAGCTCTCCTCAACTCACTCTTTAGCTCCCTCCTGGCTAATCTATAGCTATCCATTGCATTAACCGAGGCTTCAAGCGTCATCCTGACATAAGCCTCCTTTTTCCTTTTAACCAGCGAATCGACTTTTTTAGTACACCATGGTTCCCTTATTCGACCATTTCCTCCTTGCCTGACAGGGACATACTTATCAAGGACTCGCAGCAGCTGCTCCTTGAATAAGCTCCACATTTCCGATGTTCCCAGTGCCTGTAGTTTCCTAGTCCAATCTACGCACCCTAATTCTCTCCTTATGGCCTCATAATTACCCTTCCCCCAGGTATAACTACTGCCCCCAGCTTCATGCCTATCCCTATCCATCACTAAGGTGAACGTAATCGAATTGTGATCACTATCACCAAAATGTTCACCAACTTCCAAGCCTAACACCTGGTCTGGCTCATTGCCCAGCACCAAATCCAATGTCGCCTCGCCTCTAGTTGGCCTATCTACATACTGAGTCAAAAAACCTTCCTGTACACTTTGTACGAAAACTGACCCCTCTAACGAGCTAGAGCTATAGCTATTCCAATCAATATTAGTAAAGTTAAAGTCCCCCTTAACAATTACCCTATTACTTTCACTCCTGTCCAGGATTGACTTTGCAATCCTTTCCTCAACCTCTCTAGAACTTTTAGGAGGTCTATAAAAGACTCCCAACAGGGTGACCTCTCCTCTCCTGTTTCTAATCTCAGCCCATACTACCTCAACAGACAAGTCCTCATCAAACTTCTTTTCTGTCACTGTGATACAGTCTTTGACTAATAATGCCACTCCTCCCCCCCTTCTACCTCCTTCTCTCCTCCGACTGAAGCATTTGAACCCCGGAACCTGCAACATCCATTCTTGTCCCTGCTCTACCCAAGTCTCTGAAATGGCCACAACATCGAAGTTCCAGGTACTGGTCCAAGCTGCAAGTTCCTCCACCTTATTGCGAATACTCCTTGCATTAAAGTATATGCATTTCAAACCATGCCCTTCTCCACCCGTATGCTGCTGTGTTTTACAGCTTTCCTCTATGACCCCCCTACTCTCATCCCTCTTAGCACCCCAACTACTGAGGATCCCACCCCCCCTCTGAATCAGTTTAATTAGATTTGGGGGACATGACACTAGGGTGACCCTTAACATTAGGGTCAATTGAGCATGGCCAATCAACCTAACCCGCACATCTTTGGACTGTGGGAGGAAGTGGGAGCACCCAGAAGAAACCCCCACAGACATGGGGATAACGTGCAAACTGCACACACAAAGTGACCCAAGGCTGGAATAGAGCCCAACTCCCTGACACTTTGATGCATCCGTGCTAACCACTGTGCCACCATAACTTTCTTGCTTAGCCCTGGTTGCTTTTTCCTCTCTTAAAATTTTCCTTCCTCTCGAGGATATATTTTAGTGAGGAGGAATTGAATATCTGCATAAACAACTGCTGCTGCTCATCAGCTGCTCAATCTTCCTGCTCAGTCCACTAGGGCCAAGTCTGTCCTCATGCCTACGTAATTATCTTTGTTTAACTCCAGAATGTGAGTGGGACTCTGGTTTCTCACGCTCAAACTGAATTTTGAAACCTATCATACTATGATCACTCTTTCCGAGAGGATCCTTAATTATGAGGTCATTAATTATTCCCTGCTCATTACACAACACCAAGTCCAAAATAACATTCTGTCTGATCGGTTCCACAATGTAATTCTCAAGAAACAATCACTAATACATTAAGTGAAATCTTCAAGGCTACCTTTGTCTGTTTGATTAATTCAGTCTATGTGTATATTAAAATCATCCATGATTATTACTATGCCTTTCTTACAAGCTTTCAGTTTTTTCTGGTTTATACTATGCCCCATTGCAGAATGACAATTTGGGGGACTTAGAGATTACTCCCACCAGGAACTTATTTCCTTTGCTATTTTTTATTTCTACCCAGACTTATTCCACTTCTTAATCTCAATGCTTAAATCATTTTTCATGACAGTACTGATTCCTTCCTTTACTAGCAAAGTTACACCACTTCCTTCTGCTTCTGTCCACCCTTCCAAAATACTGAGTACTTTTGAATATTCAATTCCCAAACCTGCTCTCCTTCTAATCATGTCTCAGTAATTGCAACCAAATCAAACCCCTTTGTCTCTATTTGCACCATTAACTCATTAATTTTGTTCTGAATGCTTCACACATTCAGACACAAAGCTTTTAAGCTTGTTCTATTATCAAATTTCCCTACTCTTCTATAATTCCTTGTTGCAAAATTACATTCACATGTTCTGTCCCTTTTATTTTCTAGTAACAATCCACTTCATCACTAACCTGCAATCCTACCTTCTCCTTTAATTTTGATTTTCTAATTTTTTTTGCAACTTAACCGTCCCTCCAATTAGTTTAAAGCCCTATCTACAGTCCTAGTTATGTGACCCTGGTCCCAATATGATTAAAGTGAAGACCGTCCCATCAGAACATCTCCCTCCTTCTCCAGTACTGGTGCCAATGTCCCATGAATTAGAACCCATCTCTCCCACATCAACCTTTGATCATACATTTACTTCTTTAATCTTATTGATCCTGTGCCAATTATCTTGTGGCTCAGATAGTAATCCGAAGATTATTAGCTTTTTGGTTCTGCTTTTTAATTTAGCCTCTTATATTATTCTACCTACGTGAACCACGACAACTGGATTTTTATCCTCCCACTCCAAGTTCCTCTGCAATCCAAGATAACGCAACCCCTCTTGCTCCTGGTTACAGAGAACATTGACTATGCCCCTACCTATACTATCCCCAATTACATCTACACTTCTCTCCACCCACTTGCATGGCTGACTGTATGATACTGCTGTGGTCAGTTTGCTCATTTATTCCTACCCTTTGTTTCCTTTCTGCCAACCTGTTTTCTGTCCAACTCAATATACTACTCCCAATCGCAAAGGGTTTAGTTTTACACACTAATGTCTTATGCGGGACTTTGCTGAAAGCTTTCTGAAAGTCCAAATAAACCACATCTGCTGGCTCCTGCAGATCAAATCTACTAGTTACATCCTTGAAGAATTCCAGTAGATTTGTTGAGCATAAATCCATGCTGACTATGTCCAATCTTGCCACTGTTTTGCTATAAAATCTTTGATAATGGATTGCACACGGGGAGCAAGAATCTCAAACCTGTTGGACAAGGGCAAAGGCTGAGGCTCCTGCAACCCTACCTCCTGTATCTCTCTACTTGCCTTATACACAAACTTTCCTGTTCCTGACCACTGACTGAAATTGTGATTAATCTAAGGAGAGTGACTGTTCCTGAAACACAGCATCCAGGTACTTCTTCCCCCTCCCTAATGTGACCTAGTGTCTGGAGTTCAGGCTCCATCTCATCAACTCTGAGCTGCAGTTCCTTGAGTAACCAACGCTTTCTACAGGTTTGTTCACTAGGAACCACAATGGAGCCCAGCAGCTCTCATTATCATGCAGGTATAACACATTGCCTATCCCTACATCTTTTTTTTATTTTATTAGTTTTTACTTTGGCTTTTCAACTGAATTTTAGCATCTTGATCTGTAAAATATTTCTCCTTTAATTGGAAAGCAATTTAGAATAAGGTAATTCAAATTAGCAGCCAGTTATCAACTAAGGAAATTACCATTTTCCTGTAACATCACTTTTAAAACTCAGCCTGCTGCCCTATAGGGATGTCCCTCACAGGTTCGACTGCCTGTGTTAATGGAAGGTGAGTGAAAGCTCTAAGCCTTGCACTGTATTTATCCTCTGCCCCTGTAGGAGTGTATCTTGCAGGTCTGGCTGTCTGTTGATGGAAGGTCAGTGAGTGAAGGCTCCAATCCTCGCATTGTATTTATCCTCTGCCCTGTAGGAGTGCCCCTCGCAGGTCCAGCTGTCTCCACTTCTTTAAGATGAGTGAAGCCCCAAACCTTGCTCTGTATTTAACCGCTGACCCAGGAGATCTTTCTGGGATCTTTTATCTTCCTTGTCTGGAGTATTTTATTTCCACTTCTCTGGGGTTTTCTGCCTCCCTCTCTCTAGGTTTTTTTGTTGTTCTCTCTGTTGGCATATTCAAAGTTACTAGCCCAAACTTTAGAATTGCTTCAGTTTAGATTAGTGGTCATTGGTCTCATCTATGATTTAGATCACTAGATCTTCCTTCTTGTCACTACTTTGGGCTCTCAGACCAATTTGTCCTTTCTATATGGATATTATGGCGTTATGTAGCCAAACCTTTAGTTTTGAGGGCTCCATTTTACGATGTCATGTTGTGCCACTTTGCACAGGCCTGTAAAAGATATAGAAACATAGAAACTAGGAGCAGGTGGAGACCATTTGGCCCTTTAAGTGTGCTCTGCCATTCATTATAATCATCCAATTCAATAGCCTGCCCCACATATTCTAGTTCTCCTTTGCCTCAAGTGCTACATCTAATTGCTTCTTGAAAACAAAATTACTTTTTGTGGTAGTAAATTCCATATGCTGACCACTCTCTGCGTGAAGGAATTTCACCTTATTTCTATCCTAAATAGTCTACCCTCTATCCTCTGATTGTGACCCCTGGTTCTGGATACCCTCACTATCAGGAACATCCTTCTTGTATCTACCCTGTCTAGTCCTCTTAGAATTTTATAGGTTTCAATGAGATTCCACCACCCCTCTCCCTCATTCTTCGAACTCCAATGAATACAATCCTAACTGACTCAATCTCTCCTCATACGTCAATCCTGCCACCCCAGGAGTCAGTCTGGTAAACCTTCATTGCCTCCCTTAAGAGCAAGAACATCCTTCCTCAGATAAGGAAACCAAAACTCCAGGTGTGGCCTCAACAAGGCCCTGTATAATTACTTCAACACATCCCTGATCCTGCACTCAAATCCTCTTCTTTGAAGGCCAACGTAACATTTGCACTTCTTACTGCATGTTTCACCTGCATGCTTACCCTCACTGACTGGTGTATGAGGACCCACAGGTCACATTGCACATTTTCCTCTTCGATATTATGGCCATTAAGATCGTAATCTGCCTTCTCAGTTTTGCTACCAATGTGGATAACCTCACATTTATTCACATTATACTGCATTTATCAATCATTTGCCCATTTACTCAACATGTCCAAATCACAATGAAGGATCTCTGCATCCTCTTCACAGCTCACTCTCCCATCCAGTTTTGTGTCATCAATAAATCTGGCGATATTATATTTAGTTCTTTCATCTAAATCATTAATATGTACTGTGAATAATTGGGGAGCCAGCACTGATTCCTGCGTCATTGCCACTTGTCACTACCATTTGGAAAAATACCCATTTATTCCTACCCTTTATTTCCTTTCTGCCAACCTGTTTTCTGTCCAACTCAATATACTACTCCCAGTCGCAAAGGGTTTAATTTTACACACTAATGTCTTATGCGAGACTTTGCTGAAAACTTTCTGAAAGTCCAAATAAACCACATCTGCTGGCTCTTGCAGATCAAATCTACTAGTTACATCCTTGAAGAATTCCAGTAGAATTGTCGAGCATAAATCCATGCTGACTATGTCCAATCTTCCCACTGTTTTGCTATAAAATCTTTGATAATGGATTCTAGAATATTCCCCACTTCCGACATCAAGCTTACTGGTCTTTAATTTCCTGTTTTCTCTCTCTCTCTCTCCCTCTTTTTAAATAGTGAGGTTACTCTAACTACCCTCCAATCTGGAGGAATTGTTCCAGAGTCTGTGGAATTTTGGAAGATGACCACCAGTGCTATCCACGCTACTCTCCATTTCGTGTATGCTCCACAGTGCTCCCAGCTGCCACTCCTGCTCTGAAACCTGGACTTCCAGGAGGTGTAGTTGGAGACACTTCCTCTGGCCCCAGGCACCGGAAATACTCCCGGTTTTCCACATGGAGCACAAGGAGCATACTGCAGCTCGGAACTCTCCTATCATTATTTTCCTCTTCAAATTAAACTATCGAAAGTTGCCTTCTTTCCTGCTCCTCGTTACCACCAAATACAACCCTTACAAATGATAAACTATAAAAGCAACCTCTGAACCTATGTGATAAAGGTATTAAATGCTTGACCGTATCACTATTTACAAATCAGCTCTCTCTGAGTCCTCAGGCAAGACCACTCTCTGAAGATTTATAAGTTAGAAAGTGAAGACAAAGTGCAAAAAGCATCTCTTTCTCAGTCTGTACAGAATTCCCACTCAGCTTCAAACTCCTGATATCCATACTCACTCTGGCTTCATCTCATTCAGGATGAAGTCTGTGCACAAAGCTCTCGGTCATTATTCTTTCACCAAACAGTTCTGTGCAAAATGATTCTGCTTCTTGCCATTAAAACACTGCTTTCCCCCACACTGGATAATATTTCTTTCCTTTTGTATGACATTCCCCATGACATTAATTCCTGCCTTTTGCTTGTGATTGCTCTGCTCTTTCAGCCTGGATTGTTCCTCAGAGTGATGTATCCTGCCCCAGGCAGCATCCTGCATACATATGCTCTGACACTTCACAATTTATGCATTCTGACATGTCTAACAGTTTCTTGAGCATCAGTTTTCATCTTTCAGTATATTTGCTGTCGCTAAGGAATCTCTTAGGCCGAAAACAAACCTATCTTTAATCAGTTTATCTTTTAGCTGTCCAAATTCACGTGGTTCTGCAAGTTATGTTGTTGTAGTCACATACAGATGTATGGTTTCTGTCTTGATCTCGAGTGTTGAATGCATAGCATTCAAATATAATATTTACTCAGCCTTCAAAGCATTTGCTTAAGGCTTTTACAATCTGTCGCCTGTTGGTTACATTTAGGCTGGTGTACAATTTATACAAGTCCCTCCCCAATGGTTTTAGGAGTATGGTTACTTTTATTGATTCCGACTTGTTAATTGGTCTATTGAAATCTCATAGCTTTGTCATTGCAAGTAGAAAAACTGCCAATATCTCTCACATGTCCCCTTTCATTTCCATGGGAGAAGGAGGTGGAAAATTTACTGCGGCCATGTTACTCACTCAGTATTTCACTTGCAGCCTTTTGTTACATATTTAGTTTATTTTGTTGTCATTTTTGGCAGCTTTTTGCAGTTTTGAACATTTTTGTGTGTCTTAGAACTGTGCCTTCTCTGCAATATTTACTAAGTTGAAAATGTATATTTTTCTCCACGCCATGCTTCATGTTTAAGGACAGCAATGTTTTTCAATATCTGCCTGTAAGTCGTCCTTATTGAACTGCCTTACAATGTCTACTTACAGAGAGCTGCCTCATGGCAGAAGTCACCTGACTACAGAAAACCAGTTGTGACATGTAAAACTGATTGCATTTCAAAACCCAAACATTTTGTGTGTGTGTGTGTGTGTGTGTGTGTGTGTGTGTGTTCATGTCCATATAGATTCTCTTCTGTGGTGCAATCAAACAATAGCAAAGGTTTGATGTTACCCAAGGTGTTACTGTCTTTTTTGTGCCTTTTTTTTATTGTAAACATCATTTTTTAGTTAAAGGTTGAAAAAGAATAAATTTGGCTATTCAACTAGGTGACTCCTAACTGTGGTCTCTTTACCAAATCCTGCTTTATTAGAACATAGAACACTACAGCACAAACAGGCCCTTCGGCCCACAAGTTGCGCTGATCATATCCCTACCTACCAGGCCTATCTATAATCCTCAATCCCATTAAATCCCATGTACTCATCCAGAAGTCCCCAAAAGACCCCAACGAGTTCGCCTCCACCACCACCAATGGCAGCCGATTCCACTCACCCACCACCCTCTGAGTGAAAAACTTATCCCTGACATCTCCTCTGTACCAGCACCTTAAACCTGTGTCCTTTTGTAGTGACCATTTCAGCCTTGGGAAATAGTCTCTGAGAATCCACCCGACCTATACCTCTCAACATCTTATAAACCTCTATCAGGTCACCTCTTATCCTTCGTCTCTCCAGGGAGAAAAGACCGAGCTCCCCCAACCATATCCTCATAAGGCATGCCACTCAATCCAGGCAACATCCTTGTAAATCTCCTCTGCACCCTTTCAATAGCTTCCACATCCTTCTTATAATGAGGCGACCAGAACTGCACACAGTACTCCAAGTGAGGGTCTGACAAGAGTCTTTAGTGTTCCGAGATTACTGCTCCATTGAGTAAAACATTCACTTTGATGAGTTAAAATAATCACCTTTTTTGTTCAAAAGATCCATCTGATTCATGAATGCCTTTTGATAATTATTCAGGATATATGTAATGAAGACCTTTTAGGCTGGAGTGCATTGTTATACTTGTAATTCTGTGATTATGTTCCTTGATTGGGTTATGGAATCCACACAGCGTTGTCACCTGATATTTGTGGTCATTTTATGGATGTAGTGACTACAATGTATTTAGCTTGCTTGGACTCAAAGAACTCAATCTCTCGACAGACGTTGGAAGATTCAGCAATTTCATTTATTATATCTTGCAGGCTTTGCAATTTGTTCCTAGGTGGATTTTAAGATTCCCAGAAGTGTCATGTGACTTGCTCCCTTAAAAAGCTATGCACCCCACAAACATAACCCTCCTCTCCCTTCAATAACAATTTCCCCACAATGAAAACACAGTAATCTATTTACATACAATTACAAAATGTACTCACAGAATTGTGAATTGAAACTTAGTATGATTAATCTTCCTTCTTTTGTAAATAATAATTACATTGACATGACCAATCTGTCTGGGGGATGACAGTCTCATGGTAGTTGCCTCCTTGGAGCTGATCTTTTGATTTGATTTATTATTGTCACATGTATTGGGATAGTGTGAAAAATATTGTTTCTGGTACTATAGAGTATATAGGAGAGAGAAAAAGGAGCGAGTGCAGAATGTAGTATTACAGTCGTAGCTAGGGTGCAAAGAAGAATCAAATTAATATAAGATAGGTCCATTCACAAGTGTAATGGTTCAGGTTAGAAAGTGCAAAGTGTTTTATGAAGCCCACCTAAATCATACATTTTGCGTTTTGAATTTTGCGAGAATAAGCATGAGATCTTTCACTTCATCAGTTCATTTCAGGTGTGATTCAAAAGACCCACTAGGGAGTTTTTAAAACAGTGTTTATTTAAGAATATAGTTAACATATATAGTAAGAAAATTAGCAAGAACTTTTATCAGTTACAAACAAGAAATGAAACAACCACAGTAATGTTTATCTCGTAACAACATAGATCAGATGTTCTAATCGAAACCAATATCCAATAAACAAAACTCTCTAAACACATTGATCACTGCACAGGCTAAAGCTCATATGATACTGGAATCCCGTTCCCTGGATTGAATGTTGATTTCAAATGATCTTGAAAATTTAGAGCAGTTTGTAGTCAGATCAGCTCACCAAGACACAGATGCTTTACTGTGGCATGGCAACAAGTCTTTGTTTCAGCTAACTGGTAAAATTTTCAAATCATACCAGAGAAGAAAGAGATCAAAAGAGAAAATAATGGAAAATCTCAGCAGGTCTGACATTTCGAGTCCAGATGACCCTTTGTTGAAGCTTTGTCGAAGCATCTGGACTTGAAATGTCAACTCTTTTCTCTCCTTACAGATACTGCCAGACCTCCTGAGATTTTCCAAGGTTTTTTTCTTTTGGTTTCAGATTCCAGCATCCGCAGTAATTTGCTTTTATTATAGGGGAAAAAAGAGACTTCTTTTCTACTTGCTTCTAAGATTGCCTCTAACTCTTCAGTGAAAACAAAACTGAAAGCTGAAAAACTTCAGTCACCTGACTTGCCTATAGTTTTTCTTTCCTCCTTCCAGCAATGACATTACCCAAGGATGTGACTATGATTTAAAGAAAAACTTCTTAAAGGTACACTAACATCACACAAGTCTGATGACAGCGAGGAACAGTGGGGAATTGGCTGGTATGCGATCTCAGACTTTTATATTTTTCTGTTGGAAGAAGGTGGAAGAGAGAATGTTTGGAGTGTATAGGGTGCTTGATTGCTCTGCCTGCTTTTCTGAGGCAGTCAGAAATGTAGACGGAGTCAGTGAATGGAAGGCTGGTTTGTGTGATGGACTGGACAATGTTCATAACTTTTTGTAGTTTCTTGTGGTCTTGCTCAGAGCAGTAGCCATATCAAGCTGTGATACATCCAGAAAGGATGCTTTCTTTCTATGATGCATCAATAAAAATAGATAAAAGTTGCAGCGGCGTGTTGAATTCTTCAGTCTCCTGAGGGGTTGGTGGGCTTTCTTAACTATAGCACCTGCATGGAGAGATCAGGACAGGTTGTTGATGATCTGGACATCTAAAAACTTGTAGCTTTCGAATATTTTCAGTTTATTCCATTGGTGTAGATAGGGGCATGCCCTTCTCCATGCTTCCTTAAGTTGATGACTATCTTTTTCATTTTACCAAAATGAGGGAGATCTTATTGTCATCACATCAATTCAACAGATTCTCTTTTTCTTTCCTGTACTCTATCTCATCATTGTTGGGATAGCGTGAAAAATATTGTTTCTTGCACAATATCATTCATAGAGTATATAGGAGAGAGAAAAAGGAGAGACTGCAGAATGTAGTGTTACAGTCATAGCTAGGGTACAGAGAAAAATCAACTTAATATAAGATAGGTCCATTCACAAGTGTTATGGTTCAGATTAGAAAATGCAAAGTGTTTTATGAAGCCCACCTAAATCATACATTTTGCGTTTTGAATTTTGCTAGAATAAGCATTAGATATTTCACTTTATCAGTTCATTTCAGGTGTGATTCAAAAGACCCAATAGGGAGTTTTTAAAACAGTGTTTAAGAATATAGTTAACATATATAGTAAGAAAATTAGCAAGAACTTTTGATTTATGGTGATGTCACCCACTATGGTGATGTCACCAACAAATTTGAAAATTGAGTTGGAGGGAATTTGGCCACACTGTCATGTGTATAAGGGATATAATAAGGGGCTGAAGACACAGCCTTGCTGGGCACTGGTGTTGAAGGTAATTGCGGAGAAGGCGTTGTCGCCTATCCTCACTGATTGCAGTCAGTCGGTTAGAAAGTCTAGGATCCAGTCATAGAGAGAGGAGCTGAGCCCTAAGCCATGGAATTTGGAGAGGAGTTTTGGAGGAATAATGGTTTTGAAGGCTGAACTGTTGTCAATAAATAAGAGTCTGAGTTTGGAATGCGTTGAGCTCATCAGGGAGGGGTGCATTATTGCTGCTGATTTTACATGCCTTCATCTTTCGCCTGTTATGTCATGTAGACCTTGCTATAATCAGTGGGTGTCCGTGTGGCTTGTCAGGGCCTCTAGCTTGATCTGACACTGTCTTTTGGCATCTTTGATAGTTCTCTGTAGATTCTATCCGAATTTCTTGTTTAGGTCAGGGTCACCTGGCTGGAGTGCCTCAGACCCAGATGTTAGCAAGCAGTGAATATTCCTGTCCATCCATGCTTTCTGCTTGGGAAACACGTGGATTCACTATTTTGGCACACAGTCTTCTACTAATGATGTTAGTTACTGTCGCAGGGTAAATATGAGGGATTACAGGAATAGAGCCTGGATGGGATTGTGGTCAATGTGGACTCAATGGGTTGAATGGCCTCTTCCTGCACTGTAGGAATTCTATAAAATTCTATAAACATAAATACTGTGCATTTAATGAATTTCTAATCCCCCAGAAGGCCCACCCCACATTCAGGATGGTCACTGACTTCTTAAATATTGATCAGTGGACTGACTCAAAGCAGTGCTGTAGGACATCATCCAATGATTGGCCATGCTAAATTAACGCTAGTGTCGGGGGATCAGCAGAGTAAATATAAGGGGTTACAGGAATAGGGCCTGGGTGAGATGCGGTCAGTGCAGACTAGTGAGTTGAATGGTCTCTTTCTTCACTGTAGGGATTCTATAAAATTCTATAAACATAAATACTGTGCATTTAATGAATTCCTAATCCCCCCGAAGGCCCACCCCTCATGAAATAAGTTTTATTAGTGTATAAGTCTGTGAAATTGTGACTTAACTGTTGATCAAAAACATCAGGGATGATGTGGATGAAAGTGGTGGCCCCACAGTGTGTGGTAATCTGAAGTGGATGCCGACATATAGGAAAAAGTGAGTTCTTGTTTATCATGTTCCTTTGAAACCAGTATCTTCACTGGATTTTCATAGTAGCACATATCACTCTCATGCTGAGCACAAAAATATCATTCTGGTTCAGGTAATTATGCCATTATTAATAATGGTTCAATCCAACAACAATCCTGTCCAAGGGGTGGTGAGCCTGCACCAGCGTCTACCTAGGAACAGCTGCTTTTCTAAGAGCGAGAGATAACTGTCCGGTAAGTGGGATTAACCAGATTCTAACCAGCTGAGAACAATCGCTAAAACCAGTATGGGAGCATTCTTCCCTTCTGCAAGACCTGGCATATTCATGATCAAGAATGTCAAGGAAACAGTTTGATGGCAAAAACAAAAATAAAATCTTTTCAAAACTCAACTGATCCACTTTATTTACAATATAATACACGTTTCAGAATCTCTTGCATAACTAAATCTCTGCTAAACACAGCTTTGTACTTAGATTATGGATCTTGTCAGAGATATAATTGTTCATTTTCTTTGTTTCCTTCGGCACATCCTCTGCAGTGATATTCTGGGTATGGAGATGGCATTCAGAGCGTATTGGTATAGAACACAGGACATTACAGCGCAGTACAGGCCCTTTGGCTCTCGATGTTGCGCCGACGAATGGAACCAATCTAATGACCCTCTAACCTAAGCTATTCCAATGTTATCCATATGCCTATCCAATGATCATTTGAACGCCCTTAAAGTTGGCAAGTTGACGATTGATGCAGCCAGGGCATTCCACATTCTTACTACCCTCTGAGTAAAGATAGGGTGGACAGTGAGAGCCTTTCCCCTCACGTTAGCCATCACCATCTGAGGAAAAAGGCTCTCACTGTCCACCCTATCTAATCCTCTGATCATCTTACATGCCTCAATTAAGTCACCTCTTTACCTTCTTCTCTCTAATGAAAACAACTTCAAGTCTCTCAGCTTTTTCTCATAAGACCTTCCCACCATACCAGGCAACATCCTGGTAAACCTCCTCTGCACCCTTTCTAATGCTTCCACATCTTTCTTATAATGCGGCGACCAGAACTGTACACAATACTCCAAGTGCGGCTGCACCAGAGTTTTGTACAGTTGCAACATGATCTCACGGCTCCGAAATTCAATTCCTCTCCCAATAAATGCTAACATGCTGTATGTTTCTTAACAGCCTTATCAACCGGGTGGGCAAAGAAAACTGGAATTGTAATCAAGGGAAGTAACAGCACAAGTAACATAGGCAAGTGAAAGAAGCAGGAGATAAAAGACACAAAGAGTGAATTTGTCCTCTGACCACAGGACATCTCACAAGACCTGCAGGTGATAGGACTGACACTTAATACATGTTCAAAGATGAAAATCACATATTTCATTATGATTCATGTGTGCTGTCACATGTAACAATTAATGAACACCATATAACAAATTTTTACTTTGGAAATGAGCATTTTTCAAGTTCTTGCAGTATTGCAGATTAAACACTTGTCCCATTCCTTTATTATGAGATTGATACATTGTCTAAAAGCAACATTTAAATCAGATCAAGATAGAAGCACATCAGCATCCCAAAAGTGTGATGTTAATCAGACCAAGAGACATGCTCAATTTTTACTTGCCCAGTTCAATTGCTCCAAATAAGCCGTAACTGACATACCTGTACCGTCAGTGTGGAATGTGTTCTGGTTTCTTGTTGGTTCCTGGTTGCTCCATTCGATTCTACATACATGCTGGTTATTCTGTTTGGATCTGACCCTCTCAGAACTGCCTTTCCCTTCTGGTTGAATGTAGTTGGTTAGGGCTTTTTTCAATTTGCCAAAGCTTGGCCTTCTGCTTTATCCTATCTCCAGCTGAAGCCAATACACATAAATTACAATTCTGCTCTGATGTCTCATCAAAGCAGAGTTATAATTGTTGCATGTTCTGGTATGAATCGAGAAATGGGTAAGGCTAGATATCAGGAGACTTGTTTGACCTTTGAGGATAGTTCAGTATTTCAGATTTCATTTACTTTCTTGGGATCAAGAGACAGACCTCTCTTGTTAAAAATATGGCCATAGACCTTCACTTCAGAACTTGAGACATTATACTTGTTTTTGCTTCGCCATAAGTTCTGTGTTTGGAATCAGTCTAGTACAATTTGCAGGTGAGCACCACGGACAATTATGTCGTTTGGCACAGTCTTTACACCATTTAGGTGTGTGAGTAGTTTTGCCACAGTAGACATCCAGTGTTGCAATTACTCTGAATATTAGTCATTATATCGTCCAAAGCCAACATGGGTACGAAATATGCTGAGTGATAGTGAGTAGTTGTTAATGGATCTTTTCTGAGCTGGAGGAAGTTTGCAGTGGAGTTCCCTAGGGATCAGTGGGGAACTTTGCCCTTCCTGATGTATATAAATAACCTAGACCTTGGTGTACGTGATACAATTTCTAAATTTGCATATTTGCAAAGGTACAGACAACGTGAATGGAGAGAGCATTAAGCACAGGTTAAAGAGATGTGTATTGTCTCCAGACAGGACAGTACCTTTAAGACTTGATTAGCTATAAAGATTCGCATTCTAATTGTTATTCTGTAAATTGAGTTTGTGTTTTTATATGCCCTCTTTGTGAACAGAACTCCCACTTACCTGATGAAGGAGCAGCGTTCCGAAAGCTAGTGGCATTTGCTACCTGATTAACCTGTTGGATTTTAACCTGGTGTTGTGAGACTTCTGATTATGTTCACCTCAGTCCAATGCTGGCATTTCCACATTATCACTACCTGGGCCAGCATTTATTGCCACCTCTATTTGCCCTAGAACTGAGTTGCTTGCTGGACTGTTTCAGAGGGCATCTAAGAGTCATTCACATTGCCGTGGATCCAGAATCATATGTAGCCGGACAGGTAAGGACGGCAGATTTCCTTCCCGAAAGGAGATAGATTGAACAGTTCCTCAATGACTTTGAAAGTTTCCATGACTCCACGTACAAAGATTGCCAGTTGAGCTGTATCACATGTCTGTCTATGTCCTAAACTGTAAAACTATGCACCCTCCTACCTATTTTGATGCTATTCATTTGGCCTACCTTTTCAAATTCCATGGCTTCTACTCATGATCTCAGGTTACCTCCTTATATCCCTTCTGCCCCTTAATACCCACACCACTTATTGCTCTTCAATTCCACGTCCTCTGCTTTGGAGAAAAAAGCTACACCTTGCACTTTCAAGGTTGTGGCTTTCTTGTTTTGAACTTCATTCATGGTGCTCCCACTGCCACTGTAGAATTGTTTAATTCTTTCAACTTACTGTTGTTAGAAAACTCTCCCATCCTTGTTTTTGCTCTATATGTTCCCATCTCTGCTTTGTCTAATACAAGAGACCCAGTGAATGTATTGGAGCACAAGTGATTTATGTATAAATTACAACATCAGACTTAACTATGTCAAGATTGACTGAACCTCCCTCTAATCTGTTAAAGCCACCCACTATTGTGGGATTCTCAGCATCTTTTCTCCATTATGAACTGACTGCTTCAATCCCTCTCCTCTTCACTGTCTATTATGGAAAAAAACAGACCACCCATTCTGTTCCTTCCTCTATTTGTATTTGTTAATCAAAATAAAATCTTGCCCTCTTTACAAGTTCTGAAACCCTTATTTATTCCAGTTTACCAAAGAATTAAATGATTAACAATGTCCATAGATCCTCTTAAAGCATAATGGCCTACTATTCCCACCATTCACACACAAATTTGACCACTCCTAATACCTATGTTAGTTGATATTACAAATGATTGCCCCCAGAAACTCATCCTCTCGATTTCAAAGCTGCTATCATAAGCTATCTCAAAAAAATCTACCCTGAGTCATTATGTCATAAGAATCACAATAACTGGGAGCAGGAGTAGGCAATTTAGCCCCTCAGACCTGCTGTGCCATTTAACATAATCATGGCTGATCTCATCTCAGCATGAATTCTACTTTCCTATCCATTTAAACCCTTACTAATTAAAAGTCTATCCACCTTTTCCTTACATTTACTCAAAGCCTTGGTATCGACCACACTCTGGGTTGTGAATTCTACAGACTCTTAATCTTTTCTCCTCGTCACTGTTTTAAATCTGCCACCCCTTTTCCTAAACATCTTCTCCATGTCTACTTTGTCAGTCCCTCATGTCATCTTGTACATCTCAATTAGGCCTCCTCTCATTCTTCTAAACTCCAGAGAAATACATACCTAAATTGCCCAATTTTCCTTCATAAGGTAAATCCCTCACCTCTGGAATCAATCTAGTGAACCTCCTCTGAACCACCTCCAATGCAACTACACCCCTCCTCAAATAAGGGGATCAAAACTGCACAATATTCCAAGTGCAATTTCACTAATGTTTTGTACAGTAGCAGCAACACTTCAGTATTACATTTTGTCCTTTAGCAATAAATGCCAAAGTTCCATTTGCCGTCCTTATTACTTGCTATACCTGCGTACTAGTTTTCCGTAATTCATGCAAGAGGACACCCAGATCCCTCTGCACTGAAGCACTCAGAAGTTTCTCTCCGTTTAGATAATTGCTGCTATATTTTTCATACCAGAATGAATAACCTCACACTACATTAAACTCCATTTACCCAAATTTTGCCCCATCCACTTAACTGATCCATATCCATTTATACATTTCTTATTTAATTATTGCAACTTATTATCACACCTATTTTAGTGTCATCTGCAAATTTTACTGTGTATCTACTATCATGTGTCCAGGTCATTAATATAGATTGGGGCTTGAGGACTGAACTCTGTGCACTTCATTAGTTATATCTTGCTGACCTGAAAAAAACACACTTTTATCCTAACTCTCTGCTTTTAGTTGGTTAGCCAATTCATTATCAATAAAGAAATCATAGAAACCCTACAGTACAGAAGGAGGCCATTCAGCCCATGAAGTCTGCACTGACCACAATCCCACCCAGCCTCTACCACCATATCCTAACACATTTTACCCACTAATCCCTCTAACCTATGCATCTCAGGACACTAAGGGGCAATTTTAGCATGGCCAATCAACCTAACCCGCACATCTTTGGACTGTGGGAGGAAACGGAGCACCATAGAAAACCCACTTTGTGCCGATCACCAACTTTATCTTCTTTAAAGCTCTTGAAAATATTGTCATCTATTTTTAACTTGTCGTGTATCTCACCATAGCTTAATAGAAGAACTGTTAACCTATACAAATGGCAATGTGGGAGTATAGGAAGGTAACTAATCATTTAGGAACCCAAATGGATAGATGAGGAAGGCTTGTAATGTCACTGAAAATCTGAGTCAGATGGAGTGGTTTCATTCAGGGAGACCAAAGTATTTAGTTATATCATAGAGAGCTCTTATTTGTTCTGAAGATCTGAGCAGCAATACAGGCCTTGTTTATTCTCATCCCTGTTTGCCCTGGGAAGGTAACAGTGGGTTACCTTTTTGAAATATTGCTGCTCCTGTAATGGTATTACCAACTATATTGATTTTAGAAAGGAAATTCCAGGATATTGACACTACAGCAGCGAAGGAACGGCAATTAAACCTTTGGTTCTGGATGGGATATTACTTGAGTAGCAATTGACGGTGATAGTATTTTCATAACGTATCTGCTTTTGCCCTTGATAGATGTTGGAGAGCTGTTTTGGAAGTCATTCTGGTTAACTTTTGCAATACTTCCTGCAGTTTGTAAATAGTGCAATGTTAAATGCAATCTCAGCAGTGATGAGGAAGAAAACTGGATAGTTTATCCTGGATAGTTTAGTGTTTTGAGTGTGACTTAACATTTGACATTTGAAGCCTTTCGAGGCCTTGGGGATTTAGAGACTGATGTGCTCATTGCAGAATACAGAGGCTCTGTTCTAGTCTTGTAGATGTTGCACTCAAGTTACATGCAGATTACTCTGATGACCCTCTTAGTATTAACTGTAGAGGTCTTGATTTCTGTGCTGCCATTAAAGGCTCTTTAGGTAAAGTGCTGCCTTTTTGAGAGCAGCTTCTCTCATCTTCCCTCTGGCATTAGCATTCGTGTCCCTATCTGGATTAAGATCGTGATGATGTCCAAACTAATGGAATATCAACTGTCAGCAGACAAGTTCTTGGTGAGTATGTGTCATTTGATGACTGTAGTAATGCTTTATCATAACTGCCCTTGCTAATGTTAGGTGATTGATTGAGAGAGAATTGATTGGAATAGATTACCAGGCCTTTCATTAACACACATGTTTTGATTGGTTGGTTAGTGAGCACCAAGACAAGTATGTTACTGCCTCTTGTTGACTTCCTGATTAGCAGGCCCCTTAATTCAAGCAAACTGCCTTTGTGGTAAATCTTGAATTTTCCCATTCATGCGCACATCCCTGTGCCCATATGACCCTTGGAATTTTCTGTGTTGTGTTTAGAGCTGCTGATTTGTCCCTTTTAGTGGTCAATGGATATTAATTAGCAAAAGATTTATTTGACCTTGTTTGACTTGAAGTCACAAAACTCCATTGGTTTCAGAGTCAATCTTGAAAACTTGCTCCACTGACAACTGATTGTAAACACTTGTGCAACCATCATTAGAGGGTCAATCCTGCTAGTGGTGACCAAATAGAATCCCTACAGTGCAGAAGGAGATCATTCGACCCATTAAACCAGTACTGATAACAATCCCACCCAGGCCTTCTCCCCATAGCCCTATATGTTTACCCTGATAGTTCTCCTACACTAAGGAGCAATTTTGCATGGCCAGTCAACCTAACCCACACATCTTTGGACTGTGGGGGAAACCGGAGTGCCCAGAGGAAATCCATGCAGACATGGGAAAGAATATGCAAACTCCACACAGACAGTGACCCAAGTCGGGTTGTTCACTGTTGGTTGTTGACTGATTGATTTGATTCTCTGACCATAGCTATGTCAAGCTGCAGTTGTAATTTTCCAATTTAATCAACTATACACTTTTAATTACTCCTTTCACGGTATATGGGCATTGCTGGCTAGGTAGCATTTATTGCCCACTCCTAAGAGTAGTTAGGAACAGGCAATAAATGCTGCCTAGCTAGTGACTCCCACATCCTATAAATGAATTTTAAAAGGTGACCCCCTGCACTCTTTATTGAATCAGGGTTGATCTTCCAGTTTGATGGTAATGGATTTGCCGGCCCGTGGGCTGTGTGAAGTACAGTTCTGCTGTTTCTAGCTTTTCATAAAAGCTCACTTTGAATTACTACATCTGTTTGAAATCCGTCTCATTTAGCATGGCGGTACTGCCGTGGACGATGAATGTGGAACCTCGTGCCCACAAGAACTGTGTGATGGTCACTCCTACTATTACTGTGATGGACAGACGTATCTGCAGCAGGCACATTGTGAGGATGAGGTCAGGTTGGTTTTTCCCTTTTGTTGGTTTCCGGAGACCTAGTGTGGCAGATGTGTCTATTAGGGCTCAATCAGTAGTGATGCTGTCAAACCACTTTTCATGGACATTGATGGACCATGATGATGATGTAGACATGCCGGCGTTGGACTGGGGTAAATACAGTAAGAGGTCTGACAACACCAATTTTAAATCCAACCAAAGCAAGTTTACTATCAAATAAATCGGTTGGATTTAAAATTAGTTTCTACTGGTCACTCCTATCCCAAAGCTAGTTACAATGCCCCAGGAATCTAAAACCCTCCCCTCACACTATCTCTTCAGCAACCAATATATCCTGCTATTTCTACTCTGACGAGCACATGGTAGTAATCTTGAGACCACTATCTTTGAAGTCTGACCTCTGAACATTCTTCCTAACTCCTCATATTCTGCTTTTAGGACTCATCCCTTTCTTATCTCTGTCATTGATGAACAGAGGGATCTTGGTGTATATGTACATAGCTCCCTGAAAGTTGGCAATCAAGTAGATAAGGTTGTTAAGAAGGCACACGGAGTCTTAGCTTTTATTGGTAGGGGGATTGAATTTCGGAGCCGCAACGTCATGTTGCAACTGTACAAAACTCTAGTGCTTTAAATTAAGGGGTGGTAGTTATAGGACGGATGTCAGAGGTAGGTTCTTTACCCAGAGGGTGGTAAGGGTATGGAATGCCCTGCCTGCGTCAGTTGTAGATGCGCCAAGTTTGGTGGCGTTTAAGATGTTAGTAGATAAGTTTATGGATGAAAAGGGAATGGTTTAGGTTAGAGGGTCACTGCTTGTTTCTAATTGGTCGGCGCAACATCGAAGGCCGAAGGGCCTGTTCTGCGCTGTAATGTTCTATGTTCTATGTTCTATGATGGATATTGAAACCCCCCTCACCCAGAAAACATTCTGTGCCCTGTGAGTCCTCCAAGTGGAACAGTACTGATTCATAAGCTTGGGGGTGTGTTGAGTATAACTGGCAGCAGCTTTCATTACTCATATTTGCCCTGATGCCACAAAACTAGTTGGGGTCAAGAGTTGATGCTGAGAACTCCCACGACACCTTTTCCTGACTGTATATCACTGCTGCCATCTCTCAAGGGTCTGCCCTGTCAGTGCGACTGGAACATTCCAGGAATGGCAATGGTTGTAGTACATCTAGACGTAGAATCCTAAGTGAGAAGGAGGCCATTCGGCCCATCGAGCCTGCACCAACGACAATCCCAGCCAAACCCTATCTCCATAGCCCTATGCATTTATCCAAGCTAGTCTCACTGACACTGAGGGGCAATTTAGCATGGCTAGTCCACTTAACCTGCACATTTTTGTACTGTTGGAAGAAACTGGAGCACCCGGAGAAAACCCATGTAGACGTGACTAGGATGTGCTGAGTCCACAGAGATAGTGACCCAAGCCGGGAATCAAAACTAGCTCCTGGCACTGTGAAGCAGCTGTGCTAATGGGTGGCATAGTGGCACAGTGGTTAGCAGACAAGTAAGGTATGATTCCATGAATATGATCAAATTAGGTTATTTCTTGTCCAGTTTGTGGGACAATTTTGGCATAAGCCCCCATGTTATTGAGGAGGACCTTACAGGGTCAGTGGAGCTGGGTTTACTCTTGTTGTTTCTGATGCCTTGAAAGGTCCTTTTTCATTTCTCTTTTTAGATTTGTGGATAGACCATTTCAGAGGGAGTTAAGAATCAACCACATTGCTGTGGGTCTGGAGTCAAGTGCAGGCCAGACCAGGTAAGAATGGTAGACATTTTTCTCTAAAGGCTGAGAAGTTTACAAAACAATTTTGAACGTCATTAACAGTTAATCACAATATGGGACTGGAATAGTGTCAGCCAAAGGTGCTATGATTGGCAGGTTCTCTTCCCTGAAGAATACTTCACTGACAAGCAATGACAGCTGTCAGCCTTTGATGGCCAGCATCCTCTGGGAGTGGAATTTCTGTCCCCAGGGTTCTTGATCGCTGGGAAGGTCTCCACTCCTCAGCAATGACACTTAATACAGCAAGCCTTCACGAAGCAACATAGAATTCAGATCGATTCTCTAGCATTGACTCTGTTAAATATTACCCGTTGTTTACTCTTTTCTCTGCCTTGTGTTTGGTGGAGTGTTGAAACGAATACTTCACATTGGTCTTCACCCAAGAGAATGAAGATAACAGTAGGGAATTCAGAAGAGAGGGACTGTGAGATTCTTGGGAAAGGACAAGGTATCGCAGGCATAAAAATGGTCAAATCTCCAGGTCTGGCTGAATTATATTCCAGACTGCTGTGGGAAGCAGGGGCTGTGCTCTGGCCAAAGGACTGGAGAATACCTAATGTGATTCCGGTATTTAAGAAGGGTTGTAGAGATAAGTTAGGAAACTATAGACCAAAGAGTCTCAAATCAGTGGTAGGCAAATGGAGAAAATTCTGAAGAAGCCAATTAATATCCACTTGGAGAGGCAAGGCTTGATATGGGATAGTCAGCATGTCTTTGTGGAAGTTAGGAATAGCAAAGGGTCGGTGACGTTGCTGGGTGTATTCTATAGGCCGCCCAATAGTGACAGGGAAGTTGAGGTGCAGATAGGGAAACAGATACTGGAGAGATGTAGAAATAACAGAGTTGTTGTGATGGGAGACTTCAATTTCCCAAACATCGACTGGAATATCCCAAGGGTAAGGGGTTTGGATGGGGAGGAGTTTGTTAGGTGTGTTCAGGAGGGTTTCCTGACACAGCACGTGGACAAGCCTACGAGAGGAGAGGCTGTACTGGACCTGGTACTAGCTAATGAACCAGGACAGGTGATGGATCTCTCGGTAGGAGAGCATCTTGGGGATGGAGATCATAATTCTATCTCCTTCACCCTTGCATTGGAAAAGGATAGGATCAGGCAGGCTAGGAAGGTATTTGTCTGGAATAAGGGGAAATATGAAGACATCAGGCAGATGTTGGGGTGAATAAACTGGAAGGAGGTGTTCTTGGGGAAAAGCACAGAAGGAATGTGGCAGATATTCAAGGAATGCTTGTCTGGAGCTCTGCACGACAACGTTCCGGTGAGACAAGGAGGTTTTGGTAGGACGCGGGAACCGTGGTGCACGAAGGCTGTGGTGAACATAGTCAGGAAGAAAAGAAAAGTGTATAAAAGGTTCAAAGAGCTAGGAGATGTTGGGGATCTAGAGAAGTATAAGGCTTATAGAAGAGAGCTTAAAAAGGAAATTAGGAGAGCCAGAAGGGGTCATGAGAAGCCTTGGCTGGTAGGATTAAGGAGAATCCCAAGGCCTTCTACAAATATGTGAAAAGTAAAAGGATGAGAAGAGAAGGGATAGGACCTATAAAAAGTGAAGGGGGAAAAGTCTGTATGGAACCGGAAGAAATGGCAGAGTTGCTTAATGAGTACTTTGCCTCAGTATTCACGGTGGAAAGTGATCTGGGAGGATGCACTACAAGTTTGCGGCAGACTGAAAAGATTGAGTATGTAGATCTTAAGGAAGCGGATGTGTTAGAACTTTTAAATGCTATCAAGATAGACAAGTCTCCGGGACCAGATGGGATGTACCCCAGGTTATTGTGGGAGGTGAGGGATGTCATTGCAGAGTCCCTGGCGATAATCTTTGCGTCGTCGATGGAGACGGGAGAGATTCCGGAGGATTGCGGATGTGGTCCCTATTTTCAAGAAAGGGAACAGGGATAGTCCTGGAAATTACTGACTGGTGAGTCTGACCTCAGTGGTTGGTAAGCTGATGCAGAGGCTTCTGAGGGACAAGATTTATGAGCATTTGGAGAAGTTTAGGTTGATTAGAAATAGTCAGCATGGTTTTGTAAAAGGCAGGTCGTGCCTTACAAGCTTAATTGAGTTCTTCGAAAATGTGACTGAACACATTGACGAAGGAAGAGCAGTGACGTGGTGTACATGGACTTCAGCAAGGCATTTGACAAGGTCCCCCATGCAAGACTTCTTGAGAAGGTGAGAGGCCATGGGATCCAAGGGGCTTTGGCCTTGTGGATCCAGAACTGGCTTGCCTGCAGAAGGCAGAGGGTGATTGTGGATGGCTCTATTTCTGCATGGAGGTCGGTCACCAGTGGAGTGCCCCAGGGATCTGTTCTAGGACCCTTGCTGTTTGTCATTTTCATAAATGACCTGGATGAGGAAGTGGAGGGATGGGTGAGTAAGTTCGCCGATGACACGAAGGTCGGTGGTGGTGTGGATGGTCTGGAGGGATGTCAAAAGTTGCAGCAGGACATCGACAGGATGCAAGACTAGGCGGAGAAGTGGCAGATGGACTTCAACGCGGATAAATGTGTTGTGGTCCATTTTAGCAGATCCAACGGGATGAATGAGTACACTATCAAAGGTAGGAGTCTTAGCTGTGTGGAAGAGCAGAGGGATCTTGGGGTCCGGGTCCATAAGACTCTCAAATCGGCCTCCCAGGTGGAGGATGTGGTTAAGAAAGCTTACGGTGTACTGGCCTTCATTCATCGAGGATTGAGTTCAGGAGTCAGGAGGTAATGCTGCAGCTTTATAGGACCCTTGTCAGACCACACTTGGGAGTACTGTGCGCAGTTCTGGTCGCCTCACTATAGGAAGGACGTGGAAGCTATTGAAAGGGTGCAGAGGAGATTTACAAGGATGTGCCTGGATTGGGAGGCATGCCTTATGAAGACAGGTTGAGGGAGCTGGGACTGTTCTCCCTGGAGAGACGAAGGTTGAGAGGCGAACTGATAGAGGTTTACAAGATGTTGAGAGGAATAGATAGGGTGGACTCTCAGAGACTATTTCCCAGGGCTGAAATGGTCGCGATGAGAGGGCACAGATTTAAGGTGCAGGGAAGCACGTACAGAGGGGATGCTAGGGGAAAGTTTTTCACTCAGAGGGTGGTGAGTGAATGGAATCGGCTGCCGTCGGTGGTGGTCGAGGCGAACTCGCTGGGGTCTTTTAAAAGACTTCTGGATGAGTATATGGGATCCAATGGGATTGGGGGTTATAGATAGGTCTATGGCTGGGTAGGTTTTGATGTGTTCGGCACAACTTGTGGGCCGAAGGGCCTGTTTGTGCTGTAGTGTTCTATGTTCTATGTTCTTTGTGAAAAGGAGGTCACGCCTAACAAATTTGATTGAATTTTGAGACGTGACCAGGTGTGTAGATGAGGGTAGTGCAATTGATGTTGTTTATACAGATTTCATAAAGCCTTTGGCAAATTACCACGTAGGAGATTTATGAGGAAGGCAAATGCACATGGACTGCAGGGTAATTTGATAAAATGGATTCAAAATTGGCTCAGTTATAGCAGGCAGAGAGCGATGACAGAAAGCTGTTTTAGTGACAGGAAACCAGTTTCCAGTGGTGTACCATAGGAATTTGTGCCCCTGTTATTCATCGTTTATATAAATGACATTGATAAGTATTTGGGGGGACGGGGGTAGGATTTGTAGTTTTGCGGGTGACGCAAAGATTGGCCAGGTGGTTAACAGTGATGCTGAGTATCTAGAGTTAGAAGAAGATATAGATGGATGGTCAAATGGGCAGATAAGAATTTAACTCTGAAAAATGTGAGGTGAACACTTGGGAAGGAAATTTGACAACAAAGTATTCAATGAATGGCATTACACTCGGAAGTTCTGCGGAACAAAGGGACCTTGGCGTGCTTGTCCATAGATCACTGAAAGCAGTAGGGCATGTTAATGGGGTGGTGAAAAAGGCATATAGGACACTTGCCTTTATCAACTAGGGCATAGAATTCAAAAGCAGGGAAGTCATGTTGAAATTGTATAAAACTTTTGTAAGGCCACAGCTAGAGTACTGTGTGCAGTTCTAATGGCCACATTATAGGATGGATGTGATTGCACTGGAGGATGTACAGGATATTGCCTAGGATGGAACATTTAAGGTATGAAGAGAGGTTGGTTAAGTTTGGGTTGTTTTCGCTGGAGCAGAGCAGACTGAGAGGGCAACCTAATCAGATATACAAGATTATAAGGGACATGGACAGAGTGGTTTGGAAGCAGCTGTTCCTCTTAGTTGAAGGGTCAGTCATGGGGGATATAGGTTCAAGGTGGTGGCAGGAGATTTGGGGGGTTGTGAGGGAAAGCTTTTTCACTCAGAAGGCAATGACAGTCTGGAATGCGCTGCCTGGGAGGGTGGTGGAAGTGAGCGTGTTGCCTCACACCCTTTAAAAAGTATCTGAATGAGCACTTAGTACATCATAACATTGTAGGGCAAGTCTGCTAAATGGGATTAGGTGGGTGACCAGGTGTTTCTTGCTGAGATTGACTCAATGGGCCAATGAGTTTCTTCTGCACTGTATGATTCTGTAATGCACTGTGATCTTAGAACATAGAACACTACAGCACAAACAGGCCCTTCGGCCCACAAGTTGTGCTGATCATATCTATACTTACCAGGCCATAGAACTATCTGTAACTCCCAATCCCATTAAATCCCATGTACTCATCCAGAAGTCTCTTAAAATACCCCAGCGAGTTCGCCTCTACCACCACTGAGGGCAACCAATTCCACTCACTCACCACCCTCTGAATGAAAAACCTACCTCTAACATCTCCTCTGTACTTGCCCCCCAGCACCTTAAACCTGTGTACTCTCGTAGCCACCATTTCAGCCCTGGGAAATAGCCTCCCAGAATCCACCCTATCTATTCCTCTCAACATTTTATAAACCTCTATCAGATTGCCTCTCAACCTTTATCTCTCCAGGGAGAAGAGACCGAGCTCTCTCAACCTATCTTCATAAGACATGCCCCCCAATCCAGGCAACATCCTTGTAAATCTCCTCTGCACCCTCTCAATAGCTTCCACATCCTCTTGTAAGATGTTATATGAATTCACATTTTCAGATCATGAAGAGCTGCTTGCTGAAGTATCGTTGGCATTCTAAAAAAGGAGAGGAGACCAAGACTGAAACCCAAGAGCTGAAGCCTGGAGGCATTAGTTACATGTTACAGGTATTAGGTATTTGATTAGTTTAATTTTTTTTGTACCTCTAAACTGGGTCAGTAGTTTAAACTGCTACTGGGGAGATACAAGTTTTATATTACATTTATGGTAGAATTATTAAACTCCATAATATATATCGTTGGGAATGATATTTAAAGCCTGAAACATAATTGGTTATGTACAAACAAAATAAAGACGGTAGTGCAGCTGTAGTATGTCGATGGATATATCAGCTATCCACAGCAACAAGATCTGCAGTAAGTATCTGTAGTATGAGGAACTTCATCTCCAGGCTGACGAGTTGAAGTCAGAGCTTCACACATTACAATTTGTCTGCGAGAGAAAGTTACCTGGATGCTTTGTTCCAGGAGGCTGTCCTTAGGCTAGGTACTTTAGAATTGGTCCATTGTTAATGACAGGAAGTTGTGACTGCAAGTGAGGCAGCTTTGGAGACCCATAAAGTAGAAATTAAGAAGCCACAACCTTTGCTATTTTGCCCGATAGGTTCAAGGTTTTTGTAGCTTCTGTGAGTGTGAACAGGGACTGCAAGCAGGATTAGCAAACTGACTACAATACCATGGTGCAAGATAAGAAGGGGGAGCAGATCAAAATGTAGTTGTAGTAGAGATTAATATAATTAATTTGATTTGATTTATTATTGTCACTTTATTAGTATACAGTGAAAAGTGTTGTTTCTTGCATGCTATACAGACAAAGCATACCGACTGTTTATAGAGAGACTGCAGAATGTAGTGTTACAGTTATAACCAGGGTGTAGAAAAAGACCAACTTAATGCAAGGTAGGTCCGTTCAAAAGTTTGATGGTAACAGGGAAGAAGCTGTTGGTTGGTACATGACCTCAGACTTTTGTATCTTTTTCCTGACAGAAGAAGGTGGAAGTGAGAATGTCAGGGGTGCGTGAGATTCTTAATTATGCTGGCTGCTTTGCCGAGGCAGTGGGAAGCATAGACAGATTCAATGAATGGAAGACTGGTTTGTGTGATGGATTGGGCTATATTCACGACCTTTAGTAGTTTTGTGGGGTCTTGGGCAGAGCAGGAGCCACATCAAGCTGTGTGCCTCAGTAAAAGATGGTGAGAGTTGTAGCTGCCATGCCAAATTTGCTTAGCCTTCTGAGGAGGTAGAGGCGTTGATGGGATTCCTTAATTGTAGACATGGGAGGGGATGGAGGGGGAAAGGGGATCAAGACAGATTGTTGGTGATTTAGACATCTAACAACTTCAAGCTCTCAATCCTGTCTACTTTGTCCCTATTGTTATAGACAGGGGCATGTTCTCCTCTATTTCTTGAAGTTGATGACAGTCTCTTTTGTTTTGTGGGCATTGAAGGAGAGACTATTATTACCATACCAGTTCAACAGTGTTTAATATTTTTACTCTTTGCACGGATAGTACTCACTGATGCACTGATATTATTTCCCTTCCTACCCCACTCTGCGTGTCTTTACACTGTCACTACACTGTTCCATTGTCTTGCCCTTTCCCTCTTGATTTCTAAATCTTCCTTCACTTGATCCCTCCTCACAACTTTTAGTTTAAAGCCGTGTGCACAGCCCTAGTTATATGATTCACAACAACATTGACCCCAACAGTGGAGCCTAGAGCAATAGAAGAGTACTCTCCTGAGTACTGATGCCATTGCTTCATACCGCTCTGAGTAATATGTTTTATTCTTTGACCTGCTTAACCCGATGTCAGCCGGCTCTGGCTCAGGTAACAATGCAGCGATTGTTATCTTTAAATTTCAGTTTTGCTTTGGATCCTAACTCCTCAAAAACACAGTATAACAACATTTCTAATTCTCTCTAGTCATTGGTTACTACGGGAATCTATTCCTCCTCCACAACATGTTTATCTTTAGCTTTAAGGAATTGTTCTTATCCTTGGCACAGGGCTAGCAATAACCCTTGGAACTCCTGGTTGTGGCTTCAGAGAACTGTGTCCCCTTAACTATACTGTCCCCTCTCACTACCACATTCATTCTCATTTCCCCCACTTGAATGACATTCTTCATTATTGTGCCTTGGCCATTTTGCTCATCCACTCTGCAGTCCTTGCCTTATCAAAATCAAGGGCTGAGGCTCCTTTATAGAATCCCTATAGTGCAGGAAGACTGAATCCGCCCCATCAAATCTGCACCAATTCTCCAAAAGAGAGCTGGTGAGATGATAGACGAGTGCTATTTTCATTAGACTATTAATCCAGAAACTCAGCTAATGTTCTGGCGATCCGGTTTGAAGCCTGCCATGGCAGATGGCAGAATTTGAATTCAATTTAAAAAACCTGGAATTAAGAATCTACTGATTGTTGGAAAAACCCATCCTGTTCACTGATGTTCTTTGGGAAGGAAATCTGCTGTCCATGCAGGTCTGGCCTTCATGAAACTCCAGAGCCACAGCAAAGTAGTCAACTCTGAACTGCCCTCTGAACAAGGGTACTTAGGGATGGGCAGTAAATGCTGGCCATCCAGTGACACCCATGCCCCAGTAATGAATAAAAAGAAAGAGCATCCATCCAGATCTTTGCCATATCCCTGTAATCCCATGCATTTACCATAGCTAATTCATCGAACCTGCGCAGCTTTGGACTGTGGGAGGAAATCGGACACCCAGAGGAAACCCAAGCAGACACGGGGAGAACATTCAAACTCCACGCAGTCACCCAAGGCCAGAATCAAACCCTGGTCCTGTGAGGCAGAGTGCTAACTAGTCTACCACTCTATGGTTAATAGCTACATCCTGACCCTCAGTCACACCATCTGCTCCTGACCATTGATTAACTCTAAAATTCTACTTAACCTGAGGAGTGGCAATTGCCTCCTGAAATAGTGTCCAGATAATGAAGCCCTGCAATGTCTGCAACTCAGACTCAAGCTCAGCAACTCCATGGAAGAAGTTTTCCTGTCCCGCCTGCCATGGGAATCATAGTGGATGGGGTGGAGAGCAGACCATGCAAAAGTCTTGTTAGATTTTCATGTTTTGGAGTGAGCGTGGATGGAAAATACCACCTGCTGAGTCAGTTGCTCAAGTTGCAGACATTTATTCAGATATGGTTGTCCGGGACTGCAGTAGATTTCATGAATTCCTGCATGTTGCAAACAGGTATACCATCTGCCTTGTCTGTCTAATATTATTTTGATTAGTTCACTGATTAAGCATTTTGTATACTAGTAGCATGTTCCAGTCTCCTAGCTTGGATTTAATTTTATTCTGCTAGATCTGGTTGATTGGCTCTGAGGTGGTCTGGCAAGATATTCTGTTAAACAAATGCTACAGTTCAAGATGATGACCCCCCCCACCGCACCATCTGGAGCACCAAGTAAAAATTGGAACGTGGGGACCTGAGATGCAACAGATGGAATAAACAGTGAGAGTCAAGTTTAAGACACTTTATTTCCTCACTAGCATGAATGCCATGCGGTAAATTTGTGAGCACATGATATTTTCCAGAGAATTTTTTTCATAGTGCCATTCTCTCCAGATTTCAGTCCTCTTGTGTGCATCCCTGTATGGCTGCAGGTTTAGTGTCGCTGATTGACATTCTGGCTCTATCTTTTAGTCAGCCTGTGAACGGCTAGGCTAGAGATCCCTGGCTTGTGATTCTGCCTAAGAAACAAAACATCATGTTGGCTGACTCTCCAGGCCGAATTTCGGATTCTTCACAGACTAATGGATGTTGGATTTCATGGTTTCCACCTAGAAGATCTCCTAACTCCTGGGCTCAGATGAGATCCAGAACCTTCTCTTCCCATCTCTCAACAAGGTAGAAACATTGGACAGCTGTTTAAAATATTGATGGGGTGAATGAGAGCAAAAGCAGTGAAGCAGAGAAATGGTGGATAGGCATGCAGTAAGTTTCAGCATTGAAATATGGATTCCGACCAGAGGCCTGAGATCCAACAGGGCTGAGGAGATTGTCTAATCAGGCAAGAAGCATTTTTTTAAAAATACCTACAAACCAGGGCTTAAGCCAAAGAAGGTTGGATAGATTAAAGCTCCAAATCTCCTCAGCTCCTGAGTCAGCTGGGAATGTGGTGAGGGCCTTGCAGTATTTTTCACCTGGGTTGCTAATTTCCTAAGAGATCTTGAGTTAGCTGAGTATTTGCTTTAAGCATAGTCACTGACATGAGAGGAATTGGACTGCTGGGAAGGTTTTCTCACATGAAATTCCTTCAGCTCCTATCTCCTATCCACCAGGTGTGTGGGACTCAAAACTTAGCAAATGGGAAGATTCATTCAGTCCAAGAGAATTTTGATGCTCTTCAACTTGTGACAGTCGTGTCACCATTTTCACCACATTACAAAATAAGTGCAATATCTGGGTACATAAAATCTTCTGAAAATAGATTTTTGATTTTAAATCAGCAGCAATTGAGATTGATACACAGTAAACATTACAAGTTTAGATTAATGCATGGAAAAACATTGTAATTATTATTGATCTGGAACAACAGCATTAGTATATACGTACCAGCAAAATATGTATAGTACAATAGTCAGAAACCATATTTAATATTGTAAATGTAAACATTCAGTGTTACACTTTGTAATCTTTATGTTTCACCAGCATGCTGAAATTGGGCAGAAACTTTGCAGACTGAGCCTTTCAACATTACTTCCTGCATCAACAGTGGATACTTCAATTTCATGAGAATTACCCCAGAAAAAGTGGACTCACAGAGCTGAACATCAGTAACAACTTTGCAGTGCCTTAGTGGTGAACTACAAACTAACATTCTTGTGAAAGATGTCCTCACAACGTTAAGACAGATTCCCTTTTGGCTGGTGATTGATTGATCAGACTGTGAAGGGAAAACAAACAGAGATGCAGGTCATAAAGGCTGGCCATGGTGTTTCACAGGACATTCTGGGATACCCTGAGGGGGTGGAGGCAACTGCACGTGGGCCATGGAGGAAAGTCCAGTGATAGAGGAAATGTCTCCCTCCTGGTCATTGTCCTGCAGCCTGAGAGGAATGACCTCTGCCTACTTCAGAACTGATGCTTATTGCCCCTCCTTTGCATGGATGATAAGATCTGTGCCATGGCCATGCCTGCTTGTCTTGGCATCATGCTGGACCACATGAACTGCCCAGACCAATCCTGCATAATCCCAGGCCAAACAATCTATGATAATATGCATTTGGCCTGGGACCAGCCCAGATGATGAGTCTATAGGCTACTTTGCTTAAATCAAGAGAAGGTATTCGACAGGATGGATCATGAGTGCTTTTTTGGGATTCTATGAGCTTTCAGGTTTGGGGTGCAATCGTTGCCTGGATACGATTTCTGTTCACCATGTCATTGACTTTGTGTATAGGAAATACTTAAACCCAGAGTACTCTATTTTCAAGCTTTAATAACTTGTGCACAAGTGAGAACATGAGGCAAGCAAAGTATTGCTAGATATTCTGGTGATTCATACAGAAAATTTAGCAGTTATAGTTAATTACAGCAAATGAGAAATGAACAATTTTTCTAGTCCTTCCATTTGCATACATATCCACCAATCATAGCCTAGCCTTTTGCCCTTTCTCATCCAATAGAAAACTGTCTCCTTTATTAACATAATGTATTCCCATATTTTGCTATTTGGTAATTGTCATGTAAGTTGTTCTCCATTTTCATCCTGTGGTCTACCCTGGAATGCAGTGTTTATGGAGCAAGATTTTAGATATACTCGCTTATCCTGAGTATGTATGCGTTGGCCTTTACTGAAGGCCTTGTTTGGCTGGTAATTATTTTCCATTTCTTGACCGTTTATTTTTTGACAATTATGGAACTTTAATTTTCACAATTGTTTATAACTTAACTTTCACAGCCACCACAATGTTGGGTAAGGCTAATAGTTCCTTGCTCATGCCTTTCACTTTGGAAGAAGATTGCATCAAACGTACCCAATATCTGGCCCGTTATATGTCGTCTGTGTGGAGCCATTCCTGTGCCTTTTGCAAAGAAGGTTGATGAGATTGGTATGTGATGTGTGGAGGTTATCCTCTTTGCTTAGGCTGATGGTATTCTTCATGTGGTCATCGTTCCTGTTGACTGGCAGAGAACTTGAGAGTGTCAGGTCTACTCTGCACTGCATTCTGCCAGGATCAACTGGGAAAAATGTTCCAAACTCCTGATTGATCAGTGGAGGCTAGACTCCCTGCCAGAGAAGCTCAAATCTTTTGCCTGCAACACCACCCACCTCTTTTACCTGAGAATCTATCTTAGCCATGTTGAGAAAGCTTGACTGGTGAGTTGGCCAGAGCTGGAAGCCAAAGGTCACCATTTGTCTGGTGTGCAAGACAGGACTGCTTCAAATACAGTAATACAGGGTCGAGCATTGTTCATAAACCAGGCGGTAGCTGCTATGCTGTGGTATAGACTGGTTAATTCAGGGGTTAATTCCTCCCCCTGAATTTGTCATCAAGTTACAGAAGAAACGCCTCGATTTCTTTGAGGAGAAGAGGATTCACTGGCTCTCTGCTGCATTGCTTTTCCATTTAGGGAAGGTGATTCAGTGCTGATGTGCCTTCACACCCAAGGGTTGATTTTCTGTCTTTGCACATAGCTCGGCACAACATTGAGGGCCGAAGGGCCTGTACTGTGCTGTATTGTTCAATGTTCTATGACTCTGCAGAGATGAATGTATGCCAAGCCTTCTCCTAGATGGTGTACACTGGTGATGTATTTCTTCTGTCAGCTATTCAGCTTCAATTATAACAACTAGCTCTGTTGAAAACCTGAGGAGTGTCCGCGCCTCCTGGCAGGAGCTACCTGTCTTTTACCAGGACTGACCAGGAACATTAATCACCTCCAGCCAGAGCTCTCTCCTGTCAAGAGTGATGATTGTCATTCGAGAGCCACTTCTCAGGAATGCACACCTCCACCATTGTGGGTTCAAGTGGCTGGCAGTGATGAAGGTGAGAGCTGTTTAAGATGACCAAAGTTGGGGACAGAATGGATGGGAGATATGTGGACCGCATGTTGCTCTCACAATGTGCGTCCTTGAGAATTGCCCAGCTTTCAGGCAAACTCATTAAGAACTTTAAAAATCGCTGCCTGTACCTGATGGCATTGAGGGGGCTAAGGCAATGTCCCATCATTCCACTCTAGATGGACAGGTTTCCTATGCCAGCTTGTAACCAATAATTCCAATTCCTCACCTTTGTCGGCTGTCCAGATGTTCTACCCAGAGATGATAAGGGTCAGTGGTAGAGAGTTTTCAATGTGCGAGTCTTCTGTTTGTCAATTGGGGGTTTGGAGTGGAGGATGTTGCATGCAATAAGAGAAAGAAAGAAGGAAGAAGCTGCCCTTGAGACTCACCTTTGTGATGATGGACCAGAGGGACTCAGAATCAGTTCTGAAGTTTAACCCATCTCTGCGGATAGTATACTTGAATCTGGGGTATCCTGTTGTTTTACGTGGGTAATTTAAGGGTTAATAATGTTATTATTAATAAACTTATTGAATCTTTACTTGTGTTTGTCCTTTGTCCATCTCGCAAATAAGAGCTCTGGGGTAAAACTTTTGAGTAAGTAAACTGGTTGAACGTATCCTGGGTTTTACAGGTAAAACATGTATGTCTCTGTAAATTCTATGTAAAGCAGGCAATCATACTTTTAACCATCTTGCTAAGAAATGTGCTATTGTTTTCCACTTCTAATGAACTTGTGTAACGTATAGTTTTAGTGTGAAGATGGTGCTGTATTACAGTACTCAGTGAACTTCTGAGTGTACAACAGCATTTGAATCAAATTGAAATAAACACTTTTAAATGTGTAAAGGCTGGTAACTGTTATATTTTTTACCATCTGGCTTTCTGGATTAGAACAGAGGGGACAACGACACTCTGATTCCTTTCTCTTTGAATCAGGTTTATAGGGAGCACAGGACTTCCTTCTGTGTTCACCCAACAATTACAAATTCAGTATGTTTTGCTCTGTACCCTTTGGTCAGTTTAAGGCGCCATGGAGATTAGCTCAAGTCAGTTTAAAGCGGTTTGGTGGGGATTAGTCTAGGTCAGTTTCAGGAGTCACTGAGATTAACCTGGATCAGTTTCAGGACTTGAAGGGGAATTAGCCTGGGTCAGTTTTGGGACTTTGTGGGGGGGGGGTGTGTGTGTGTGTGTGGATGGAATTAGCCTGTGTCAGTTTCTGGGGTTGGGGGGGATTAGCCTTGGATCAGTTTCAGGAATCAGAGAGAATAGCCCCTTGGTCAGCTTTCAAAGTCAGGCAATTAGTCAGGGTCAGTTTTGAGTCTCAGGAATAGCTTGGGTCAATTTCAAGGGATTACGATTTCTGTGTCATCTCTTTCTCTTCATCTCAGAACCAATGTGATCTGGCTGTGATCAAGATAACAAGTGTATTTAAAATAATCACTTTCCTAAGCATTGTAAGGTGTAAAAATTTTATATTGCTACAGAGTCTTGTCCATCCTGAGAAGCGTAATGAAAAATCTACAAGGAATGAACCAAGATTCTTGAAAATCACTTCTCACCTGAACCACTAATAATTGCTGAGAGATTCTGATTTCATCAACGAAGCCAAGAAGAGGACACAAATATATTGCAATTTGTTGCAATGCGGAGAACGTTAGTGAAGAGTTGCAAATTTGGCTTGACATGCGATGACACTCTGTGAGACAAACTGATTTGTAGCCTTGGAAGTGAGGCAATTCAAAGAAGATTGCAAACCAAAAGCTCTTCAACACTAAAGGTTGCTGTTGAGATTGCAGTGACAATGGAATTGGCCGTGAAAGAAGCTTCCAAAAATGGAGCTAGAGCTAAAATACACAAGATGGGAACGGGTAGCAGAGAAAATAAATGTAAAAGCTATGGCAAGAAAGGCCACACAACTAAGGTGTGTTGGATATGACAGATTTCTCCAACCCTGAAGGAGTGTAATTATAAGAATACATGAAAATTTTAAAAAGAGGGCTTACAAACCCTCTGACAAGGATGAAGATTTCCAAGATGATATCAGACTAGGAAATATCCAAAAACTTAAACCAGGTGTCCTATTGATGACAGAGTATATCCAAAGGTTTGGTTTTGTCCAAAATAAGATGGACAAAAGTAAAGATGGAAGTAGATATGGGAGGTGCTGTATAACCTCTATCAGAAAACATTCCATCAAAAGCTTAAACACCTACCCATAAAACTTTAACATGTAATTCTGCAACCTATACCCAGGAGATGGTTCCACTGAAGGGATAGATCACGCTTCACGTAGAAGCTAATGGTCAATCAGAACATGCTAAAAGGGAAATTTTCCTGCGCTACTTGGAAGAGCGTGGTTACACAAAATCAAGTTAAACTGAAGAGCAATTAAACAATTGGTTGACAGCAAGAACAGGCTATAAAAACTTCTGGAGAAATAATGGAAGGCATTCAAGAATAGTCGAGGACCCAGGGGACAAAATATAAGATCAAACCTGAAAGCAACCCTAATTGCTTCAAGGAAAGAGATGTGCCTTATACAATTAAACCAAAGATAGAATTAGAACTGGAAAGGAGGGAGTGATTGAACCTGTAATGGTGAGCGATTGGGCAACCCCAAATGTCTCAGTTATTAAATCTGATGATGCTATTCGTATCTGTGAGGACTTTAAGACAATGACTGCGGGAATTCCTCTGGTTGCTCTTCTTTCCTCCCGCAGTCCAAAAATGAACGGGTGGATTGGCCTTTATAACTTGCCCCTTAGTGTCCCAGGATGTGTAGGTCAGATGGATTAGCCATGGTAAGTGTATGAGGTTACAGGACAGGGTGGGGTAGTGTGCCTGGGTAAGGCACTCTGTCAGAGTTGGCGCAGAATCGATGGGCCAAATAGCCTCATTCTGCACTGTAAGGATTCTATGAATACTACTAAAGTCTCCTTATACTTTATTGTATGCTAAGCAACAACGGATTTGAAAGAAGGTGTGAAAATGCAGACAAAGAAGTTGAAGATGTGCTCAAGCAATCCGCGGTATTGGGCCATTTTAACACAGAGTTGAAAATTCCACTAGTATGTGATGCATCGCCCTGTAGAGTGGGTGCTGTTATTATCTCACATGATAGCAATCTGGGGAGGAGAGACCAATGGCATTTGTGTCATGAATGTTATCAAGCATGGAATAAAATTATGCACAACTTGAGAAAGAAGTCTTAACATTACTTTTGGTATTAAATGATTTCACCAGTACCTATATTGCAAACAATTTACTTTGACCACAGGCTATTGACAATCATTTCTGGTCCATAGCAGGAAATTCCATCATTAGCCACAAGTTGTCTGCAAAGATGGATGTTGATAAGTGCATAATTATGAAATAAAATATCAGCAGCCACAATTGCATGCCAGTTAGAGAGTCCCAATAATACCATCTAAGGTATAAAAGCACATGAGGAATGACCCAGTAATGGGTACGGTCTCGCATATGATTTTAGGAGGAATATCACTGGATAAACTCCTGAATTCAGACCTTATATAATGAGGGAACTTGAATTACCTGTCCAAAATGGAGTATTGTTATGGGCGAATCAGGGTAATTACCTGTCCCTGCTTACAAAGTCGAACTCTGGATCAACTGCACAAAGATCATCCAGAAGTATTATGGATGAAAATGTTTGCACAAAGCTATTTTTGGTGGCCTGGACTTGGCTCACAAATAAAAAAAAAGTGGGACAATGCCAGTCATGCTCTAGAATATAGAATAGTGCCCCTCTACAATCAGTTCATCCATAGGATTGGCCAAAGCAACCTTGGTAGAGGATAAATTTTAACATTGCGGGATTTATTAAAACTTCATGTTTCTTGTTCACATGGATGCATATTAAAAGTGCTCCTTAGTCAGGATGATGAAATCCACCACAAAAAGAACTATAAAAGAGTTGGATGTGTCTGTGGTTGCAAGACTTGGGCAGCTTCAACACCTAATCAATGATAATAGGGACACATTACAAGAATTTGTATTTTACCATAAGAACAACCGTATACAATACACAAGGACTATCCCGTATCATCTGTCCACTAATGGATTGGTGGTGAGGTTAGTACAGTCACTGAAACATCCATCAAAGCGTCAAGGAAGAAGGTTTGTTATAAGAGGAGGGTAAACAACTTTCTCATGTCCTATTGACTCATGCTACCTCACAAAATTCACCAGCATTGTTCCAGTTAAGAAAGAAACTCAGAACTAAATCAACTCACACCACCTGACACTACTACAAAGCAGACCAAAACACCAAGCACAAGTTACTCACTGTGAACAAACATTGAAACTGAGGAGTTTTAAACAAGGAAAAAGTGTTGCGAAAAACTACTCTACATGTGAGAAGTGGATAACTGCAACCATTTTAACGAAGACAGGTTTGATGCCTTAAACAGTATAACTTGATGAGAGAATATAGCAGAGACATGGATTAAATTCTTATTTCAAAAAGTGAATTAGCAGGGACAGTATTAGAAAGGCTTATGTCAGATACCCAAGGTTGTAAAATCCCTGATCCAAGGATTATTACTGAACCAAGTGAGGAACAGGCTATGTGGAACATCGTATCTTACCAAACGAAATCAATGTCCACCAAAAAGACTCTCGTAAGAATTGTACATATGTAAAAAATAATACTTGGTAATGTAGCTGATGTTCATAGTGGATAATCATTAATGTTTAAAAGTTTGTTGTCATAAGACTGAAGTAAAGGGGGAGGGATGTTATGTATTGTAAAGCAATGCATCTCAGTGTGATTATCACCAGAAGCATTTGCGGGTTTTTATCTCTCTAACATGCTAGACTTCAATCTGGCAACAGTTCTTAAATAAATCTGCATTGAGTTGGTCCAAATCCACATTGTGACACTTCTTCAACTTTTGTCTTTTTGGTAATATCAGTCAAAACATCAAACTTACAACACTGAAATAAAAACATAAAATGCCGGATAAACTCAGCAAGCCTGGCAGTATCTGTGGACGGAAACAGAGTTAACATTTTTGGATTTAAATTAACTTTCTATAGAAACATTTTTCCCCCAAAAATGAATTTATTATCAGCGTGTCCATATGGTGCAATGAGCAGAACGTGTTAATGAGAATTCAGGCAGTCACCAATATCAGTGTTATTGTCTGCAAGTGTTAGAAATAACCAATGGGGTATTTCCCTTCAGATTTACAATATTGCATGATGCTGTTAGAGCAAAATTTGTATTTTCTGGTTTGTTTAATAGTCGTATAATATTATCAATAGGTTGCACATAAACTGACACTGTGTAGTATCATTACTCCTTTTAATATTGACACATGTTGTACATATAATTAGACAATATTTATAACCAGATGGCAATAATAGAAGTCATCATTTTACCAAGAATTTTCTGTGATTGTGAATCTTGAAAGGGGAAAATAAAACATGTATGACTGAGGAGAGGCAGGGACGAGGTTATCACAGACCTTAGAATCCACCCCCCTTTCTCCTTCTTTACACTTGCTGAAATCCTGTGCAGATACATGGATTTGGGCCTGTGCGTGTGGGAGTTTGCGCATTCTCCCCGTGCTTGCGTGGGTTTTCTCCGGGTGCTCCGGTTTCCTCCCACATCCCAAAAATATGCTGTTAGGCTAATTGGCAAAACAAATTCTCCCTAAATTGTCTCAAATTTGGTTTTTAATCCAAAGATCTATAAACATAGACAGGGATCACGGGTAGAGGTGGGAACATCGGGGTGTCGGCGCGGGCTTGTTGGGCCGAAGGGCCTGTTTCCTGTGCTGTTTTGTTCTTTGCTCTTTATAACTTTTTCCAGTTTGGACAAAAGGTCATTGATTTAAAACTATAATGTTGTTACTGTCTTCACAGATGCTGTCCAACCTGCTGAGTGTTTCCAGCGTTTTCTATTTTTAGTTGAGAAGATAATGATGCTGAACAGTTTACACCAGCCCCACAAGATGGTGCTGTAGGCTGTAAGTTCCATCTCATCCCATCTCCATTCAGTCTCTCTGAAACTCAGGATTTTAATGAGTGACAGAGGAAGGGCTCCTTGACCGGTGAAATGTGCTCAACTAACCGTCCCTTTCACACATCCTGTGAATGCCTGTAGTTATACTGTCAATGGGCTTTCTTCCCATAGTAAGAAGTCTCACAGCACCTGGTTAAAGTCCAAGAGGTTTATTTGGTAGCACAAGCCACTAGCTTTCAGAGCACTTGCTGCTCCTTCATCGGGTAATTAGTCATTAGATTTGTTCCACAGGTCGGCGCATTATCTAGGGCCAAAGGGCCTGTACTGCACTGCTATGTTCTATGTTGTTCTATGTAAGTGGAAGTTCTGTTCACAAACAGCGCATATAAAGACGCAAACTCAATTTATAAAATAATGGTTGGAATCTGTGTCTTTACAGGTAATCAAATCTTAAAGGTACAGACAATGTGAGTGGAGAGAGGGTTAAGCACAGGTTAAAGAGATGTGTGTTGTCTCCAGACAGGACAGTTAGTGAGATTTTGCAAGTCCAGGCAAGTCCTGGGGATTACAGATAGTGCGACATGAACCCAAGATCCCATTTGAGGCCGTCCTCGTGTGTGTGGAACTTGGCTATCAGTCTCTGCTCAGCGACTCTGCGCTATCGTGTGTTGTAAAGGCTGCCTTGGAGAACGCTTACCCAAAGATCAGTGGCTGAATGCCCATGAGTACTGAAGTGTTCCCCAACAGGAAGAGAACATTCCTGCCTGGTGATTGTCGAGCAGTGTTCATTCATTTGTTGTTGTAGCGTCTGCATGATCTCCCCAATGTACCAAGCCTCAGGACTTTTGCACACGTGAAGAGGCCTCAACTGAAATCTTGGGTTCATGTCACACTATCTGTAACCCCCACTACTTGTCTGGGCTTGCAAAATCTCACTAACTGTCCTGTCTGGAGACAACACACATCTCTTTAACCTGTGTTTAACCCTCTCTCCACTCACATTGTCTGCACCTTTAAGACTTGATTACCTTTAAAGACTGGCATCCCAACTATTATTTTGTAAATTGAGTTTGTTTCTTTATATGCCCTGTTTGTGAACAGAACTCCCATTCATGAAAAAGCAGCGCTCTGAAAGCTTGTGGCTTGTGCTACCAAATAAAGTTTTTGGACTTTAACTTGATAATGTGAGACTTCTTACTGTGCTTACCCCAGTCCCAGACCAGCATCTCCACATCATGGCTTTCTTCAAATTATAGTCAATGATCTTTTACATTGATGTAATATTACATCGAATCATAGAAATTTAAAGTACGGAAGAGACCATTCAGTCTTTTGTATCTGTACTAGCTCGAGAAAAGCTTTTTAGCCTTACAGTTCTAGGTCTATAGCCTGTAAGTCATTCAACTTTTTTGAACTAAAATTCTAATTCTTTCGCTAATTGTTTTGTGTGAATGCCTCTTTCTTATTCTCCTCTGTAGTGGGAAATTCTATTTCATTCGCCGGATTACTTTAGAAAAACTCTAAAGAGCAACTTTATTATCTAAACTCCTGCAAAGGTAAATGATTCAATTTTTATTAAACACAATGAATTTATTTTGAAAACTAGTTTATTAAAGCATAGAAAATACAAACATAACATACAATTAGATATACATCGGCCGAAGGGAGATCCCGGAGAGTTATTGGCACAATAGTATCACAAAGATATCTCTGTAGATCTCACTTTTCATGCCAGAACACTAAACAATTATATACTTTCGATACCAGTAGTACAGCCCAGTAATTAGCTTATTATGATTTGATTTATTATTCAACATGTCAATCTAATCATGACAGTATTTTAAATCAAATTATAATCTGCCACCTTGAATAATGGTCTGCCATTTGTTCATTTCTGACTACCGGAAGTTCATCCCTATCAAAATGGCCTCCTGGTTGCTAAGCAATGTAAAACTATATTCTGTTTGAATCAACATTTCGCTAGCCTGTCAAGACTGGATCATGTCAGACAAGGGCCCTTTTCATCCGGTATTTTTCCTGGGCTGGACTTCCAGTATGTTTAATTTTTGTTTCAAGAAATGAATCAAATATATCCTGAATTTATGTGTTTGCATCTATTGTATTTTCAATGCAAGTTACATATTTTTTATGTCAATGTTGCTGAATCTAGTATTTTGTTAAAGCCATTGATAAAGACAGACTTTGGGTTATGGCATAGTCTTAAGTAATTTAATTCTGTTCCATAATGATAAAAACATCTTTTAAAATGTAAGCTGCATTTTGAATTAATACATTTCAATGTAAGCTGCATTTAATGCATTTACACAAGTTAAACATGATTTAATTTCATTTAAAACCTTTTAGTATGATAATTTATTAGCTGCTGTTTATCCCTATGTTGGTTATCATTAATTGTGTGTTCCTAACTTCTAAATTGTGTCCTTCTACCTCCTACGTGTTAGCTAGCTAATGCCTACAAATTCTATCTGAGTAAATTCTTTCTTCAATTTCTCCAAGGGAAATAGCTGCTTTCAATCCTCTGTATCAAGGTCTCAATTTTATCCAAATCAGTTAAATTTCATCATCCATTTCCTCGGTTCTATCTCAGCCTATCCAATCCTCATCATGAATATTTTCCAGGTCTGGCCACATCCCCATAAATCTCTTCACACTTTCTTGGATGGTGTGGTCCCATCCAGGATGACTAGAACTGTAAAATGGTCTACAGTTTTTGCTGAGCTACACAGTTCTAGCATAAACTCCCTGTTCTTAAATTCTTGACCTCGGCTAATAAAGACTGGAATCCAGAATGCCTTCTAAATCATGCGATCTAATATTATAGTGTCAGCTGTGGCTCACACTAACGTTCTTGGAGGGCCGAAGGGCCAGTTTCTTGTGTTGTATTATCCCTGGAGAAGGGGAAATTTTCTCAGTGTCTTGCCTTATATTTATCCCTCAATCAAAATCATAAAAAATCCCTTTATGTAATCATTATCACATCGCTGTAGATGGGAGCTTGCTGTGCACAATTTGACCTCCAAGTTTCCGACATGATAACAGTGACTACGTCAAAAAGTACTTCATTGGTTGTAAATGTGCTTTGAGATTCCCAGTGCTTGTGCAAAGTGCTGTATTAATACAACTCTTTATCTCTATACGCTGCCTTTAGGGATCAATGGACATGCATTCCAAGTGACCCCTTACGCCATAGTTCTCAGTATCCTCCCCTTCCTTGTTCACCCTCCCCAAATGTGGAACCCTCCCCTCACAGCACCGGGGATCTGGGTTCAAAGAACAAAGAACAACACAGCACAGGAAATAGTCCCTTCAGCCCAACAATCTTGTGCCGCCACTTTAACATTGTAAGTGCCTTCTTCTGCTTATGACCTTTGTCTACGCCTATTGGACTCCACAATAATGGAACCATAACCAGATTGAGGGGAGACTAATTTAGGGACAATTTATTAACACCAACAGCATAAGAGTATGTTTTTGGGATGTGGGAGGAAAGCAGAGCACCTGGAAAAAACTCATGCAAGCACGGGGAGAATGTGCAAACTTCTGCAGACACCAGCCCAAATCCATGTATCTGCACAGCAAACAGTGATAGTCACTGAGCTGTCATGTTGCCCATCAGCTGGTCCAGTTTAAGCGTACACCAATGATGTGAAGCACTAGGCAACTCTCAAAGCAACATCCAAGAGCAGCCCTCACACAACACACTGCGTGTATGCCCCTTGTTGGACAACGAGGCAGACTGATTCCTGGCTTGGATCACTATCTGTGCGGAATCTGCACATTCTCCCCAAATTTGCATGGGTTTCCTCTGGGTGCTCCAGTTTCCTCCGGATGCTCTGGTTTCCTCCCGCAGTCCAAAAGACGTGCTGGTTAGATGCATTGGCCATATTAAATTCTCTGTCTGTGTACCTGAACAGGTGCCGGAGTATGGCGACTAGGGGATTTTCACAGTAACTTCATTGCAATGTTAATGTAAACTTATGTGTGACAAATAAATAATCTTTAATTTATAAAGCATTCCCCAGATTGAATTACATTTACATGAATTACTCTTCTGCTGACTCAACCAGTCCATTGATATCTTCCTGCAGTCTACAGCTGTCACTATCTTTATTTCATCTTCTTAATTTTGTCATCTACATTTAATCTAAATGATTTTACCACAAAAAGCAGGGATGAAGTATTGCAAAATCCTACTGGAAACAGCCTTTCAGTCACAAAAACCTCTGCAAACACAATCCTTTGTTTGTTGCCTCCAAATCAAATTTGTGTTCCACTTGCCATTTGTCCATGGAAACATTGGACTGAAACTTTTCTGATGAGACTATCTTGTCAAAATCTGGATAGATTACATCAACTCCACCACCCTCAATGACCTTCCTTGTTACCGCCTGAAAGAATTCAATCATGTCAGTCAGACAAAGATGTGCAGGTTAGGTGGATTGGAGATGATGTATGCTCAGTGTTATAGGCATATAGCAGATGGGAGGGCCTAGGTAAGATGCTCTTTTGAAAAGTTGGTGGAGATCTGATGGGCAAATCACTTCTTACTCCACTATAGGAATTCTATGGTTCTCTGTTGTCGTTTTGCCATGATGGGCAGAATGGCCTCCTTCTGCACTGTAGGGATTCTATGATTCTAAATCACTTGTCAGTTAAGTAAAATTAGATTTTCCCCAATTTAACACTTCTGTTTTCTGTTTATCTTAATCCTTTTCCATGACACTAAAATCCAACTGGAATATGATCACTGCCCCCAAAATACTGATATCCTTCCACATGCCCAGCTTCATTTTCTCAGAATCATAGAATCCTTCAGTGCAGAAGGGAGACTATTTAGCCTATTGAGTCTGCATCAACCACAATCCTACCCAGGCCCGATCCCTACAATCCCATGCATTTACCCTAGCTAGTCCCTCTGACACTAAGGGGCAATTTAGCATGGCCAATCCACCTAACCTGCACATCTTTGGACTGTGGGAGGAAACCAGAGTACCCGGAAGAAACCCACGCAAGCATGAGCAGAAGTGCAAACCTCGCACAGACAGTGACCCAAACCGGGAATCGAACTGTGAGGCAGCAGTGCTAACCACCGTGCCACCCCAAGGCTAATAAAATTCTGCATGTCCACTATGACTCTTACCAGTTTTTTACAAATGCACCATAGAAAGCATTCTTTCTGGATGCATCACAGCTTGATATGGTTCCTGCTCTGACCAAGACCGCAAGAAACTACAAAGCGTTATGAACATAGTCCATTCCGTTACACAAGACAGCCTCCCATCCATTGACACTGTCTACATTTCTTGCTATTAGAATACACTCGCATGAGTGCCTTTTCCGAGTCTTTACGTCGCTCGTCGACGGTTTTGTCTACCACTAGAAGATCCCACGCCTGGGTCTCTTGATCTTAAGTTACCACGAGTAGTACCCCAGCCGGGGTCTACTGATGTTACCAATTGTGGCTCGCAGACCCCAGCCGGGGTCTGCCCCGGTCATAGTCCGTGGCTCGCAGAGCCCCAGCCGGGGTCTACTTGATGTCATTGTGGCTCGGTTGGGCACCCTGAGTGTATTTAGGGCAGGGTGTGAGCTGGTACCGTCGCCCCCTGATCTAATTGGGCGTTTAGAGAACCTTTTGTCGGTACTTTCGGTGCTCGGCTCTCTTGCGTGAGGTGGAAATTTAGAATTTAAGGGAAAAGTTTAGTCCGAATTCAGGGAAGCCAGATTAGGTGACATGACAATTGTTCATAACCAATTAACCTAGTTAGTACATTTTTGGCCATGTGGGAGGAAACCGGAGTACCCGGGGAAAACCCACGCGAACACGGGGAGAAAGTGCAAACTCCCCCAGCCGCAAGGCCCAGGTCGGGAACCGACCCTGGGTCCAAGTAGCCAGTCAACCTCAGTGCTAATCACTGGGCTGACGTGCTGCCCATTCGTACCGTGACACCTAAGGGTGGTAATCGGTGTCATTATCTTTCGTCATCGTCTGGTAGTGAACATCCAAGACAAGACGGGGCACACGTCCCATCTCAGCGTCACCCCAGGTGCGTCTCGTTCGTCTCACCCTTTGTACCGATCGTGTAGGTAGTGGGTCGCGGGTGCTTCTACTACCTAGGCAGGGTTGAACCGCATCCGCCAGCGGATCACCAGTGCCCCCGGGACAAGCCTGAACTTGTCGAGAACCTATTTTTTGGATATTTACCGGGTTTATAGGCATAGAAGCGTGTTGGTTATCCTCGGCCAGTCAAATTCCGACAGACACTTGCCTGCCAGCAGGAGTGCCTGGATTCCCTGCGGGACCATCGGTAAGGGATGACTCACTGTGGTCTAGAACAACCAAAAATACCACAGCTATGCAACACACACCATAATCCATTCCAGCTTCACCACTCTAGGATGGCAGTCCTGTGGTAGTGGTCGTGGACCTGGCATGCATCGCCCCCGCTATTTGTTTCTCGACCAGTCACGGAATACCCTCTCTTGTGCCCAAGGAGAAGGTACCAGGTGGCTCCCGCGGAAGGGATTGACTCGCTGTGGGTAGAAACCAGAAGACCCCACAGTTACGATTGGGCGTTAACGCCTTGTTTCGGCTAACCAATCTCACCCCACCTGTCTGTAATCGCAACCGTAAGGGGCATCCAGGCATGCAATTACTCCGCCTTAGAAAAGCAACCAGTACAATCAAGAACGCCACGCACCCGAGACATACTCCCTTTCACATTCCTGTCGGGAACAAGATACAAAGGCCTGAGGTCATGTACCAACCGACTCAAAAACAGTTTCTTCTCTGTGCCATCAGACATGTGAATAGTCCTACCTCATATTAAACTGATCTTTCTCTACACCCTATGACTATAATACAACATGCTGCACCCTCTCCTTTCCTTCTCCCCTCTGTACTCTATGAACTGTTTGTTTTGCCTGTATAGCACATACTTTTAACTGCATTGCAATACAAGTGACAATAAATCAAATTTCCTAAAATCCAGAAATTCCCAACACATATACAAAATACCAATGGACACTTGAAATCTGAAATCAAAATAAAATCATGCTGGACATCTTCAGTGGTGTGGAGAAACCTGATGTTGTCAGACTTCTTACATCTTTAATGGGACAGGCAGTGTTTGCAGTGAAAGATTTGTAAAACAATGCATCTCTGTGATTAGCCACATAATGTGCCGTGACTTCACCAGGGGCATTTTCAGGTTTTTAGCTCTTCTTTCAAACAAGCAATACCTTGTAAATAAACCTTCATTGGTTTTTTAACCAGTGAAGTGTGGCACCTTGAGAAAGCCTTTTTCCTTGTCAGATCAATTCAGAAACAATTTTACATGCACCACAGGAAGAAGGTGGATTACTAAATAAACATCAGCACATATCTATTAAAGACAAATCATGTTTAACTAACTTGATCGACATTTTCATTGAACATTGCTGCTTGACTGAGTTTGTGGCAGGTGAGAGAACTAACAAAGGGGAAAACATCTACTCTCACCCTCACTAATCTATCTGTCACAGATGCATCTATCCACGATGGTATTGGTACAAGTGGCCAGACCGTTATCTTTCTGATGATAAAGTCCCATCTTTGTCATCAGAAGGGAATGGTTTAGTTTGGAGGGGCATTGCTTTTTATATTGGTCGGCGCAACATCGAAGGCCGAAGGGCCTGTTCTGTGCTGTAATGTTCTATATCTATATATATCTTCACAGTAACGAAACTCTGCAGAGGGAAGAGCTGAGGCCTAGGTCACAGAGTTTAGTAATGAGTTTCATAGGAAAAATGGTGTTGAAGGCTGAGCTGTAGTCAATAAGTAGGAGTCTGACATATATGTCCTTGTTATCTAGGTGTTCCAAGGTTGAGTGCAGGGCCAGGGAAATGGTGTCTGCTGTGGCCCTGTTGTGGCTGTAGGTGAAGTGTAGTGAATCCAGAGAGTCTGGGAGACTAGAATTGATTTATGCCATGATAAAGATGGAATATAGTTCTGCTGATGGTCACAGTGCCTCAAGCATGCCCAGTTTTGAGCTGCTGCATCTGTTCTGAACAAATCCATTTAAAACAGTGCTAGTCTCATACAACAACATGGATAGGCAACACACCTCGTCCACAATCACCCTGAACACTGGTGCCCCACAAGGCTGTGTTCTCAGCCCCCTACTACACTATACACCTATGACTGTGTGGCCAAGTTCCCCTCCAACTCAATTTTCAAGTTTGCTGATGATACTACCATAGTGGATCGGCTCTCAAACAATGATGAGACAGAACACAGGAATGAGATAGAGAATCTGGTGAACTGGAGCTGCAGCAATAATCTCTCCCTCAATGTCAACAAAATGAAGGAGAATGTCATCAACTTCAGAAAGCATAGTGGAGAACATGCCCCTGTCTACGTCAATGGGGACAAAGTAGAAAGGGTCAGGAGCTTTAGGTTTTTAGGTGTCCAGATCACCAACAACCTGTCCTAGTTCCCCCATGCTGACGCTACAGTTAAGAAAGTCCACCAATGCCTCTATTTTCTCAGAAGACTAAGGAAATTTGGAATGTCAGCTATGACTGTCACCAATTTTTACAGATGCACTATAGAAAGTGTTCCTTCTGGTTCTATCACAGCTTGGTATGGCTCCTGCTCTGCCCCAGATCACAAGAAACTACAAAAGATCATGGCCCAATCCATTACACAAACCAGCCTCCCATCCATTGACTCTGTCTATACTTCCCACTGCCTTGGCAAAGCAGCCAGCATAATTAAGGACCCCATGCACCCCGGACATTCTCTCTTCCACCTTCTTCCTTCGGGAGAAAGATACAAAAGTCTGAGGTCACATGCCAACCAACACAGAACAGCTTTTTCCCTGCTGCCATCAGATTTTTGAATGAACCTACCTTGCATTAAGTTGATCTTTCTCTACACTCCAGCTATGATTGTAACACTACATTCTGCAGTCTCTCATTTCCTTCTCTATAAATGATATGTTTTGTTTGCAAGAAGCAATACTTTTCACTATGTTAATACATGTGACAATAATAAATCAAATCTAACTTCATGACCCAGCATATTTCTCACTCTACTGTTACCATCAAGACAGGGGGCAAACTGATTCAATGAAGAGTGCACAAGATCATGCCAGGGAAACCTAAGGAGGTGACCACTTGGTGAAGCTACAACACAGGACTACTTGCATTTGGAACAGCAGAAGCAGCAAGTAATAGAATTAAGCAAACTCACAACCAATAGATTAGATTTAAGCCCAATAATCCTGCCATAGCTAGTTGTGAATGACGGTGAACAATTAAATAAACAATGGGAAGCTCAGGCTTCACAAATACCTCCATTCCCTGTGATGGGGAGCTCAGTGCATTAGATAAGGCTGAAGCATTGGCAACAAACTTTAGCTGGAAGTGCTAAATGGATGATCCATCTCAGCCTCCCCTGAGATCCCCAGCGTCACAGAAGCCATTTTTCAGTCAACTTAATTCATTCCACATATCAATAAATTGCTGAAGAAACTGGATACCACAATGGCTATCAGCCCTGACAATAATCTGGCAATAAACTGGTGTTCCAAAACTGGCCAAATGCACAGCCGAACTGTTCCAGTACAACTGCAATCGTGGCATTTACCGAGCAACACGCAAAATTGCCCAGGTACATCCTAATCATAAAAAACAGTATAAATCCAACTACTGCCAATTACTGCCCCATCAGTCAGGGTGACCAACATTCAATCTTGGGGTCATCCCTAATTTGAGCCTCATCAAACCACCTATCACCTTCTCCAGAACCTGCTGTAATGGCAAAGTGTTCCATAATTTCTTCCCTCAGCATTGGTTAACCTGCTGTCAGTCTATTCTAATGTAATGGAAGGTGCTGTTAACAGTGCTGTCAATAATCTGCTCACTGACTTCATTCCACCAGAGTCACTTAGCTTCTGACCTCATTACAGCCTTGGAAAAAAGATCTGAAATTTATAAGTGAGGTGAGTGTGGCATCAAAGAGTCCTGTCAAAACTGGAGTCACTGGGAACAAGCAAGAATGGTTCTGCTTGTTGGACGTCAATCAGCTCAACTTCAGACATCAGTACAGAAATTCCTTAGGCCGCAGCCATCTTCAGCTGCTTTATCAGGTCAAAATGATGGTGGATGTTTGCTGATGACTGCACAATGTTCAGTTCCACTTGCAAGTCTCCAGAGACTGAAACAGTGAATGTGCATGTGCAGCAAAACCTGGACAGCCGTCGGCCTTTTGTTGATTATTGGTAAACATCAGTTGGGCTAAGCAAGTGCCAGGCAATAATGATCCCAACAAAAGAGAATCTAACTCTCACCTACCTGACCTCCCCCCTCCCCCCAATGTTCAACAGCATTACCATTGCTGAATCTCCTTGCACCAATATCCTAGGGGTTACCATTGACCAGAAACCGAACTGGATTAGCCATACAAATACTATGGCCAAAACAGCAGATCAGAGGCTGGGAATTCTGTAATTAATCTCCTAACTCCTCAATGTGAGCGTTATTCAAAACCAACTGCTGTAGGTCTCGGGACTTTGACTTAGGTACTGTAGCCATAGAAGCACTGGGGACGAGGAGTAAAACAAGCTTTTATCTCCTGACTGGATACCTATCATCAAGGCAAATAATTCTCTAGTAAGGTAAATGTCTCTCTTTGGTAAACTCAAAACTTGTGATGAAAGCATAGAAGACTGGGCCCAATACTCACAGTGTGTGAGTTACTTCTTCCAATCGAATAATACCGAGGAAGATGAAAAGCATAAACATGTTGATAGTAGGCAGGTCCCGGCATTCAGAATTATGAAAAGTCTGACCTCCTCAGATGTCCTTGGCTTGAAAGCCTTTAATGACTTACTAGACTTGTTAAAATGCTACCATGAAGCCCTCTATTATACTCCAGTGATATTGCTTCAACACAGCAGGGTGAAACCCAGGAGAATTTGTCACCGAATGTTTAACCTTAAGCCAAATAAATTGGTCCAACTTTGAGGAAACCAGAAGCTCACAGTCAATCAAGTTTCTAAACTTGATAGATGATGCATGCCCTGAATTGAAGACTGTTTATCACATTAACAGACAACCAAGTCTGTTGACCAGGAACCATGTACATCTCCAACCTGAATTAGACAAGCTCTCTTGGAATTATGTGGCATTTATCACACACAAGAATCTATATGAGAACACTTGCCTGCCCCTCAGGGTCTCATCCACATTTTTCAATAGGCCATGGAGAATATACTCCAAGGATTACCCTTAGTTGTAGTATACCTGGATGACATCCTAGTCACAGAGACTTGGAAATAAGAACACCTGGCAAACTTAGAAGAGTTCTTGTGGAGATTCTCAGAAGTTGGGGTGCGCCCAAGGAGGGAAAAATATGTCTTCCAAGCAAATGTTGTGACTTTTTATTCAGGTGGATGACAAAGATGTACATCTGGCACAGTGGCATTGTGGCTAGCGCTGCTGCCTCTCAGTGCCAGGGATCCAGGTTCAATTCCAGCCTTGGGTGACTGTGTAGAGCCTGCACATTCTCCCTGTGTCTGTGTGGGTTTCCTCCAGGTGCTCCAGTCTCCTCCCAAAGATGTGCGAGTTAGGTTGATTGGTCGTGCTAAATTGTTCCTTAGTATCAGGGGGACGAGCAAGGTAAATAGGACCTGGGTGGAATTGTTATAGATGTAGTCTCAATGGACCGAATGGCCTCTTTCTGCACTCTGATGATTCTGTGATAAATCTGATGGAAGACAAGGTAAGGGCCATTAAGGAAGCACCAATTCCAAGAAGCTACATGGAATTGAAATCCTTCCTGGGGTTAATAAATTTTTATGGGAAATTTATTCTGGCTTTAGCTTCCTTACTGTCCCCTGTTTGAAGTGGATGTATACTTTGGTTGGAATGGTTGGAAATACATCACATGAGCTCCACCGCTTCCCATGCTACAACTAACCAGCTGCATGCATGATTACAGAAGTTTAGTTTCTGACAATGTCACTGCCTTTACTGAGTTCCAGAACTTCATACTTTCCAACAGCAGCAGATTAAGACAACACCCTATCACCAATCATCGAATGAGTGGTACAGAATTTTAAACTTGGGTGAAGAAACAATCTGCAGCATCCATAGAGACCAAACTAGTGCAATTTTTATTCGACTATAGGACTACCACTCACACAACAAAGAATTGCCCAGCAGGATTGCTAATGGGACGGCAGCTTCAAACTACTGTTCCCAAACAGTAGTGTTTAATAGTGTTGAGGAACAGAAGGATCTTGGTGTATGTGTCAATAGATCCCTGAAAGTAGGCAGTCAAGTGGATAAAGTTGTTAAGAAGGCATATGGAGTCTGAGCTTTTATTGGTAGGGGGATTGAATTTAGGAGCCGCAGCATCATGTTGCAACTGTACAAAACTCTAGTGCGGCCGCACTTGGAGTATTGTGTGCAGTTCGGGTCCCCGCATTATAAGAAAGATGTGGAGGCATTGGAGAGGGTACAGAGGAGTTTACCAGGATGTTGCCTGGTATGGAGGGCAGGTCTTATGAAGAGAGGCTGAGGGATTTGAGGTTGTTTTCGTTAGAAAGGAGGCGGCTAAGAGGGGACCTAATCGAAACATATAAGATGATTAGAGGTTTAGATAGGGTGGACAGTGATAGCCTTTTTTCCTAGGATGGAGAAAGCTAGCACGAGGGGACACAGCTTTAAATTAAGGGGTATGAGTTATAGGACGGATATCAGAGGTAGGTTCTTTACTCAAGAGTGATTAGGGAGTGGAATGCCCTGCCTGCAGCTGTTGTAGATGCGCCAAGTTTGGTGGCGTTTAAGAGGTTATTTGATAAGTATATGGATGAGAAGGGAATGGTTTAGTTAGGAGGGGCATTGCTTTTTATTTTGGTCGGCACAACATCGAAGGCCGAAGGGCCTGTTCTGTGCTGTAATGTTCTATGTTCTATGTTCTATGTTCTAAACCTGGTGGGGAGGGTGGAGTCCCAACAAGAGAGCCAGAAGAAAAATTATAATTTTGCAAGGACAGAGTGTGTTCAAATTTGGTGATCTGGTTAACATGAGGAATTAGTCTCAGCTGAGTCCTAAAAATCATAACAGAGAATATGGGACCCATATCTTGTAAAGTTAAGGGTCAGGGCAAAGTTGTTTAGAAGCATTTGGACCACTTCAGGAGTAGGTAGTCCGTGCTAGTTCTTGTCATCACCCATCATCGGACAATGACTTGAAGCCAGTCCTACACCTGCCACTCTACATGATGAGAACACGGATTCTGAGAGAAAAGTAGAAGAAATTGGTGTCACAACTGAAGCAGAACCTCAGGAAGAATCTATATCTGTGGCTTTGCGATGCAAATGAAAGTCTCCAATTTGAGTCACGCCTTCACATCCAGTCCCGCTTTTGACTGACCCCAGGTGACGGAAAGGACCTTCCTGCAGCGGGGATGCTGGAAGAAAAAGAGACTTAATGGAAGGGAGGTTATGGGCATTATCAACAGATCTGCCTAAGGGTCATGTGAAGTATTCCTCTATTAGCAGCATCAGTTTAAAACCAGCTATTTAAACCAGAATGAGAAACTATTGGTCTCAGGGCTTTGACTTAACATAGAACAATACAGCACAAACAGGCCCTTCTGCACACGAGTTGTGCCGATCACATCTACCAATCCACAGACCTATCTATAACCCCCTATCCTATTCTTTTCCATATACTCATCCAGAAGTCTCTTAAAAGACCCCAGTGAGTTTGCCTCAACAACCTCCGACGGCAGTCGGTTCCATTCACTCACCACCCTCTGAGTGAAAACCTACCCCTGACATCTCCTCTGTATTTGCTTCCCTGCACCTTAAATCTGTGTCCTCTCGTATTGACCATTTCCGCTCGGGGAAATAGTCTCTGAGAGTCCACCCTTTCTATTCCTCTCAACATTTTATAAACCTCTATCAGGTCGCCTCTCAACCTACGTCTCTCCAGTGAGAAGAGTCCCAGCTCCCTCAACTATCTTCATAAGGCCTGCCTCCCAATCCAGGCAGCATCCTTGTAAATCTCCTCTGCACTCTCTCAATAGCCTCTACATCCTTCCTATAATGAGGCAACCAGAACTGCGCACGGTACTCCAAGTGGGGTCTGACAAGAGTCTTATAGAGCTGCATCATTACCTCCTGACTCTTAAACTCTATTCCTCGATTAATGAAGGCCAGTACACCGTATGCCTTCTTGACCACTTCCTCCACCTGCGAGGCCGATTTAAGAGTCCTATGGACCCGGACCCCGAGATCCTTCTGCTCTACAACACAGCTAAGACTCCTACCCCTTATACTGTACTCCTTCATCCCATTATTCCTGCCAAAATGGACCACTACACATTTATCTGCGTTGAAGTCCATCTGCCACTTCTCCGCCCAGTCTTGCATCCTGTCTGTCCCGCTGCAACTTTTGGCATCCATCCAGACCATCCACAACACCATCGATCTTTGTATTGTCGGCGAACTTGCTAACCCATCCCTCCACTTCCTCATCCAGGTCATTTATGAAAATGACAAACAGCAGGGGTCCCAGAACAGATCCCTGGGGCACTCCATTGGTTACCGACCTCCATGCAGAACAAGACCCATCCACAACCACTCTCTGCCTTCTGCCAGCAAGCCAGTTCTGGATCCACAAGGCCAAAGCCCCTTGGATCCCATGCCCTCTCACCTTCTCCAGAAGCCTTGCATGTGGGACCTTATCAAATGCCTTACTAAAGGGCCCTATCCCTTCTCTTCTCACTTATGTACTGTAAGTGCAGAATTGTTGCTTTATTCACTGTGCAAATACAGAGAGTTGGTGACAGAGACTGGTCTCAGCGAGATTATTCCAAACAATCAAGAGCTTAGAGATGAAATGGTTATGGATGGAGAATAGTTAGAGAATAGGAATGATTAGGGATGGGAAATGGTTATGGATGAGGAATGGTTAGAGATGAGGAATGGTTAGGGATGGCGAATGGTTAGAGATGAGGAATAGTGAAGGATTGGGAATGGTTAGGTATGGGGGAATGGTTAGGGATGGGGAATGGTTAAGGATGGATAGTTAGGATGAGGAATAGTTAGGGATGAGGAATGGTTAAGAATGGGGAATGGTTAAGGTTGGAAAATGGTTAAGGATGGGGAATGATTAGTGATGGAGAATGGTTAAGGATGGGGAATAGTTAGGATGAGGAATAGTTAGGGATGAAGAATGGTTAAGAATGGGGAACAGTTAAGGATAGGGAATGATTAAGGTTCGAGAATGGTTAAGGATGGGGAATGATTAGTGATGGAGAATGGTTAAGGATGAGGAATGGTTATGGATGGGGAATGGTTAGGGATAAGAATGATTGTGATGGGGAATGATTAAGGATGGAGAATGGTTATGGATGGGGAATGGTTAAGGATGGGGAATGGTTAAGGATGGGGAATGGTTAAGGATGGGGAATGGTTAAGGATGGGGAATGGTTAAGGATGGGGAATGGTTAAGGATGGAGAATGGTTATGGATGGAGAATGGTTATGGATGGGGAACGGTTATAGAACATAGAACATAGAACAATACAGCACAGAACAGGCCCTTCGGCCTTCGATGTTGTGCCGACCAAAATAAAAAGCAATGCCCCTCCTAACTAAACCATTCCCTTCTCATCCATATACTTATCAACTAACCTCTTAAACGCCACCAAACTTGGCGCATCTACAACAGCTGCAGGCAGGGCATTCCACTCCCTAATCACTCTTTGAGTAAAGAACCTACCTCTGATATCCGTCCTATAACTCATACCCCTTAATTTAAAGTTGTGTCCCCTCGTGCTAGCTTTTTCCATCCTAGGAAAAAGGCTATCACTGTCCACCCTATCCAAACCTCTAATTATCTTATATGTTTCAATAAGATCCCCCCTTAGCCGCCTCCTTTCTAACGAAAACAACCTCAAATCCTTCAACCTCTCTTCATAGGACCTGCCCTCCATACCAGGCAACATCCTGGTAAACCTCCTCTGTACCCTCTCCAATGCCTCCACATCTTTCTTATAATGTGGCGACCAGAACTGCACACAATACTCCAAGTGCGGCCGCACTAGAGTTTTGTACAGCTGCAACATGATGCTGCGGCTCCTAAATTCAATCCCCTACCAATAAAAGCTAAGACTCCATAAGCTTCTTAACAACTTTATCCACTTGACTGCCTACTTTCAGGGATCTATTGACACATACACCAAGATCCTTCTGTTCCTCAACACTATTAAGAGCCCTACCATTAGCCTATACTCTACACATTTATTGTTCCTGCCAAAGTGCATTACCTCACACTTTTCAACATTAAACTCCATTTGCCACCTCTCGGCCCAGCTCTGCAACTTGTCAAGTCACTCTGTAAACTAAAACACCCCTCTTCACTATCTACAACTCCACCAACTTTAGTATCATCTGCAAATTTACTGATCCATCCCTCAATACCCTCATCCAGATCATTTATAAAAATTACAAACAGCAGGGGCCCCAAAACAGACCCCTGAGGCACACCACTTGTCACCGAACTCCACGATGAATATCTCCCATCAACCACCACCCTCTGTCTTCTATCTGCCAGCCAATTCCTAATCCAATTAGCTAAATCACCCTCTATTCCACACATCTGCATTTTATGTAGAAGTCTTCCATGGGCCACCTTATCAAACGCCTTACTAAAGTCCATATATACTACATCAACCGCCTTACCCCCATCCACCTCTCTGGTCACTTTCTCAAAAAACTCAATGAGGTTAGTAAGGCATGACCTACCCTTCACGAAACCATGCTGACTATCCCCAATCAATTCATTTCTCTCTAAATAACTATAAATCCTATCCCTAATAATTCTCTCCAATACCTTGCCCACAACAGAAGTAAGACTCACTGGCCTATAATTCCCAGGAAGGTCTCTCTTCCCCTTCTTAAACAATGGGACCACATTCGCTATCCTCCAGTCCTCCGGAACCACACCCGTAACCAACGAGGACCTGAAGATCAGAGCCAGAGGCTCTGCAATCTCCTCTCTTGCCTCCCAGAGAATCCTAGGGTAAATCCAGTCCGGCCCAGGGGACTTATCCAACTTCAAACCCTCGAGAATTTCTAACACATCCTCCCTATCTACTACAATACTTCCCAATTTGCAACCCTGTACCTCAGTGTTCTCCATAGCTACATTGCCAGCACTCTGCGTGAATACCGAAGAGAAATATTTATTCAGTGCCTCACCAATCTCTTCAGGCTCCACGCACAACTTCCCACTGCTGTCTATGACTGGCCCTAATCTTGCCCTAACCAATCTTCTATTCTTAACATATCGAAAGAAAGCTTTAGGATTCTCCTTAATCCTATCAGCCAAAGTCTTCTCGTGTCCTCTCTTAGCTCTCCTCAATTCAATTTTTACCTCCTTCCTAGCTAATCTATAGCTATCCATTGCACTACCTGAGCCTTCAAGCCTCATCCTGACATAAGCCTCCTTTTTCTTCTTAACCAGCAAATCAACTCTTTTCGTACACCAAGGCTCTCTTACTCGTCCATTTCCTCCCTGCATGACAGGGACATACTTATCA